>JACCIC010000271.1:40000-52500 GCA_018907035.1 Sycobia sp. Sy_11 | reverse complement strand
ATTTGAAGAAATCTGCTGCCGAGACGCATCGATTGCTTCAGGAGGCTTATGGAGAAGGTTGTGTCGATGATTCAAGTGTTCGCGGATGGTTTCGACGCTTCAAAAGCGGTGATTTCGACGTGGAAGACAAGGAGCGTTCCGGGCGGCCGCAAATCTTTGAAGATCGAGAATTGGCGACTTTGCTTGATGAAGATTCTTGTCAAACGCAAGAAGAACTTGCTGAAGCATTGGGAGTTGACCGAACAACCATTTCCAAGCGTTTGAAAGCCATGGGAATGATCCAAAAGCAAGGAAATTGGGTGCCGTACGAACTGAAGCTGAGAGACGTCGAACGGCGTTTTTTCACTTGCGAACAGCTGCTTCAGCGACATAAAAGAAAGGGTTTTCTGCATCGTATCGTGACTGGCGATGAAAAGTGGATACGTTACGATAATCCGAAGCGAAGAACATCATGGGGACTACCCGGCCATGCATCATCATCGACGGCCAAGCCAAATATTCATGGCGCCAAGCTCATGCTCTGTATATGGTGGGACCAGCTAGGTGTGGTTTACTATGAGCTTCTGAAACCGAATGAAAGGATCACAGGCGAGGTCTATCGACGACAATTGATGCGTTTGAGCCGCGCACTGCGAGAAAAACGGCCACAATACTCCGACAGGCACGACAAAGTTATTTTGCAACATGACAATGCTCGCCCACATGTTGCACCGCCGGTGAAAACATACTTAGAAACGCTCAAATGGGAAGTCCTACCCCACCCGCCGTATAGTCCAGACGTTGCTCCGTCTGATTACCATCTCTTCAGATCGATGACGCATGGCCTGGCTGACCAGCACTTCCATTCCTACGAGGAAGCCAAAAAATGGGTGGATGACTGGATAGAGGCCAAACCGGTCGAATTTTTTCGCAACGGGATTCGTATGTTGCCAGAAAGATGGGAAAAAGTTGTAGCTAGCGATGGCCAATACTTTCAATAATTCATTTGTAACCATTTTTTCACAATAAAGGCTCAAAATTTGAAAAAAAAAAACGGGAAAGACTTATTCACATACCTGATATATTATTGTTTTTATACTTTATATTAATTTCAGAATTGTGACAAGAAACTGTTTTTTTAGTTTGACCAAAAGAAATGATAACAAAATAGGGTTCTCTACTAACAACCTCGAAACTATGTATATTAATATATAAAATATATCGACACTTCTGTCGAAAAAGGCAATATCCATCGTCTGCTTAAAAAATATGCTATTCGCATACCAACATTTTGATTTAATTTAGATGGCACCACTACTAAAATATTCACGGTATTTAATTTAAGGAACAGATACATATATATATATATATATAACAGATATATATATATATATATATATATATATATATATATATAGTAGGTATATTATAGTGTACATATTATACATAAACATTTTAAATACGATTTCTACTGAGTAATATTGTATTGGCGTATACGGTCGGTGGATTACGATATCCCGTTGCCTCAAGACGATTTCTATAGGCAGTCGTGTGTTCGAATGATAGAATGCGATGTCCAGGTGTCTCTGGGCGATTTCTACGGAAAATATTGTATTTAGTTGATAGAAAACGACGATGAGGTATGAGAAAATCAACTTGTATTGGAAGATTCGTGTTGGGACGGTAAAATACGATATCTAGGTCTTTTCGAACGACTTCTACGGGGAGTATTGTGTTTAATCATTAGGAAGCGATGTCTAGCTTTCTCGGGACAACTTCTACTGGAACTATCGTATTTAGTTAGTTGGAAACCATGTTTAGGTATGTCGGGACAACTTCTACAAGGAGTTTCGTGTTCGGACAATAGAATGCGATATCCAAATGATTTGGAACGAGTTCCAGGGAGAGTGTCGTTTATAGTTGATGGGAAACAATGTCCAGGTATGTCAGTACGACTTCTATAAAGAGATTCGTATTATATCATTCGAACACGGACACTCCCAGTAAGGTCGTCCTGGGATAGCTGAATAGTGTATTCTACCTCCTCAACATAAAACTTTCTATAGCAGTCATCCCGAGACATATTCTATCGTCCGAAAATAATACTCTCCGTACTCTCGAAACACTCGGACAACTTTTTCTACCGCCCGAATTCGAAAGTACAATTTTTCCCATAGAAGTCGTATGTAGTGTGTGCGTGTGTATGTGCGCGCGCGTCTGTGTGTGTTGTATAAATTAGTCGGCAAAATATCAACTTTTTGAAGTAGACGCTACATTGAAACAGCTTTTTATACAGAAGCGATGATAGGTAAATTAGATCAATTATTTATAGAAATATAGATTTTTATATATAGAGTACTTTTTACTTAGTTATTATTGAATTGTTCATGAAATCGGTTAAATTATTATCTCGGGCGAAGCCGAGACGTGGATGCTACATATATATATATATATATATATATATATATATATATATATATATATAAACGGAATGTTCTATTATTGTTCAATTACTGTATATGTAATTTTCTATTTACACACACAACTTCTATTTACACAAATACTCTGCACCCACGCAGAGTCAACATACAGGTCAAATCGGTTCTACTACATATTTTAATGGATTGTTGATTTTATGAATGATGTATTGCATTGTGAACAAAATATTTAAACGCAACTTAAGAAGCGCGATATTCAATTCGAATATTTTAATACGAACCCCATACATTAGTTACATAATTGGTATACGTATAATCTGTAGCGTAGTGCATAATACATTAATTTGTAAAGTAGAAGGTCGTAGCTGGTCGTAGGTTCGATTCCGATCGGTTGAATGTTTTTTTTAAGGAAAATAAAATTATTTTATGATAAACAGGAATAATTCATAATAATATATGTGATAATGTAATCCCGAGATTACATACAGAGATTACGCAGAATATATATATATATATATATATATATATATTGTAACCGGCTAAATTTGCCGGTTCTCGCATTCCCCCGCATTCTCGGTGAAAACCGAGTGTTCGCGCGCGACAGCGAAAACGCGCGAAGCGCGAGCCACGAGAGTACGCGACCATCGCGAAGAAGAAGGAAGTACAAGGAGAAGAAGATCTTCACCACCTAGCTACCGAAGTGAAAGCACGTAAAATCTAGAGAGAGAGTTCCAGCAATACCATCACGAGCACCTATCCCGGCGGTGATCACCAACTGCCGGTGATTCGGATCGTATACTTAAATATATTTCCGCGTACTAATTCTATAGCTGCTCGATCGTTGTGCGATCGCCCACGCGAGAACGAAGCGAGAAAGAAGGAAGGAAGAAAGGAAGCGATCTGAAAGATAAAGAGAGCAGTAAAAGAGAGAGAAGGAAGGAAGGAAGGAAGGACGAAAGCGAAGACCATCAAGAACGAGAGGAAGCAACGGCGGAGCGTCGTTCCGGCAAGTACCCTCTGTTTTATTACATGTGGAAGAGTGCGCATCCTCGAGTCTAGGCGGCCATGGTCGTACAGCCGCTCCGCGTCCCTGCCAGCTAGAAGCTACGCACCGCATTAATCCCCCATCCCACTCCCTGCCGTTCGATATTTCCCCGCGCCCGCGGAATCCGCTCCCGTAGGAAAAGGTCGCCGCCGCGCGCTGAGTTATCTATGTATATATTGTTGCCGGAATTGTAAAGTAATGAATGAGTAATTAAGAAATGCGTATTAAATCTACACGCCTGTTCGCGTTATTTCGTATCTCCTCATTTCTCCATTTCAGGTCCAGCGCAACCGGCCAGCAATGTACAACGACCGTGTAAGTACATGTGACCGCGCATAAGTATGCGGATATAATATATATATATATATATATATATATATATATATATATATATATATATATATACACGTAGAGAGACAGAGAGAGAGAGTAAATGAAATAATTTAATTAACTGAATAAATTAATTTACTTAATTAAATTAAAGAACTTATCTATGTTCAGAATTATAACCTGCTCAACTTATAGGAAACAGTTAACAGATTTTGATACAATTAATATTATGTAAGAATTAAACCTATTCCCGGTTTATTATAATCCTGACAAGTTTTGCTTTTGTTACACGCTTCCTGATCTAGAATTTCATGAAAAAAATTGATATTTCAAAAATGTTGGCAATTCGCACATATTTTACCTAATTTGCCTGAACTAAAAATAGTAGAAAAAATATAGGAGAAACGTTAGAAATATTTTATCCAGATAAACTTTGAGCGAATTCGATTGATATTCGAAACAATACGTAATTTTTTTAACATTATAAAATAAAACTAACCTTTCGATATTTTTCGGGAATCGATGAAACAATAAAAATGGATTAATAATTATCATATCATTCGATCGACCGGAGTCGAACATACGATCCTGTGTTTCATAAGTTGATGTATTTTCTACTACATACAGATTCAACATAAACAAGGTGGTAACTGTTAAAATGTGTCGTGTTTAAATATTTTTTTCCCAATGTGATACTTTTTTACATGCTTTATAGTAGTTATCATGAATAAAAATCCTTAATAAAACCAACAATTCAATAAAAATGTTGTAGAAATGATTGGGCCTATATGTTGACAATGTACAAATGGCAATAATTTGCTATTTTTTCTTAAAGTTAGATTATATATATATATAATCTAACTTTATATATATATATATATATATATATATATATATCATATCATATCATATCATATCATATCATATCATATACTAATTTATAAAGACAAAGCGTGTTTTTGTTTGTACACGATAACCGAAAAATCTACTGAACCGATTGTTCTGAAATTTGGCATATAGATTCTATATTATCTTGGGAAGCACATAGGCTATATTTTTTATTGAAAATTATTTAAGTTTCCTCAATAAATTAAGTTAATGGTTTTAACAATCAGTTTCACCAGCGGCCACTAGGTGGCGTCTTAAATGACGAACATCAATTCAAAGTAGTCCGCTTAAAGTATTAAACCAGGCCAGCTCAAACGCATGTTCATATCTAACTTTGAGATTCGTATCCTAAAGGAGGTGTGACGTTAGTCGGTGCTACCTTTTTTATTGTTCAGGTTAATCTTGCATTACTCTCACACCTTATGGATATCTTTTGATTTTTGTAAATTTTATTTTCTCTTACGTGGGAAATCTCTCTCTCTCTCTCTCTCTCTCTCTCTCTCTCTCTCTCTCTCTCTCTCTTTCTCTCTCTCTCTCTCTCTCTCTCTCTCCCTCTCTCTCTGTCTTTCTTCTTCTCTTATAAAGTGGTTCTGTACGCCAAATCATACTCAATATAGTTTGTGACGACAAATTATATTTTTATTTTTTATTATATTTTTATTTTACATACCATGTCGTTAACTTCAAAAGTTTCTTGTCGTCGGCTTTTGTTATAATATTTCGCTCGTCTTGAGCTGGCTGTTTCTAGATTTGTTTTTACCAGTTCGTGAATTGCTGGTAATCTTTTCATTCGCTCAATCCAGTCTGCTGGTGTTAAATACTGGATTTTCTGGGTTTGTCCATGGGTGTGTCTATACGTCGGCATTTCTCTCGGATTTCGCCCGAAATTAAGGAATGCCGGCTATGCTTGCGTGCTAGCATGTACTGAGGTGTTTACGGCAAACGCAAGTTCGGACAGGTGAAGATCCCAGTCCTTGTGGTCGTGTTCGATGAAGATCGAGGTCATTGTTTTTATTGTCCGGTTTACCCGTTCGACAGGGTTCGCCTGTGCATGACACGGTGCTACAAACTAGTGAATTATTCGTTTTTCGTCCAACTTGTTTTTAAGCAAGTGCTTGGTAAATTCTGTGCCATTATCCGTGATTAAGTATTTTGGGCATCCCCATTTGAAAATCACCAGTTCGTCCAACGCTTTGGCGATTGTTTGTTCTGTTGCTTTTCTGAGTGGTCTGATTTCGATGTATTTAGTGAATAAATCCTCGAAAATCAGTAGATACCGGAGTTGGCCCTTACTGGCCAAGAAGGGTCCCATGATATCAGCTGCCACAGATGTCCAAGGGCCTTCGATGTTTCTTTGGGTTATATGTATCTGACATTCTGGGCAGTACATTATGTATTTATACACATCCCTTCTCATTCCAGGCCAGTAGTATAGTTGATATGTTTTGTGCACAGTTTTATCTACGCCGAAGTGTCTTGACGTAGGGGTGTTGTGGCACTCGTATAACACCCTTTCTTTATCTTTAACTGGTATAACCAGCTTCCAGTTGTCAGAACATTCGCCTATAGCGTTGGAGAATGTATTTAGTCGATGTTTATACATTCTGTCGCCTCTGACTGTCCAGTCCGGGTAGTAGTTTTCTGGATGGTCTTGTATTTCGCTCATTTTTCGCTCGTACCAGGAGTCTTTCTCTATGGACGTGAGAGTTGCGGTAGGGGATTCCTCTGTTTGAGGGGCTCGTGAAACTGCACCCGGTGCGTGATGAAGCGCTCCTTTTCGGTGTATTATCTCCATATTGTGCGCTTATAGTGCTGTTGCCCATCTTACTAGGCGGCCTACTGTCCGGAGTGCGTAGTTGCTTGCGTCAGTTTGCAGAATGTATGGGCTATTCTGCGTGGATCGAGCCAGCACAGGCACTGGCGTGAGCAGGATTTTTAGTTTATCAAAGGCGTCTTGCTGGGCCTGCTCCCAGTGCCATTTGGTATTCTTTTTGAGCAATTGTGTTAGTGGTCATTTAATGCCCGCTAGTGACTGAATAAAAGGGGCATAACAGCCTACCATTCCTAAAAAGGCCCTCAGCTGTTTTAGATTTGTTGGCCTCGGGTAATCACTTACCGGGCGGATCTTCTCTGGATCTGTGTGCAGGCCGTTTTCGTCTAGAATATAAGCTAGAACTTGAATCCGGGGCAGCAAAAGTCAGATTTATTTCTATTGATTTGAAGCTCGACCTCGTTAAGGAGGACGAGCACCGCTGTAAGTTCTTGAGTATGCTGCTTGAAGGTTCGTGTGACGATTATGATATCGTCCATGTAGACGAATACGGTCGGCTGCCATTATGGCCCGAATATGAGGTCCATTCCTCGTTGGAACGTAGCTGGGGCGTTGGTCAACCCATATGGTAGGCAGGTGTATTGGTATAGACGTTTTTGCGGTACTGCAAATGCGGTAATCTCTTTGCTGCGTTCGTCTAAGAGAATCTGATGATATGCTTGACTTAGGTCAATTTTAGACGAGTACTTTGCGTCCCTTAAATTGTCTAATAGCACATCCATGTGTGGCAGCGGGTACGCATCTTTGCGTGTAATCTGATTGACAGCTCGGTAATCTATACAAAATCTAATTTTCCCGTCTTTATTTGGGACAATTACCGGGCAACTGTGCTCCATGGGGTTTCTGAGTGTTCTATAATGCCCTCTGACAGCATCCTGTCGACTTCTTCGTGAGCCTGTTTAAGCAGTCGTTCGGGTATACGACGTAATCTTTGTTTGATTGGGCGATGCCTCTGTAAATCTATATGATGTGGTTGCATTCGTGCAACTGGGAGTGTACCGCTCGGGGTTGGTATGAGGTGGTTTAGTACCTGTTCGAGCTGCTGTGCCTCCTTTCGGGTTAGTGTCGCTACACCTTAAACGGCTGTTACGGCATTGATGGTTTCTTGTTTATTCCTCTTTGATGTTACAAAATGGCGACTTATCTGCCGTGGTGTATGCCAGGTGGCGTTGGCGAAGTCTATTGTCATTTGTATCTTTACGATAATGTCTATGACGAGGATCATTTCGTAAGTTAGTGCTCTAGATACCTTGAAGTTTGCTTTCAGCATTTGGCCATCAATTTTTAGTGATATTATCATGTCTCCGTCATTCGCGCAAAGTTTTCCATCTGGCAGTTCCATGTATGAGACTGATGGTGTTATTGCTGATTTTAGCAGTCTTTCTGTGCCTGAGCCCACAAATGATCTTCTTGCTCTGGGTTCGAAGAGAGCTGGGAATATTTTCCCCATTACTTCGATATGCAAGAAGAACCGATTTTCTTCCTCCTGTATTGTGTTGTTCGGGCAGGTATCAGTTACGTCATTGGCTTTGGGATATTTGTGTTCGCGGAAATTGGTTCCCGTCAGCGGAGTCTTCTCGTAAGGGGTTTCAAGATTGACTCCGTTTTCTTTTCCCCTTACGCATTTCCTGTCGTTTGTAAGGAGCCACAGCATGGGCAGTCTCGTGCCACGATGTCTTTTTCTCTACAGTTATAGCAGTGGAGACGTCTTCTATTGGGGTATCGATCTGACCAATATCCTATCTGCTTGCATGCCCAGCAGGCAGGGCCTATCATCACCCCGCCGTGGTTCGTATCTTGATGTTTCTTTCTGTGTGCCATTGCGCTCATTATTTTTATGCCTCGCCCGATCGTCAGATCGCTCGTTTCTATTCGGCGATGCTCGTTATTGTATATTGGCCTAAATCGATCCGGTGTTGATGACCGTGAGTAGCGGTCTCGATCGTCGTGGCGTCTGGGTGGTGCTTGGTCTCGTGAGGGACTCCGATAGGTGAAGTTGGGGGAAAGGTTTCTTGGTCTATTTTGTGTTAAATAACGACTATGACGGATGGGTGATGGGGAATGGATTCTGGGGGATGATAGTGGCGAAGGGCTTCGGTGCCGAATCGTGTTCCGTTCGTTCTTCCGGGGCGAAGCGTCTCGTAAGTATGGAGGTGTCGGGTTTTGGTGTTTTTGTGGTTTTTTTCGTCTGTCACGGCTGTCTGTTTCTTTGCTCGTTTGGTTTGTTATCGTTGCAGCCGGTTCTATTATTGTCACGTGTTTTTTTGAAATCTTACACTTGTCAGTATCGAGGGCTTCCAATCAGGAGCGTCTGATCACACTTTTTGATGGTGAACACGCTGCTGTGCTGACCATACAGGTCTCGACGGGTGGAAGTTCTTTGTACCGATTTTTCAATTCTTTTTTCAATTCGAGCTGTTGTCCAGTTAATTGTAGTTCGTCAATCGATTTAAAATCGATGCGATTAATTTTGTCGATGTATTCGGGATGGAGATTCCTATATATCCTATCGAGTTGCGATTCGGTAGGAAGTGCTGATGACATTTTGTCGATTAGCACTCTCATAGCTCTAAGGTAGGAGCCGATGGGTTCTACTACTAAGGTCGCAGCGCGTAGTCTATCGGCCTAAATTGTCCGCGGAGGACTGATTTGAAATCTTGCAGATTTCTCCATATTTTATGGATGGGCATTGCCTATATCCTAGTTTTAGTATCTCCGTCTCTGGGATATCTAGGCTTTCGACTGTCTCTTCAAGTCTGTCGATAAACTCCTATACGTCTTCACATGGAACTCCTGAGAATTGAACCTTCCACTGTCGGAGCAGCTGACCTGCCCTTATTTCTTTTAGGTAGGTGTTGTCTGTTGATCGAGTGTATGATCTATCATTTGTGGTGATTCTTTGGTGATGTGGATTATCATCAGGCACCTGTGTTGCATTTATTCCTCCTGGATGCGGCGTAGCGATATAGTGCTGAAAGAACGCCGGATGTATGTATGGCCAAACACCTGGTAGATTTTGCTATGGGTTTGCAGCTGTTGAAGGAATATCATTATTTCCTCCTATATCCGTGCTGTGCGCTGGTGGTGATGGCCATGGTCCCATGGGGTATCCTCGGATGGGTACGTTGTTTGGAGGTGTAGGCCATGTATACGCTATATTGTTAGTACGGAATTGTTCAATTCTGCCGTCTTTTGTCTCGTGTTTTTGGTGTTGTTTGGTATTTGTCACTGCTTCCGGATTGTTACGGTTTTGTTCGAGCCCTGTTGAACTTAATGCTTCAGAGATCTCCGTAAGATCAGGATGTTCTGGAATATCATCCTTATCGGTATCCCAATCGGCGGCTTCTGGTCCAAAAAGGCGCCGTATTTCAAATCGAATTAGCCTATCTCTCATTATTGTAGAATTCTCGTCTAATTGTAGATGTTATTGCTTTATTTCGCAGAGAAAAGCGTCTTTATGCATTGTTGCGAAAAGGCTGTTTAGCCTATTTTCCTCGTCGTTAATCATTGCTTTTGATGCTTGTTGTCGGTCCATTTTCGTTAATTTACATTATTTATACTTTTATTATTTGGTATGGTTAACATAGTCCAGTTAGTTAATTTCCAATTTCCGGGGTGTTTATAATTTATTATTAATTAGTAAAAGTAGCTGCTTTGAACAAAGCTAATTTATTTGCCTTATTTCATTGCAGTGCTTTTAATTCGTGTGTATAGTATTTATACAATTGAAGTATAACGTTATTCTTAAAAGAAAAATTTTTGAAAGTCTGTTAAACGATGAGGATTACAAGAGCCATTTGCAATTAAATACGAAGAATTTAGTAAAAATTTATTTAGTTGTTTGCGAGAAACTTTAAAATCAAAGATAATTTTATTGTTCCAAAATTATGTCAGTTTAGTTTTAATGTAAGAAGAACTGAGATTATTATTTTATGAGATTATTATAAAATATTGTGAAATTAAAATGTATTCTGCTGTCTATTAGTCTTGAGAAAAAATTTTTTTTTAATTATTTTTTATTTATTGTTTATTTAAAATGCACATCTTCAGTTCAACTGTTCATTTATGAAGTATATCCTTGTTTTTGCTATCAGAGAGAAAAGAAGAGAAGGAAAAAGAAATACTTGTAAAAAAAAATTATTATTATTGTTTCCTTACTTATTTGTATCACAAAAATTAAAAGGAATTTTTCTTTTTGTTTCAGAAATTATTTTCTTAAAAGAATAAGAAAGAAGAGGAAAAAAATTTTATTTATTGTTATTTTGTTATTTTGTTAATTAGTTTAATTTAATTAATAAATATTTTTTATTGGTCTTATAGTCCAATCAATTCAATCTAAAAATAAAATAAAAATAAAAATAAAAAATAAAAATAAAAATAAAAATAAAAAATAAAAATAAAAAATAAAAATAAAAATAAATAAAAAAAAAATAAAATAAAAATTAAAAATAAAAAGTAAATTAAAAATTAAATTAAAATTATAATGACAGTCAGACTGTCCTTGTTTAGATTCACCCCCGTAGACTAATCTCAAAATAAAATATTAGCTGAAAAAATTCTTTGTTAGTAAAGTGCAGTCTGCCTGTCCACAACACCATTACCTAATTGAAGACTTATCCAACGTTTCGAGCTCGCTACGGCTCCGCATCAGGGACTAAACTAAACCTTATATTCTAATTTATATATACCCATCCCCACCACCAAATTTAGTAAATTAAATATAAATTCCTCCTCTACACAAATTGTCCAAAACCAATCAATTTAATAAGGAATGATAAACACTGTCCAATCTACCAGATTCTAACATTAAATTCACATTATTTCGATTCCTGAAAGTGTGAAAATTTCAAGACTCTCCCGTTTATACTTATTATTAATACCATGTTCCAAAATATCTACATTCACAAAATCAAAAGAATGTAAAAACCTTAAACAATGCTCTATTAAACCGGAAGTAATATGTGAGCTACGTAAACTATATTTATGTTCATAAATTCTCTTTTTTAAAATATCTACCTGTTTGTCCAATATAGTATTTATCACAATCCATGCAATTAATCTTGTAAACAACTCCTGATTTTAAGCATAAATCATCCCTATCTTTGCAATTATTAAACAATCTACTCAAATTATTGCTATTCTTAAAGAAAATTTGAATGTTATATTTCTGAAAATTTCTTTTAATTCTTTCAGACAATCCTCTAACATATGGCAAGACAATAATTTTGCCTCTGTTAACATCAATTCCTGCACTGTCTATTTTCGGTATTATAAATGTCAAACAATCTCTCAGCAATTAATCTATTAATAAATTGAATTGGATAACCATTATTAATGAAAGTTTCTCTTACTATCTGTAAATTATTTTGTCTAAAATCTTTATGTGACAATTTTATTGCTCTGTCAATGAGACCCTCTAATGCTCCAATTTTGTTTCCGAATTGGTGGTGTGAATTAAAATCTAAAAACCTACCTGACCAAGTAGGCTTTCTGTACCAATTAAGTTTCACCTTATTATTACTACATCTAATGACATTAATGTCCAGAAAACTTAACTGACTATTAACTTCAACCCCCCTTGTAAATTAATTCTGTCATGTACAGAATTGAAAACATCCACCATTTCATCTACAAAAACTTCCGGAACAATTGTAAAGATGTCATTAACATATCTCTTAAATATCATTGGTTCAAAAAGCAATTTTGACAAGGCTATACTTTCCAACTTCTCCATAACTAAATTAGCTATAACCGGTGACAAAGGCGACCCCATTCGACATCCGTATTTTTTGTTCATAAAATTTATTATCAAATGAAAAAATTGTGTTATTAAAAACCAAATTAATTGCTTTAATAAATTCATACATTGTTAATTTTGTATGCAAATTAATTTCATTCCACTTTTCCTGTATAATATCATTTAACAACTCTAAAGGTACATTTGTAAAAAAAGATACTACATCCAATGAAATCATCTTGTAGTTTTTCG
>JACCIC010000271.1:0-35000 GCA_018907035.1 Sycobia sp. Sy_11 | reverse complement strand
ATAATATTTATGAATTTCGTAAATCAATCAATTTCAAAAAATTTATTATTTTTATAATAAATTTCAAATACTTTTATAAAAATAAACAACTCAAGAACTCTTGCTCACAATGATCATGGCACCACTGATACAGCTATGTTATATGTAAGAGAGCGATCTTTTAAAAGTCAATGACGTGTTTCAGTAATAAAATTAAAAAAAAAATTAGATGATAAATTAATTAAATATGGCAAATGGCCTATTCATTTTTATATACTATTTAAAAATTATTAAATTTTTAATGCATATCAGTATCTACATAGCATTTTGAAAGATTTATAAAATATTTGAGTAATATTAAAGTAAAATTATAAAATAAATAATAAAAGTACAATAAAAGTATAATAAAATTAAATTTAAAAATTCTTGAACATTTAATAACATAAAAGCATAAAAAATGTACTTTTATTTAATAGTATGAAATTAATCTGAAATTAACAACTAATATTATGTATAATTGTTTACATGTTCTAGCATCAAATTATTCAGGTTGTTGCAAATAGAACTAAATATAGTAGCACATTGGTATTGAGTACACATGAAAGAGAAATAGTATACAGTATTTAGAACACTACTGAATTTACTTGTTCTGCCAGTTATATGAATTGACAATATTACAGTATCAAGTAGCACAATAAAATTATATATAGATTCCATAAATTGTCACTTGAATAACCTCGAATTTTTTGTTTGTAAGAGTGTTTTTCATAATGTAGTTAATTTTTTCTCTATGTAGAAAAGTGTTAAAATTAATGCTGATATGTACTTTAGAAAGTTAATAATTGTTTTTGGGTTATATGTTAACAAGTGAGCCCTTGATCACTTTGCACATAGCTTTAGAGCATGGAAACTGTGATATACTGATCAACCAAAGGAAGAGGCATTTAGATATAACATAATATGCTAGCACCCAAATTTGTCGTAGCTATTATTAGTAATTACATTATTAGTAACATAATTACAAGCAGTTTCATAAAATTATCTTCACTTAAACGACTAATTATTATTTGAATCACAGTCTAACTTTTAATCTGAACTGTATAAAAATCTCAAGCTCTTTCCATAACCTTGATCGATAACTCAAATAAAGGATGTTTATTTATTGATCAACTTTTACACATAGCACAAAAACTATTTTTAACTTGCCAAAATTTTTATTTTTTTTAGATACAATTTTCTTACTCAATAACAAAGTGTTAGTAAACATAGTATCTAAAATTTACATCACACTTATCCATATACTTAGTCATATTCTGGGCAATATGTATTATATTAATATTGTATATAATAGAATAGCAATGTTTTGTATTACAAATATTTATATATGAATTTATTTGAAATCTAAGTTATACAAAAAATATATAACACTTTACCCTTGTGCTCCCACTCTAAATCTAAAGAAGATGCAGAAGTAGATGATATACAGCCTCGTTGTAAAAAAAGTGTTCCAGGATCTAACATTTGTAATGGGTTATCTAAACCATAGCTACTATAAAAATGGTAATTGTAAATAAAAAATTATTTTTATGAAAATTAAAATATATACTTTACATTATATATTTAAAATAAATTACCTATTAGACATATTCCTTGAGCTTAGTTTTAAATAACTATTAGATTGCTTAGGCCAGTTTATATCTTCAATCAATTCCAAAGTTACAGCAACTCTATGATTTTGCTAAAATATATTGTACAACATAGTTTAAAAAAATTCTTTTATTAATTTTTTATACTTGTTAATATTACGTATTCCTTTTACAAAAGCAATTAATAATAATAAAAATATTTATATATCCTTTAAAAAAGTTCTTCATTATCTTTACCTTAAATTTACTCAAGGAGAAAAACGATATAATTATGTCCAGATTGCACAATGCATAATGTACAAATAATATATTATCTTTGTAAATATTATATTTAGAAAATAAGAAATAATATATACTATTGTAAAAATTAGAAAAAACTTACTTTTTTAATCTAGGTTGATCATTATTAACTTGTTGATTAATACGGTTGACTGTGTGGTCAAACTGAAAAAATTATTTTAACTCAAATAGTCTAATAATTTTTTATAGAAAACATTTATTACATCAACTGAGACTCAAAATAGAAATTAAATTATTAATTAGGCTAATACAGTTTATTATATTTTTACAAAGAATTATACAATTATTAATCACAAAAATAACATTAAATTATTAATCACCTCAGCTAATGCGTCCCCATGGATAGACACATTTGTATGCTTCATATAAAATCTAGAATGAAATAGTTACATGTATCACAATTTAGTTTTTAATATATATTTTATTTACATTTGAAAAAATAAAAATTCAAATAAATTGTATTGAAGATTATTAAAAATTAAAAAATTAAATATTATTTAAACTATATCTTTATATTATAATTTGAAGAATATTGTAGTAATAGTTAAATTTAAATATTTAGCGTTATAATACTAAATGAACGCATCAAAATTCTATTGTGAATACATAAGAATTGGCATCTATGCGATGAACGATCGATGAACGTGGTAAAGCAGTGGCCTAAACAGGCGCCCATGACCCGTCGAGCTTCGGCGGAAAGCCGTCATCTAAAACTTTTTTCCAGAACTATATGGCGTATAAAGCTTATTATAATACAGTGAGAATATATTATTTAACGTGTAAAAGACTCATTCTGATTCTCTCAGACGAGCTCTACGTCTTGATATTAATTGTAACGCTCGGTATAGTCGGTCGTTACTAGAATACGACATTTCTTTTAATTACTAATTTTACAATTTTTCACGCGTTGTTCTACTGTTTTTAACTACACTTGTACTGTTGCACATAATAATAATAATAGTAATAATAAGAATAATAATACTTCCCATACATTTTTTAAAATTAAACTTCATATATTCAATAATGTACGTATTGCACAAAATTGCACAGAGGAGCCTAGTCGGCGTAGATAACTAAGACATCTAATTTTTGACTTTTCGAAGTACCACAAAAGACTTTCACAAAAGGTATTTAAGCAGAGATTGCCGATGCCATATACGAAAGGCTCGACGATTTTCGAGCGCCAGGAACGTGCGCCCTCAACAGGTTTAACAGTTTGTGTGTCATTTGCGGGAAGTTTCACTTTATTGGTTCAATTTGAAGAAATCTGCTGCCGAGACGCATCAATTGCTTCAGGAGGCTTATGGATAAGGTTGTGTCGATGATTCAAGTGTTCGCGGATGGTTTCGACGCTTCAAAAGCGGTGATTTCGACGTGGAAGACAAGGAGCGTTCCGGGCGGCCGCAAATCTTTGAAGATCGAGAATTGGCGACTTTGCTTGATGAAGATTCTTGTCAAACGCAAGAAGAACTGGCTGAAGCATTGGGAGTTGACCGAACAACTATTTCCAAGCGTTTGAAAGCCATGGGAATGATCCAAAAGCAAGGAAATTGGGTGCCGTACGAACTGAAGCTGAGAGACGTCGAACGGCGTTTTTTCAGTTGCGAACAGCTGCTTCAGCGACATAAAAGAAAGGGTTTTCTGCATCGTATCGTGACTGGCGATGAAAAGTGGATACGTTACGATAATCCGAAGCGAAGAAAATCATGGGGACTACCCGGCCATGCATCATCATCGACGGCCAAGCCAAATATTCATGGCGCCAAGCTCATGCTCTGTATATGGTGGGACCAGCTAGGTGTGGTTTACTATGAGCTTCTGAAACCGAATGAAAGGATCACAGGCGAGGTCTATCGACGACAATTGATGCGTTTGAGCCGCGCACTGCGAGAAAAACGGCCACAATACTCCGACAGGCACGACAAAGTTATTTTGCAACATGACAATGCTCGCCCACATGTTGCACCGCCGGTGAAAACATACTTAGAAACGCTCAAATGGGAAGTCCTACCCCACCCGCCGTATAGTCCAGACGTTGCTCCGTCTGATTACCATCTCTTCAGATCGATGACGCATGGCCTGGCTGACCACCACTTCCATTCCTACGAGGAAGCCAAAAAATGGGTGGATGACTGGATAGAGGCCAAACCGGTCGAATTTTTTCGCAACGGGATTCGTATGTTGCCAGAAAGATGGGAAAAAGTTGTAGCTAGCGATGGCCAATACTTTCAATAATTCATTTGTAACCATTTTTTCACAATAAAGGCTCAAAATTTGAAAAAAAACGGGAAAGACTTATTCACATACCTGATATATTGTAGTAAATAACGCGTAGGAAAAGAGAAAATACATTAATCGTCTCCAATATTAAACATATAAATTATAATATAAATCAAAAATAGAAAATGAAATTCTTGCAATTAAATATTAAAATAAAATAAAATAAAAGTATAGAAATTAAAAAGTTATACGTTATCCAAATTATAACTACAAGATATAAGATTTACATTCTACAACGTTTTACGATAGGATTGAATTTGAAGTTTTGTATTTTCTACAATATGCATTATCAATAAAAAATGTATAAGTATTTTAAATAAATATAAGTAATGACAAGAGCTTAAACATATTTTTAAAAAATACGAGTATGACGTAGATTTAAACGTTAACGTAGTTGAACAACCCATATCTGTTGGTGATACTAAATACTAAATATAATTTAGAAATCATATACATTATTCCTAGTTTCCTTACATTCAAACAGCATACTTTTCATTTATATTTATTCTAATCTATTTTGTATTGTTACTTACTGATATTTTAAACAATTCGTGTAATTTCGATTTAACACAAAGATTGGTCTAAGGAATAGAGTCATTTTCTGTATAATCTAATAATGAAATGATTCTGTCTGTTTATTTGTAATTACAGTGATTGTGGACATAATCTCACTAATGATGAAATTATCTTTTGATGAAATTGTTAAAAATAGATTATCTGAATTACTTATGTATATTATAGAGTAATTGCAATAATTTATTCAATTCTGAAAATTATAGTATAAAATTTGAAAGACTATATAATAAATCGTTTATAAGATTAAATATATATTATTTAATATATGTAATTGAATACAGAGCTGTTTCGAGAAACTTGTCAAATTTATATAAAAAACTGATAATAATTCTAGATAGATAGATTACGTATATGTTTTGTGCCGCTTGATTACAAGTATTATAGAAATTGATAACAAAAAAGGTTTTAGAATAAATTGAATAAAATATTATAGATCAGATCAAGATATAACACTTATTTTCCATGAAATTTTTCTTTAAAAGAAAATAATAAAACCGAATAGAAAAAAAATCGATTAAAAAGAACATTGCAGAAAATAATTTGATAAAAAAAAATTGTGAAATAAACAAAAATTTGATAACCAGTTTACAGAACATAAGACAAAACCCAGAACAAAAATTAAAAGAAAAAAGAACAAATAAGTTTAAAGAAAATTAGTTAAAAAAAAGGTAAAAAGAAAAGTACGAAATATCGATAGACTATTACTGTGGCGCTAAAAGGGGGAAAATAATTTTTCGAGAAATAATATACCATTTATATTATCACACTCAAATGGCCTTAGTGACAATATCCAAAACATCTCATCTAGAATCAATATGATTTTTCGGAGTCAGTGTAAATATCCCAATTTAACTATATCAATGAACTTCTTTTCAGGCGTCAATGACTTCTGATTTATATAGTTGATTAAAAAGGGCTTAGTCCGATAATGTGGTCGAAAATGCCCGAATAGTATTTGTAATAAAACTGTACCCTAATGTCAAATGTAATAAAAACTCATTTGTCAGATTATTGTATCCAAAAGTGGTCCGGCGATACTTGCAGATCCAAAAAGATCTCCGACGATTGTTTCTAAATAATATAGCTTCTAAAATAGTTAACGGAACCAGTTGTACAGAAAAAATTTTATTTTTAAAAGATCTATCAATCAAACAATTTTATATAAAACATTAGTTTTATTCTATTAATTAATGCCGTTTATTACTATTATTTTAATAAATAATAATACATTGGTAGATGTTTAATCAGTAAACTAACAATATTTATATATGTAAACCTTTTTGTAGAAAAAAAAACGAATGTTCATATATAAGAACAATATTCATATAAAATATTTTTCGGAAATATTCCGAAATACCTTAATAAAAAATAAATTATATAACGAAATTACAGCTCACAATAATGGACCATTAAAACACATGGCTAAGTACATTGTATATGTATCCTCACAAAGAACAGCATGTATACGAGTTTTTAGACTCTTAGTTTAGACAGAGATAATAAACAGTTTATTATATGGCAGTAGTCTATCGTTTTTTTTGTACTTTTATTACATTTTTAAAAAATAATGTTTTTCAATCTATTTTTTTGAAATCGGTTTTATTTAAACATTTTTTTAAATTTTTTTCTGGAATTTTTTTCTTATGTTTTTTTTAATCTGGTTTGATTTTTATCAGTTTTTTTATCTCACAATTTTTTTTCACCAATTATTTTTCTACAATTTCTTTTTCAACGATCTCTTTGTATTTTTTTTCTTTTAGAGAAAAATTCCATGGAAAATAAGTGTTATATTCTGATCTCATCAATAATTTTTTATTCAATTATTTTCAAAAACTTTTTTGTTATCAATGTCTATCATAGTCATAATCAAGCGACTCAAAATATATACGTAATCTATCTATCTAGAATTATTATCAGTTTTTTATATAAATTTGACAAGTTTCTCGAGACAGCTCTGTATTCAATTACACATATTAAATAATATATATTTAATCTTATAAACGATTTATTATTAGTCTTTAAAATTTTATACTATAATTTTCAGAATTGAATAAATTATTGCAATTACTCTATAATATACATAAATTATTCAGATAATCTATTTTTAACCATTTCTTCAATAGATAATTTTATCATAAGTGAGGTTATGTCCACAATCACTATAATATTATAAACAAACAAACGGAATCATTTCATTATTGGTTTATGCATAAAATGACTCTATTCCTTAGATCTAACGGAAATGAAAATGTGTAAATCGTGGATTTCGCTTTGCGTCTTCATTTTACGTTTTACAATGTTGAAACAAATTTTATACCAATCTTTGAAAAATTCTACAATCGGGGGTATCCCTTACTGCTTTCATAATATGTTTCAAAGTTAGTTTAAAAAAATAAGAAAATGTTTATCTAACTGTCGTCTGCACTATAGACATCGTCGCTTTGCAGTAACATCAAATAACAAC
The DNA here is from genome assembly GCA_018907035.1 of Sycobia sp. Sy_11. NCBI lineage: Eukaryota > Metazoa > Arthropoda > Insecta > Hymenoptera > Epichrysomallidae > Sycobia > Sycobia sp. Sy_11. The sequence continues at coordinate 27,755 of JACCIC010000271.1, read as the reverse complement.
AAATATTATAAATTTTATACGTATAGTACAGATCAAATTTGGATAGCCCCGTATGTAGAATTGAATAATGAATCGAATGAACTTTGTTTCATCTTTCTATTCATAGAATTGAGGGAGTAAAACGAAATATTAGATTCTATTACGGTTATAATGCAAGTTATCAATTCTATCGATAAAAAAGTTAGAACTTTAATTTCTCATTTTTTGAATAGGTGGCGCTGAAGAAAATATTAAATGCTGTACAAATCAAATAAAGAATTATGAAGCCTGGTGCAGAAAAAAAATATATATATATATGTACATAAATACACACATGCATACATACATGCATGCAAATACGTTGCAAACATAGTAATGTAATACGGAAATTTGAAATTACAGACAGGTGCGAGATGTACGAGCTTCAGCCAATAAATATATATAAAAATATAATAGGAAAGTAATTGTTCTTTTCCTAACCTAAAGTATATATAATATTTATGTAAGCAAAAATGTTATTATTGCCTACGCAGATTTAATATTTATATACACCCTAAAAATTTTTTATTAAATAAATCGTTTCTTTAATTCCCAAAATTTCAAACATGTTTATTTTTTTTGCAGGATAGTCTTTTAGCTACAATTAAAACTCATAATTTTAGGAGGAAATGAGAGTTTTGAGTGTTCAGAACGTGTAATTGATGCATTTGAGTTATTACTTCGATATACACTCCTATTAGATAAAACGGATAAGAAAAAGTAACGTGAAAAGAATATATAATTTTTAATTCAAATGTAAAATATCATAAAACCATCATTATTTTGGAATGTAGAAGAGTATGATTGTGTATTTTTAGTACTGAATTTTGTGTAAGGAGTAAGTAAAACTCCTAAATTAATATATTATATTATAAATATTTAAATATATAGTTATCTATATAAAGCAATTTTTTAATTTATTCTTATATTACACATCATTATACAGAGATTGGCACTTTGTATAATTTATACAATTTATATAATAAACAGCTTTTATAGAAACTTTTTGTAAGAAAACTGTTACAGATTCAAATATTAAAATAATTTTTAATAAAGTAACACTATTTGACAATAGCACTTATATATTAGAAATTACTATCTTTTTCAATAAGTATCTTTTTAATAGTTTAATTACTATCTATTCAATAGGTAATTATAAAAATTTTATTTTAAAATATATTCTTGTACGGTTAAAGTTTTCTTTAGTATTTCATACATTGTTATTTTTTGGAATAAATATGTAAGATTAAATAAAGTCAATATGTTAAAATACACAAATTATACATATATTGCCGCCAAAAATATCACGATATATAATATAGAAATATTTTTTGTATATATATATATATATATATATATATATATATATATATATATATAATCATCTGCGTATGCGACTGCGAAGATTCTTTCCTCTTCAAGCATACGCAGTAAGCCATCAGCTACAAGATTCCTCAAGAGATGTGAAAGTATTGACAGGTGAAAGTTTACGACACAATCACCTTTGTGCCATTCATCCTTCAGCACGGTATCTAACACTTTGGATTAAGGGCGAATTAGCAGACCGAGATTCGCCGTTTCTCAGCCGCAGGTTGCTTCTTAGTTACCCGAGGAGCCTTACCCTTTTCCCTGACTCTCACATCCATAACATACCATCTATACTTTCGCAACCATTCTCAGGATACCCGTTATAGGGATCCTCCCATCAGGTATTAGCTCTCCCATCGGAGAGCTCGTTTATAGGGATCCGAATTCTCGATCCAAATACTCGTGAGCCAGGGAAGGATGCGAAATTCATCGTGTTGTACAGATCTAAAAGGATCTAGTACACCAAGCGCTCCTTCTTGCTCCCCCGGCTTAAGCCCTCTCCACGGTCATGCAGCCCCTAGAGAGAGTACACAAGGTATTGTATTAATTAAAAATAATTTTTAATTTAAATTTAAATTAATCATTTAATTGAAAATTGAAAATAATACCTTATTAAATATATATATATATATATATATATATATCGATAAAAATTAAAAAGTAATTATAAATTATTACAAGTTAATTAAAAAATATCTCAACCCTGAGATATGTATACCTAAGGGTATATATATATATATATATATATATATATATATATATATATATATATATATTAATGTAGATTCATAAATATTTTTATCGGTCTTATAGCCTTTATACAATAAAATATTATACTAATAGCATGACAGTCAGACTCTCCTAGTTTATAATAACCCCCATAAAATTTAAAATACAAATTACTAATAACACATAAAATAAAAAATCAATCAAATTAAAAATTAAAAATTAAGAAAAATACGAATAAATTAATCTATATTCTTTGTTAATAAAGGAGAATCTGATTTCCCCCACCAGCTTAAATTTAAATTTACTTTTCATTTCCGACGTTCATCTTCAAGGACTAAACTCTAATAAATTACTTAATTCTAACTTTTTTATTTATTTTTATTTAATTTAATTTTTATTTTACCATTTAGTTGTAATTTCTATTTTAGATTGTACGGTGGTGATTATAAATAAGGACTGCCCGATACTCATTATATTAGTATATTATATTATTGTAGAAAAACTGTAAGACCGATAAAAATTTTTATCAATTTACAGTCGAATTCTCTACCTTTTCAGCTGAACCATTTGCTTCAGATATATGCTAAATACTTCTTGGTATCAGATATGCTCAATCCACTCGACACAGCTCCATCTTATATATGTGTAATAAATTCACTGCACAATCTCAGCGCCAATAATTAAGAATTTAATTAAATGAATGATAAACTCATCAAATTCAATAAATCAAGAAAAGAAATCGAAATAGAAGTCTTTAGGACATCTGCTCATGCAAACAGCACTGAAAATCGTATTGCCAGTAAAGCAGCCAAAGAAGCAGTTCTAATACAGCGTAAAAAATAAAATATAACAACGCCGCAAATATGTTAATACGAAAAAGAAGGGCACTACATGTGATAGAAACATATTATAATAACATATGGATAAAGAAACAAAATAAAAAAAAATAATAAAGACAAATTTTTTCGAACCAAGTTAAATTTTACAATAATAGTTATTTATTTTTTAAAGTTCTTAATATTCTAAAAATATATCAAACTCGCTTAGTTATTTTGCTTTTCTTAAGAATTTTATTATAAATGTATACTTAGTCATTAGTTTTATTTTTTAAGTAATTAAAAATTGAATAAATTTTTATTATTTATTATACCAAATTTCTGAATCTAAAATTTATCCTCCTCGAAAAAAGTTCTATTTTCGTAACATAGATGGGGGCTACGCTGTGATTTTATTACCAAGCTACGTAGAACCTCAACTTGCTAGTGAATGTATCTTTTTATAAAATGTTCTATATCATATTTAATTTTAAATAAATGAAATATACAAATTGGTTTTTAAACGTAGTATTTTTATTCTTTATAGTTATTGTATCATATTCGTATTGTAATTAAATTTTTGGTCATTCTTACTTTTGCAGGTTGAAATTTTAATTGCAATATTTATTGTAAAAACTAAGTAAGAAAAAATGATAATGAAAAATCAACTACGACTCTTAAAATATTAATCCAAAGATCTTATTTAACCTATAATTAAAAAAAAATAAAAATAATTAAACATAAATAAATAAAAATGTTAAAAACCTATTTTTAAAAAAATGGTTAACAAATTTAATTAAACGATAAAAAAGAAATAACAGAGAAAAATTTAACTAAAAGTTAAAATATAAAACTATGCTCAGAAAATATTAAATATGAAAAATATTAAAATATAAAATATAAACAAATTATGCTCCAATGAGCAAAAACATCCGACTAAGTTTAGGTAATCTGCAGGTATCCTCGCTAAAAGGATCGATTATTCAATTTGAGATAACATTATATCATATTATGTTACAAAATTCAGAAGGGATTTTATATAAGACTTATATATATATATATATATATATATATATATATATAGTGACAAGCGTCACAAGGCGCCGCGCCGACTTGTCCGAAAAAACGACAACGCGCGCGCCATCCCACGAAGAAGGAAACCTTAAGGCGCGCGCGCGCGCCGTCGCTCTGCACGGTCCCCTCGCCCCTTTTCGTCCCCGCGCACGAGCCACGAAGCAATACATATTTCGAAACTTCAATGGACTCAAGATTGAAAATAAATGAGAAAAAGAAAACAAATGTACACATACAAATATTCTGATACAGAAATATGACAGCGAGCGAATAGAATGCAAGTATAGGTATCATAAGTTCGATGAATATACCTACAAAAATAACGATTGTATAGCGAATGTAAAACACCAACACACGCACTAATGCTAAAGGATTGGAAATAAGGATTGATCCATTGCGAAGCAAAGAAAATTATGGAATCACGTTGACTGTATTACCGTGACGCGATTTATGATAATAACCAAGATAACGATAATTAATTGTAACCATTGTATTTTTTTTTTGTTTGTGAAAAAAACATTTACGAGAGATGTTTCTTATTGTTAATAATATCTTATGGTTATTATTTTTTTACTGTGTAGAAAGACCTCCAAAGACAAGATAGGTAACCTCAAAAACAAGATATACACATAAAAATAAGTTGTTGATTTTAAACAGGCATAACAAAGGAACAACGAACAAAAAGCTTTCCTATGAAAATTTTTTTTTACCAAACTTGTCGGTCTCTGCATCTGTCTTTTCCGTATGCTCCAAATTTTTGGAGCACTTTTACGTTTTGATAATAAATTAAAAAATTCTTTTTTTTTATGATTGTGCATATGAACTTGAAAAAAATTGTATTATTATTATCATTATTATTAGTTATGTTATTATTTTTATTATTATTTTCCTGCTTCTTTCATAGTATCAAAAAAAAAAAAAAAAATTTAGTAGGCATTTTACAATGTTGACATAATTAACAAATAAAGGAATTTTTTTTCATTTCTTATTGAGTTTGGTGCAAAATAGTCAATTTGTACCAATACAGAATAGCTGTATATGATGATAAGATAAGGATAAATTTAATAAATGAACAGGACAAAGTGAAAGTCGAGATGAAATAAGAAGGAAGAGATATAATAGGAGATAATAGAATATAAGATAGATGATAAGAGATAATGGGAAATAATAGAGATATAGAGATAATAGACTATAAGATAAGATAATAGTATATATGGATATAATAAATAATAGAAGATAATTAGGGATAATAGAATAAGATAGTTAATAAGAAATAACAGAAGGTATAAAGATAATAGAAGTAAAATAAGATAATAGTATATATAACTATGAAATTTAGATTTGATATTATTTACTTACCTAATGCCATGCAATTTCAAATATTAGTATAAAAAAAAAAAAAACTTAGTATTAAGAAACGCCCTTAAATACTTTCCTGCGAGCGAGAAAAAAAATTAATCTTTTTTTTGTCTAAAACATTCTAGATATTGTTATAAAGGGCACGAACAATAATTATAATTTTTTGTTGATCCTATTGATTTGTAATCTAAAAAGAAAAATATTGCGTCAGACATGTAAATTACTAGAAAAAAAATATAAGATTGTGATTTAAATTTAAGATCTGTAAATTCATCAAAACCGATTCTTTTTGTAAACCCGTATTCGGCACGTCACGACCGCGGTCGGCCGTCGCCGGCCGCCGCCGAACTCCCCCCCCCCTTATCCCATCCTTCTTCCCCGGCGAACGGGAGATGCGCGGGACTCCGCGCTCAACCACCGAGCACGCTAGTCGTGAAAAGAAGAAGAGAAAGAGGACGAGAGGTAGCGGAGAGTCTAGAGTTGGCCGTAGAGAAAGGTGCGAGATAAAGTCGGAGAGAGAGAGAGCAGTGTGAAGTTCAAACAATAGATAGAAAAAAGGAGGAGAAGGAAGTAAAAAGGAGATATCGTGAGCTGGGCGAGAAGATGAGACAGCAGGAAGAGATAACGGGGAGGAGGCCATCGGAGGCAACAGGGGAGAGAAACATTTTGAGCGGCCCCAGAAGCACCTGCGCCGCCTCCATCCTCGAAGGCGCGTAACGCCAGCACCGACGGCGAGCCAGCGGACGCCAGGACCGGAGGACCGCGCGCACCCGTTGAGCGCCATCGTGGTTAGTTTTTTTTGTTGTTGTTCTCCCCTTTTCCTTTTCTTTTTTTCCCCTTTCCTTTTCCCCTTTCCCCTCTCCCCCGTAATAGCCCAGGTTCAGTGGGCGCGTCGGAGCGCGGGTCGCGGTCGGGGGGTATCGGAGCACGTGGACCGGGCGTAGTATAAGTACGTTATCGGGAGTATTCTGTGTAACTGCGGAAATGAAAGGATTGAATAAACTCTGTTGAGTGAAAATTGTTGTCGGACTAACATTTCTTTTCCCGATACATTTCTTCCCGTTTTCAGGCTGGCGGGACCTCCTCTGAGGAAATAGAGGTGAGTGAGTGAAGATTTTTTGTGTGTGTGTGCGCGAACGAACTTAATCATATTAAATTTCATAAAATTTTTTTGTTGTCGTCATTCGTCGCATCACAAAAATGGCGCACAACGTGGGGCCCGGCCGGTCTGGATCGCGAGATTGAATTTGTCGCCACATGGCGCGGCCATTTTGGCCGCGTGCGGGCGGATGTGCGCGACGAGGAAAACGATAAAAAGTTTTCATTTTAATCAAGGGAAAAGTTTCCATTTGAACAATATAATTAATAGTTATTATTTACAGATTCATTAGAACTCATTTCTAATTGGAGAGACAAAATTTATGTCTACCGTCATGAGTACGTGCAAGTTTATTTAGAATTCACAATGAAGCTTCTGTTCATGCCTAGGAAATCTATGCTTTACGAACTGTGAACTTTTTTTGTATGTATTTAACCATATATATTTATGGAAGGCATCACCTTTGTACTGGTGTGACAACGTGAGGGAGAGGAAATCTCAAATTGCAAATGTGGAGATATAAATTGGAGGTAATTGGATTTTACTTGTACTGTGCGGAGGAAAAATAACAAGATTTTATATTGAAGTACGTATTCACATTAAAGCTCAGGTAATTTATTTGAGATTCATTTAAATAAATGTGTCTATTGTTATATATATATAAAAAAAATCAACTTGATCGAGTTGACTCTTAAAATGTAAAGAATGTATAAGCTTAGAATTCAAATAATGTTTAGTAATTATGTAAGTCTTTTAAAATTGCCGTAAATTTAGAATGTTTCAGTATACAATTTGCTAATCTTTAAAATTAAAAATCAACAAAAAATAATTATAAAATAACACTAAATTTTATATTTTATTAAATTATTTTAAGCCTGAATACTACTAATAATTCTGACACTTTTGAAACATAGTTTATATCAATACGCGACTACACGTATAGAAATATTATTGTTGACTTCAAAATCATACACAAAATTAAGTTGATAGAAGTGAATTTTTTTGAATATTAATATATTATGTAATTTAAATTTAAATGATTTATTCAGGGGATTCCTGGGATTTCATTCAGACAGTCAGATTATTAATTTGTTTCTCGAATCTTTAAATACTAGATGTTTATTCAAAATAAAACTTTTTTTTTCTTTTTGTTGTTTGTTTTAAAATACTTATATATTAAATTGCAATTTTTCATCACGGATTTAATAAAAATAATTATAAAAAATCTTTTTTTATCTATTTAATTTAATTGATAGTTAGGAGTGGATATAATTTGCATTATAATAAAATTTATGTAGATGTATAGAAAGACTTTGCCTTAATTAACTACATATTATTAAAGATTATGGTAATTATTTTAAGAATTATTAAAAACAAATAAATGAGATGTAGAGAAAATTTATCAATAGATCAGGAGTCATTTATAATACAAATTTAAGGGATTTAAATAAATTTTTTTTTCATTTAATAAATTTATGACGTATTGATTTCTTATTATTATTTCACGAATTTTCACCTAAGATTGCGAGAGCAAAATTATGTTAAATTTAAATGATTTTTGAAAATTTTCCATTAAAGTGAGATATGAATTTCTTTTTATTTTACTTGAATTTGAATTTCTTGTAAATTAAACTAATTTCATTTTGCATGAAATTATATTGTACGTAATTTACTTTTCTTTTTCTTTCTTTTTGCTCAAATTCATACAATTCAATGTGTAAACAAAAAAGCTCCCATGATGGAAAAATAAGTAGCATTAAAATTGCTGTCAATGCAATGAGTATTTTGACAATAAATTAATAGATTAATGAAATACAAGGGAAAATATTAAAGGTTCTTCGATATCAGTTATTTACGTTAACAAAACAATATGATTAAACGTCAAATGCGCGTTCACGGTGGTCGATATTTTGATCGATTTATACGTTTCCTTATACCATCGTGAAACGATGGATACAATATATATATATATATATATATATATATATATATATACATATATATCATATCATATCATATCATATCATACTAATTAATAAAGATAAAGCGTGTTTTTGTTTGTATGCGATAACCGAAAAAACTACTGAACCGATTATTCTGAAATTTGACATATAGATTCTGTATTATCTTGGGAAGGACATAGGCTATGTTTTTTCTTAGAAATCATTTTACTTTTAACAATAAATTAAGTTAACAGTTTTAGTCGCCAGTTTCACCAGCGGCCATTAGGTGGCGTCTTGAATTACGAACATTAACTCAATGTAGTCGGCTTCAAGTATTAATACCAGGCCAGCTCAAGTGAATGTTCATATCCAACTTTGCGATTTATATCCTAAAGGAGGTGTGACGTTAGTCGGTATTACCTTTTTTGCTTTTCAGGTTAATCTGACACTACTCTCTCTCTCTCTCTCTCTCTGTCACTATCTCTTTGTCTTTCTTTCTCCTTCTCTTATAAAATGGTTCTGTATGCCAAATCATACTGAATATAGTTTGTGACGATAGATGATATTTTTGTTTTTATACATTCTCTTAACTTCAGAATTGTGCCAAGAGACTATGTTTTTTTAGTTCGACCAAAAGAAATGATGGCAAAATAGGATTCTTTACCAACCACCTCGAAACTATGTATATATAAATAAAATATATCATCACTTCTGCATAAAAAGGCAATAACCATCGCCTATTTAATAAATATGCTATGCTAATACCAATATTTTTCTTGAATTTCAGTTAATAGTACTACGAAAAAATTCACGGTATTTAATTGAAATAACGGAAATGTAATATATATATATATATATATATATATATATATATATATATATAGTATCTGTATTATATTCTACATGTTATATATACATATTTTAAATACGGTTACTACTGAGTAATATTGTATTAGCGTGTTCGAGCGGTTGATTACGATATTCTGTTGCCTCAAGACGATTTCTATACGCAGTTGTGTGTTCAGATGATAGGATGCGATGTCCAAGTGTCTCTGGGCGATTTCTATGGGGGATATTGTATTCAGTTGATGGAAAACGAGATCCAGGTATGAGGAAATGAACTTCTATGGAAAGATTCGTGTTGGGACAGTAAAATACGATATCTAGATCTTTCCGAACGACTTCTACGGGGAGTATTGTGTTTAGTCATTAGGAAGCGATGCTAGCTTTCTCGGGACGACTTCTACTGGGACTATTGTGTTTAGTAGGTAGGAAACGATGTTTAGGTATGTCGAGACAACTTTTATTGGGGAGTTTCGTGTTCGGATGATAGAATGCGATTTCCAGGTGTTTTGGGCAACTTCTATGGGGAATTTCGTGTTCGGACGGTAGAAGATGATGTCTAGATATGACGAGATGACTTCTATGGGGAGTACCGTGTTTAGTTGATAGAAAACGATGTTCAGGTATGTCGGGACAACTTCTAGGGGGAGTTTCATGTTCGGATCATAGAGTGCGATTTCCAGGTGTTTTGGAACGACTTCTACGGGGAATTTCGTGTATAGTTGGTGGGAAAGAAAGTACAGGTATGTCAATACGACTTTTATGAACAGATTCGTATTCTATCATTTGAACACGCACACTTCAGTAAGAGTCGTCCCCGGATACCTGGACATTGTATTCTACCCTACCAACACAATACTCTATATAGCAGGCGACCCGAGAAATTTCCTATAGTCCGAACATGATACTCTCCGAAAACGTCGTCAAGAGAGACTTGCACATCTTGTTCTACCGCTTGAACTCGAAAGTGCAATTGTCTTCATCCAATCCATATTTAATATGCATATATATATTGTATAAAATGGTCGGCAAATTATTAACTTTTTGAAGTGGACGCTAGATTGAAGCAGCTTTTTATACAGAAGCTACGATAGGTAAATTACGGTCAATTATTTATAGAAATATAGATTTGTATATATAAGAGTACATTTTACTTAGATATTATTGAATTTTTTCATGAAATCGGGTAAATTATTGTCTCGGGCGAAGCCGAGACGGGGGATGCTAGTATATATATATATATATATATATATATATATATATATATATATATATATATATACATGTAGATATATATAATATATATACCCATATGTACACATACATATGCACACATATAAATCGCTAAACGCTTATCTAGAGACAGCCCCCTCATCACCCCTTCAAAGGTCGCCGAAGCAATAAAAAAACTATAAAAACAATTAAAAAGCCATAAAAACATTCTTATCACATAGGGTCAGATTTCAGTACAATCGCCAGACACTGGAGGGGGGTTGCTTCGGACTGGCGCCAAAGGAGGGAAGAGGGAGATTTGTTATGTCTCGCTATAGGCGTTATATACTACTAACCAACCATATATCCATTAAATAACTATAGATGTAGGCAAAACAGACATAAATGTAGTTGCTGAGTATTGAAAGAGGTGAAGCAGCAAGACATGTTCAGTAACGTACGAATTCCATCAAGTAAAGGGAGCCCTGTACTTTACATTTTTTAACCATTACATGTGTATACAGAATTCAAAAACTATTATGAATAAATATATGTATATATTCATTTACTTGATATATTTTATTATAAGTTTTATAAAAAAGCTATATTATTCTACATTTTCAGATGATCATATATGCATACTACATCTATTTAGCGCTCGATGTTTTAGATGAAAGAGCATTTGTATCGTGGCTTCTTATTACAGCATATTTCATTTCATATTTCATTGCCTTGCTCTGTCGCGAGTAGTAGCGAGTAAAATCTAGCTTTTGAAAGCTCGAGACTAAGCCACCAGTACGTGCATATGGCAATGCTGTATATATAATGTTCCAAAAATATGAGAATCAATCAAATAATTTTTAGAAATAATTTGTTGTTTATAATTACCTGATTTTTCTAGATCTATTCAAATCGTAAACATAGATCAATGCTGACAATGGTGATTATAATTATCTGAAGGTTCAGTTTTTAAGCGTATCCATATTTTGTTGTCATATAATTGTTCTTGTTAAAATAATAATCATTAGAATTTAAATATAATACTTTAAATATTTTACATAAGAATGAAAAAGACAAAAAAACTATTCATTCAAAATATATAAACATATAGTTATTTTAACCAAACTATCTAACATATATAGCTATATATATATTAGCATAGTAAGAATTTTAAATACATCTTCTCATGTATTTTATAAACACTTTATATAAAATATTTTTCTCAATTCAGTAATTTATTAACATAAAAATACATACATAATAATATATTTAATTTTCATATACCTAAATAATATTTATACGAAATTTTTTCTAACATCTTCGGAAATAGATTAATAAAAAATAAATTATATAACGCAATAATCTCTTAAAACCATTCATCAGTAAAACCCATGCCTAAGTGCATTTTATATGCATCCCTAGGAATAACAGCTTGTATAGTTGACATAAATAAATCTAAAACTCTAAAAACTAATAATACATAAATAGTTTTAACGGAAATGCAGCTTAATAAAGTTGTGAGATCATTTATAAATAGTCGAGTTTATTTTCACAACATTTTGTCCACGCGTGTATTCATAAAATAGAGTTAATTATCTTGAATCATCGATGTTTTTATGTAAACATTTTTCTGTTATTTTTTCTGATAATTCAATATTATTAAAAAAAGCAGGTAGGAACTTGCTAGGCCCGTTTCCACAAAGATTATGCCGTTTTTTTTATTAATAATTAATTAATATAAAAATACAATTGTAATGCCTGGAATGAATAGAGAAGGTTGACAGACAGCATAACATAGAAGCTTATAGAATTAACAATTATTGTTACCCATGATTCAGAAGAAAGTTTAGCTATATCACGAACTATAAATAGTACATTAGTGGCTAAAGCTTTAGACTGTGAATCAGAGGATAACTTTTGGATTGACTCTTTGAGAACCGATTAGGTAAAAAATAGTCTTCAGCGTAATTTTCAAGTAACTAAAAATCGTGAAATTGTAAAATTATATCTCTATATAATATTCAAAATTAATAAAGGTCGAAAAAAATGAATTTGTAAATAATATCGTAATGTAAATTAATTGTGGTTTTTTTATAATCAAAAATCAATCAAAATAAATTTATAACGAAAGGAATTAGTGTTAAAATTGCTGATTAGAAATTCATATTTTTGCATAAATAAAAGTATCAAAAGAGAATAAATGTATGTATTTAAATTAAATCTTATTACATTGCTAAATAAAACCAGAGAACGTCCAATTTCATTATATATTTCTCATTTCTAAAGAGAAGAAGTGAACCACTTTGAAAATAGAAGAGAGTCGGAGAAAGCTCTGTGAGAGCCAAAAAAACCGGTGAGGGCTCAGTGAGAGTCAAAGAGAACCAGTTAAAACCAAAAAGCAACCATCAACTTTTTGGTTTCGAAAATAGTTAATTCTTATGAAAAATTACATTAAAAATCGAAAGTTGCTTTTTTCATTTTTGAATCTGATGATTATTTTCAAAATAATATAGATTTTAAATAAAAAAAAAAGAAAATTATGATGAAAAAGTAAATTTTAAGCAAACTTCCCGCGGTCCTCACCTGCGCGTAATAGAATTTCTTCAAAAATATTTATCTCAAGAAAGCACAATTAGATATTATATCGCGAATATCTAAAAATTACCTAAACATATGTGATGAAATTAGACGTTCTGTGGATTTATTAAGCAATTTAATAAGATTTAATTTAAATACATACATTTATTCTCCTTTGATACATTTATTTATGCAAAAATATGAATTTCTAATCAGCATTTTTAACACTCATTTCTTTCGTTTTAAATTTATTTTGATTGATTTTTGATTATAAAAAAAAAACACAATTAATTTACATTACGATATTATTTACAAATTCATTTTTTTGGACCTTTATTAATTTTGAATACTATATAGAGATACCATTTTACAATTTCACGATTTTTAGTCCTTGAAAAATACGCTGAAGACTATTTTTTACCTAATCGGTTCTCAAAGAACCAATCCGAAAGTTATCCTCTGATTCACAGTCTAAAGCCTTAGCCACTAATGTACTATATATAGTTCGTGATGTAGCTAAACTTTCTTCTGAATAATGGGTAAAAATAATTGTTAATCCTATAAGCCTCAATGTTATGCTCACTTTTAACTACCTCTATCAATTCGTACCGGGTATTACAATTATATTTTTTTAAGAAATGTATAAACGAATAATTTTTGAATAATTTTATTGATTATTATTATTATATGAATAAAATTTTTAAAATAATACATATATATATACTTAGTCGTTCATTGCAAATACCACACAAAACACTTGCGGCACGAAGAATTTAATCATGAAAACCATGAAGGATTCGTATCTTTTGTTTTCAACAGAATATATCAAATAAATATTGTAGATTTTATTATTGTTAATTGTAAAATTTATTTTACAACTTTATTTATTGCACATTTTTTTTATGGAAATTGTATTTCTCGATGCTAAATGGTAAATAAGAAAAATGATTTTTTTACTGCGATAAGATTACTGGTTGATATTAAAATGTTTTAAGCTCAGGATAGATATTCTACATTTTATATATTCTTGCAGAATTTTTTAGAAATTAATGTGCTTGTGTATAACATATATATATATATATATATATATATATATATATATATATTGTGACGAGGAACGCAGGCACTGCGTGCGCCTGCCTTCCCCGTCCCGTTGCTCTCTCTCCAGTCGTAGCATGTACATATTTATCTGTATATTTATATGTAAGAACGTTTGTATGTTTCAGGCCGACACACAACCACCGGCGGAGAGGTAAGTGAGAGAGAGAGCGGGGAGTGGGGAGAGACAGCCACGCGCGCGATTTAGACAGAGAGAGAGCCGCGAAGAGCACGCACGCGTCGCAACCGGCCTTTCGTGCACGATATTTTTCCGTTTGGGCATCTCGCCACGGTCGAGTTCGGTCGGCGTTGAATCCGTGTCGAATCGACACGGTGTGTCGAGTGTTTCCCTCGTCTCGTACCTCGTCTTCGGGGAGGGTACTTGACTGAATCGCCGTCCTGTGCCACAGTGTTGTGGGTGTGTGCGGTGCACACGCGCCGGGCAAGAGTCCGAGCGGACGACTTGTCGTCCGACCCCGCCTCCGCGGAATAGCCGCCCCATCCCGGGGTCTCCGGACGCCGAAGTCATCACCGCTCCCGGCGAAGGAAGGTGCTGCTGCCGCCCGACTGCAGGGATTACGCGCTGCGGAATCATCGAGTCTCGACTCGCTGTAAGTGGCAGCTCCTGTTTTCTCTCTCTCTCTCTCTCTTCCCGAACGCCCCGCGCGCCGTCGCCCCGGCGACCCTCGGCCTGCGTCCCGCACGCCTCATATATGGGCGCTGCGTTGTAGTCTTGTTCGCACGGCGTCATTAAATCTTCTTGGAATTTTAACTAAGTTTATTTCTTTATTATTTCGTGTGTGATCCGTTAGCCGTCCTACCTCACGCGCATTCCTGAACGCGATATTCGCCCCTCGCGAACCGCCCCTCTCCCTTGCCGAAATCCTTCGGGGCTAAGCCCAGCCGGGCACGAATTTGCAACGGCCGTGCCCGCCGTCCTCGTGCTCGAGGCGGACACGCGCACCGTTACATGGCGCCCAACGCGATCTCGGGATCGCACTTTATATAAAAATATTTTATATATCTTTATATGTATTATATCTTTATATATATATCTTTACATATACTATTTTATAATATATATGTAATAATATATTATATTACAGTGCCCCGGCGAATATTCGCAAGTGACGCGGATGCGCAAATATAATTTAATAATTTTATTATATTGAAAATTAGAATATTACAGAGTGCGAACGCACAGTACATCGCGAGTGTTTACGTTGCGAGCGCGTAGATGTAAACACTCTCGAAGTCGGCCAAGGCCAACGGCAATTCGGCGAAAGCGGCTGAAAAGCAGCACAAATGAAATATAATGCCGAATACGGTAATATAATATTTGTGCAGTTTTTCAAGCAAAACTAATTTTAAGTTAAATAGACACATGTACATTAGTTTATATAATATTGATATATATATATATTAAGTGGATGTAACTTTAAAATTTAGCTTAAATTAAATATGTGAATTCCATCTAAGCTAAACTAAAATTAATCAATAATTAATTTTTAAGATAGCGTAATATGAAAATATAACTGATATAAATAGATTCACATTCGCCATTATAATATAATAATAAAATTTTCGCCGTTACAGACATAAGGAACATTTAGTGTAAATTAAATATAATTAAAAGTTCTCTTCATTATACATAGTCGATTATAAATAGCGAAGTCAGCGATCTGTGTATACTCACATACACACACCACCGCGACTCTACGCTGTACATACAGTGTACATGCGACTAACGCAAATTTTTCTTTGCTTTCAATTTAATTTGATCAAAATTGATTATTCCCTTTATGCTTTTCGCTTTCGGATCTTCATTTTGATATTGTAATATCTCTAATATTTGTGCAGTATAAATGAAAAATTAAAATTTTTTTTTTTTTTTGAAAACTAAAATTTAAAAATTTTTTTTTTTTTGGAAAACTAAAAATTGAAAATTTTTTTTTTTCCGAAAACTAAAAATTAAAAAATTTTTTTTTTTTTGAAAACTAAAATTTAAAAATTTTTTTTTTTTTTTTGGAAAACTAAAAATTGAAAATTTTTTTTTTTCTTCCGAAAACTAAAAATTAAAATTTTTTTTTTGAAAACTAAAATTTAAAATTTTTTTTTTTGGAAAACTAAAAATTGAAAATTTTTTTTTTTCTTCCGAAAACTAAAAATTAAAAATTTTTTTTCTTTTGAAAACTAAAAATTAAAATTTTTTTTTTTTCTCTCCGAGAACTAAAAATTAAAAATTTTTTTCTTTGAAAACTAAAATTAAATTTTTTTTTTTTAAATTTTTTTTCTCTCCTTTTTTTTTTTTTTTTTTTTTTTTTTTTCCTCTTTATATTTTTGTATTTTTTTTTACATTGCTTAAAAAAAAATATAAAAGGGAAAAAACTATTACAATTTCAAAATAAATCTTTTTTTTTGGAAACTCGAGAATCCGAAAACCGAAATAAGAATTCTGGAAAAATTTTTGGTGAATTTTTTTGACAATTTTTGAAAATTGTTGAATTCTTTTTCTCTTATACTTTCTGTTTTTTTTTTGCGTCAGTCGCCCCTAATTTTTGCGTTTTCGCCCTCGCACTCCACTATCTCTTGAGATTGCCGGCTTTTAATTATTTGCTTTTAATTATTTAATCGAAAACTTTGGCTGTAACGCTCTAATTTTTCTCACGTTGTATTTTTTTTTCTTTTTCCGTTTGTTCGGTTTTCTTCTTCTAATTTTCAAAGAAAAGAAATAAAAGATGGCAAATCCGCCAAACGAATTTAACGACTGGCTTCAAAGCCTATGTGAGGAAGAAACAAACCTAATTACAGCGGAACTAGAATTAAAAAATGAGGGTTCCCCGTTTCAAAAGGCTGCTAGGCTATACCATAGACTAGCAGGAAATTATAGCCCAGGAGATTTTGTGGAATGCGAGAGTGACAGTGATAGTATAAAAACACGCACGCGAAGAGATAAAAATCTATTAAAGATAATCGTCACCTCGACAATGCGCGACGCAACAAAAACTTATATTTTGGATCGAATGGAAGCGACGTACGCCGAACAAGCGGACGGATCAGCTGATGTACAGCAGGCTCGGGAAATTTACCCGAGCACAGATCAAAGAAATATAACAACAGCTGTCGATCACCAAATACAAAATCTGATCGACTTCAATTTGGCCGAGATGAACAGGCATGAACCGCTCGCATGGAGCACTGCCAACGAATCGCCGATTCAGGCAGCCAACACGAGCGTAATTACGCCTCTCGACTCGGGTGTCACGAATGACACCACACGTCGAACCCAAGTCGCATCTCAGGCGACAAATACAACAGTCGAGCCTCAACCGACTGACCTCGAAAACCATGTAAACCTTCGTCAGGGATTACATGGCCTGCAAAATATGCTGCAAACTTGGATGCAACACCAAAACTGCACTGTCCAAGATTTGCAGCAGAGGCAAAGTGAGATGCACGCTACGCTAGCCAGCATCCAGCAGCAGCTGCAGAAATCGGCGCGACGCGACCGTGTCACTTTCCAAGATACGTACGATCTGCAATACGTGGAAAGTGACAAAAACATCAGCAATAATAGGTTTGTAGGGTCGACCGGCGAGCCTACGTTTTCGGCTCCTTGCCACCCTCGGTACCAAGGGCCTGGAAGGGGGGGGACATCACATGGATCGAGATGTGATGAGCTCGCCCGCGAATACAACGCGATCAACGCTGTCAAGCACCTTGGCCCAGCGCACGGATATTGGTAAGACCGTGCGCCAATGGAAAATTAGATTCAATGGTGCCAAGGGGAAAAGTGTAGAAGAATTTCTGCAAAGGATCGCGGAATGTCGCAGGTTGACACCGCTCACGGACGAGGACATGCTCAATGCCATGACGGAGCTCCTCGACGGTGTCGCCCTGCATTGGTACCGTCTATCTCGGAAGGACTGGACCACGTGGCAAGAGTTCTGCCACGCAGCCCGGAGCTGCTACGGCGTCGATCGACGCTTCCAAGCTGAGCTAATCAGCGAAGCGCAGCGGCGTACGCAGGCGAAGCGCGAGCCAACACGTGACTACGTGTTTTGTTTGTTAACGATTCTCAATCGGTTCGAAGAACCATGGTCGGACGACAAGCAACTCGCCCTCATATACCGTAATCTACTCCCGGAGATACAGAAGTTAGTTCCGCGGGAGAAGATTACGAGCGTCAATCGGCTAATCGAGCTTGCTCGAGAGGCCGAATGCGTCCTCGATGCGGAGCGAAATTATAAGCCACCGCCATCACCTGAGGACTGCATAATGCCCGAAGTGGCCTTCCATGCGGCCGACACGTCTCGAACGCGCCCGAAACCAAGGATCGCGGCCGTGGACGTGAAGCCGCCCAACTTCAAAGCTCTGGTGCGAGAAGTTTTACAAGAGGCTGGCTTTAGAGCCACCTCACCTGATTTAGAGGCGCCAGGCGTCGCAGCCCTTATCCCGAAGAGGAGCGGTCGCGATTCACGCCCGAGGTCGCCGCGTACAGGAAAAACCAGAGCGTCGACCTCAGCCTAAGTCGGAGAGGAAGCCCTCCTTCAAAGGAAAGCTGGTGCACGAGCCCCTCAGTGACAAGAACAAAGGTCGGACAGCAGGTCCTGATCCGCGGTTCTTGTGCTGGGGCTGTAGTTGGCCTGGCCACACCTTGCGCAGCTGTCCCGAGTGTTCGGGAAACGCGAAAAAGGGCGAGTAATTGAGGTCCAACTCGCCCCTACGCTCCGTGAGACCTCTGAAGATCAGCATGCAGCTGCGAGGACACAGGGTAATGATGATTGCCCCCTCCTGTCTGTAAGGAGGAGCATCACGACCGTGACTCCGCTGACTCAGCCACAAGTGTCGACCCCGATCGGTATTCACGATGGTGGGTACAGGTAGGCATAGGCGAGTTTCGCATTCATGCACTGCTGGATGCAGGGGCTGCTCGTACAGCTCTCGGAGCAATCGGCCTGCAGATTGCATCTGCCCTCGGTCGTCTAGTTCGACCCTTCCCTGGATCTGGCGCTCGACTCGCCACGGGAAAAATTGAGCCGATAATAGGCCAGGTGGCCCTTCCGTTTGCCATAGCAGACGTAGAAATGGAGCTAGACGTCATCATAATTCCAGACTTGGAAAATGACTGTCTGCTCGGTGCAGACTTCTACCGCGCCTTCAATGCGGTCATCCACCCGCGCGACAACACCATGTCGATCGAGGGTGCTGCGGATTTCGTTCCGTTACAACTCTGCACCGTCTCAGTTACCTCGGCGTATTCGCTTGCCTCTATAGGCTTGGCCGATATTGACGATAGTCAACGCCGAGCTCTCGAGGAACTCCTCGACCGGATGCTGCCTCCGGCTGATCAGCCTCTGGGCTGCACACATCTGACCGACCACGTGATCGATGTCGGCGATGCTAAGCCGATTAAGCAGCGTTATTATCCGGTCTCTCAGAAGATAGAGCTGGAAATGCATGCGCAAGTTCGCAAGATGCTTGATCAGGGCGTAATTCGCAGGATCAACCAGCGAATGGTCTAGCCCCGTCGTGATGGTTCGCAAGAGCGATGGGAGCTACCGATTCTGTGTGGACTATCGCAAATTGAATTCCGTGTCCAAGGTCAGCGCGTACCCGCTTCCTTACATGGACGTAATCTTACGGAAACTGAGAAATGCGCGATACATCTCCACCCTGGACCTCAGCAGCGCCTACCATCAGGTCCCTCTTCGTGAGGAATCGCGACACCTCTCTGCCTTCACGGTTCCAGGCATGGGGTTATTCGAATGGACCCGTATGCCATATGGTGTCGCCGGTGGCCCTGCCACCTTTCAGCAGTTAAGCGATAAGCTGATCGGCCCTGAAATGGAGCCGGTGGCCTTCGCCTACCTCGATGATGTGATCATCGCTACGGAGAGCTTTGACGAGCACCTCAGGTGGCTCGAACATATCCTGAGACGGATTTCCGATGCCGGCTTGACCATCAATCGGCAGAAGAGTAAATTCGGACTCGCGGAGGTACGGTTCCTCGGCGTCCTCGTGGATCGTGACGGTTTTCGACCCGATCCGGATAAGATTGCACCAATCTTGACTTACGCCGCACCAAAGAACCTGAAGCAGCTCCGTAGGTTTTTAGGCCTTGCGTCCTGGTATCGCAAGTTCTTAGAGAACTTCGCAACGCTTGCTGAGCCTCTCACCCGATTAACCAAGAAGAACATCAAGTACCATTGGGGAGAAGAGCAACAGCAAGCCTTCGAACAAATCCGGGCGCTCGTCGCATCTGCACCCGTCCTTTCTCGACCGTCGTTTGGAGAAACGTTCGTCATCCAAACGGACGCCAGCGACTCAGGGACTAGGCGCCGTGCTCACGCAAGCCGTTGATGGCGTGGAGCGCGTGCTCTCCTACGCTAGTCGCACGATGACTGCGGCTGAGCGTAACTATTCGGTCACCGAACGTGAGTGCCTCGCCGTGCTATGGGCTGTGCGTAAATTCCGCCCGTACGTCGAGGGCTATCACTTCCAGGTGATAACCGATCACAGCAGCCTTCGTTGGCTGCACTCATTGCGCAACCCCACGGGCAGACTCGCCCGTTGGGCCTTGGAATTGCAGGGATTCGACTACGAAGTCATCCATCGGAAAGGTACCTTGAATTGCGTACCAGACGCCCTCTCTCGTTTGTACGAAGACGAGCCGACCTGCGAAGTCGCCTCTCTCGGCGTCACCGATGTGCAAGACCCCTGGTATTTGCGCCTTCGTAAGAAAGTGGTGAGCGATCCGACCAACCTCCCATGGTGGAAAGTCGTTGGGCAGCGACTATACTACTACCGTCCCGATCCTGCCGTCGAAGATTTAGTAGACGACCAGGATGCGTGGAAGTTAGTCGTGCCTAAAGAAGATCGTCGTACCGTTCTGCATGAATGTCATGAGGAGCCCACAGCTGGTCATTTCGGACGCCATAAAACATATGACCGAATTGCACGATCATACTATTGGCCATCAATGCACAAAGATGTGACACAATTTGTCCGTGACTGCACCGTGTGCCAACAATGTAAGGTACAGCAGACTGCACCAGCTGGCCTGATGGGCCATCGAACGGTCACCCGCCCTTGGGAAATAGTAGCTGGAGATGTGATGGGTCCATTTCCGCGATCTACCCGGGGATACGAGTATTTGCTCGTCTTCATGGATCTATTCACTCGCTGGGTAGAATGTATTCCCATCAGAAAGGCGAATGCGCAAACGATTCGCCGCGAGTTGAAAGATCGCGTATTTTTACGCTTTGGTACGCCCGAAGTATTCCTATCGGACAATGGCACCGAATTTCGTAATAAAATCATTGAGAAATTCCTTGTGGAGCGTGGGGTGGAGCATTCCACGATACCTCCTTATCACGCTCAAGCCAATCCGGTAGAGAGGGTCAATAGGACTCTGAAGACCGCGATAATCGCCTTCATTGAGGAGTCTCACAGTACTTGGGATGCGCACATCGCCGAGCTGATGTTCGCGTACAATACATCCGTACAAGACTCCATTGGCGTAAGTCCGGCCTTCCTTAACACGGGTCGTCACCCCTCAGCCCCTGGCACACATCGTCGCCAGGAGGAGCAGCGCGCACAGATTGCGCAAGAAGAGGCTGCTCTACAACATTGGAAAGAGCGCATGGAGAAATTATCTGATCTCCATCTAAAGGCAGCGGAAAACTCGCAGAAAAGCGCAGGCAAAGCAAGCTCGCTATTATAATGCGAGACGTCGCGACGTGCATTACGCGATTGGCGATCGCGTATGGCGGCGTAATCGCATCCTCTCGTCAGGCATACAGGGCGTCAGCGCCAAGCTGGCCCCAAAATTCGACGGGCCCTTTACCATCACGGAGAAACTCGGCACGAATGTTTATCGACTGATCGACTCTACGGGAAGAGATGCTGGTAAGCATCACGTCGCCGACCTGAAGCCCTACCATCGAGATCACGACCCCGAAGATGATAGCAGTTCCGACACGGAAGAGCCTTCGGGCGAAGAGCGTGACCGCGATGCGTCAAATTGTAATGTCGAGGCGAGCGAGCGAACCCGCATTGTAACACCACTGGTGAGCGTACGGCGCCCCGACGACGCGCCTCATTGTAATTCCGATACAAGCGTGCGAAGCGATACCCCCGCGGGCAATGCCACGCGATCTAAGACCGATATCGCACCGCGTAGATTAGGGAGGCCGCGTAGGACGCGAATCGTAACCCGTCGAAGAACCCAAGCGCGAGCCCCTGCGGAGCCCGATAACAGCGGAGCCGCCTGCCATAACGACGTGCACCTGGTGAGGCGAAAAGTAGGTCGCCCCAGGAAGAGCGGACGCTCAACCCCGCCGCGGGACCAATCTCCCCGCCGCACTCGGGCCCAAGCCCGCGCCCGTCAACGGGCCGACTAGCTTCGATTATTGACTGGCGCCGTTATTGACGGAGGAACACCGGCGATTGTTACCTCCAAAAACAACTGCGTCTAGGGAAGAGAGTTCTTTACCCGTCCTTCCTCATCCCAGTGATCCTCAGCGGTAGACCGCAGCCACCCCGTTCCTCATCCTGACACGATGGTCGATCTGAGAGAGAGATGTTGGGTCGAGCTGTCACGCTTCGGCTACCAGCGTCTGGAGGGGGGGGCGTGTGACGAGGAACGCAAGCACTGCGTGCGCCTGCCTTCCCCGTCCCGTTGCTCTCTCTCCAGTCCGTAGCATGTACATATTTATCTGTATATTTATATGTAAGAACGTTTGTATGTTTCAGGCCGACAGCACAACCACCGGCGGAGAGGTAAGTGAGAGAGAGAGCGGGGAGTGGGGAGAGACAGCCACGCGCGCGATTTAGACAGACAGAGAGCCGCGAAGAGCACGCACGCGTCGCAACCGGCCTTTCGTGCACGATATTTTTCTCGTTTGGGCATCTCGCCACGGTCGAGTCAGTACGGCGTTGATCCGTGTCGAATCGGACACCTGTGTGTCGAGTGTTTCCCTCGTCTCGTACCTCGTCTTCGGGGAGGGTACGTGACTGATCGCCGTCTGTGCCACAGTGTTGTGGGTGTGTGCGGTGCACACGCGCCGGGCAAGAGTCCGAGCGGACGACTTGTCGTCCGACCCCCGCCTCCGCGGAATAGCCGCCCCATCCCGGGGTCTCCGGACGCCGACGTCACCACCGCTCCCGGCGAAGGAAGGTGCTGCTGCCGCACGAGTGCAGGGATTACGCGCTGCGGAATCATCGAGTCTCGAAACGCTGTAAGTGGCAGCTCCTGTTTTCTCTCTCTCTCTCTCTCTTCCCGAACGCCCCGCGCGCCGTCGCCCCGGCGACCCTCGGCCTGCGTCCCGCACGCCTCATATATAGGCGCTGCGTTGTAGTCTTGTTTGCACGGCGTTATTAAATCTTGTTGGAATTTTAACTATTTTTATTTTATTATTTCGTGTGTGGTCCGTTAGCCGCCCTACCTCACGCGCAATCCTGAACGCGATATTCGCCCCTCGCGAACCGCCCCTCTCCCTTGCCGAAATCCTTCGGGGCTAAGCCCAGCCGGGCACGAATTTGCAACGGCCGTGCCCGCCGTCCTCGTGCTCGAGGCGGACACGCGCACCGTTACAATATATATATATATATATATATTATGCGTATATGTATATATGTATTATATGATATATATATATATATTCTATATTTTATATATTTATTTATATATATATATGTATATATATATATCAATCTTTGGATGTACAAGAAACTTCCCACCGTTTGGCAAAGGATGGCGTCATCAGTGGATCCCAGGAAGTAATTTCATACCTCATGTATTATATTTATACGTTGTGTATCTGTCAACAACTTTAGATTTATTATATTAAAATATTTCTTTCGGTGTCGTTTATTGCATCAAGTAAAATTATGTCTAGTTTCCAGTCAAATATTCGGAATCTTCTGGAACAAATGTACTGATATTGATGAATTGACGTACCGTGAGTGGTTCAACGTTTAAAAACTGTCTATTTTGCAGTTGAAGATAAGGATCGCTTCGGAGAGCCGAAAAGTTTTGAAGCCAAGGAATTTTGCTTTGCCCGATAAAGGCAAATTGTTTTAGTCTGGAATTCTTAAATTGCAACAAAGATTGAAAAAAAGTATATAGCTTTCATAGACGATCCTTTCAATAAAGGATATGTAACTATGTTTTTATAATAAAACCGCACATTTTGGAGAGAGAAAAAAACGGCTGGGAAACTTACTTGTACACTGAATACATATTCATCCTATAACCTATTATATAAACATAAACTCCCACTAGTTTACTTTTGTTTAGTTTTGGTCCATACTTCTTATTGCCACGTCTCTACATAGAAAGTGACTCCTACCCTTTTTGCATAACAAACACTGTATAGAAATGACTCTGTTTTTTCCTTTTGAGAACTGCATAGAAGAAGCATTGCTTAACTATGAAAGCTGCTAACTTTCTCTATATACATAGTCTTTACGAGCAGTACAGAATTCTTATCAATTTCATTCACATAGAAAGAGTTGGAATTTTTCATCTCTACAAGTGAAATCGATGAAGAATTGAATGAAAATTAAAGATTTGTTTAAAGGCATTTTGAAGAAAATTACTCCTTTCGACTTCACACTTATGTTACATACAAGTTTTCCGGCTATAATAGTCAGTTTATCATTTCAATAATCAACAGAGAGAGAGAGAGAGAGAGAGAGAGAGAGAGAGAGAGAGAGAGAGAGAGAGAGAGAGAGAGAGAGAGAGAGAGAGAGAGAGAGAGAGAGAGAGAGAGAGAGAGAGAGAGGAAGAAGCACAGCAGTCACGAGCTATCTTTCTTAAATAATAATAACACTACTTGTTGTATCACACTGCAGACATACGGTCCCTACTGCGCATTCTCTCCATAAACGTAGACAATATATACATTTAACATGCATACGTATACATTAGAATAAGTGATGAATTACATCTGTATACCATTGTATTAATAGCAAATACATACTACAATAACCTAGTCCTAACCTGTACTAGACCAAGACCACAGTTTTCAGGAAAATTGAAAGTGGAAAAATGAAAATTAGAAACAGGATTTTCTAATTCTGTGAATTCTACTAGTTGAAAAGCACCTTCACAATGGTAAAATATAACATAAAAGCATTTAGCAAAAACTAAGAATTTTTTTGTAAAATAATTTGATTGAAATTTCAATAATCGACGTTCAAGTTACCTACGCCTAGTACGGGAAACGCGATAGATGTAGGAAGGAGAGTTGTCTTGGATTTAAAACTAGGTAATTTATACAATAAAAAGACAAATTAATAAAATAAATAATTAAAAACTTGTCTCTTCGTCAATCAATAACAGAACTAATCTTAAATATATGAATCAAATATACAATAATAAATAATTTAAAACATAAACAATATACGAGGTGTATTCAAAAAGTGCATGCCCCTGAAGTACAAAAAATTTTCAGCAATATTCCTTGCTTACTTTTTAAGTGGCAGCCGCTAAAGTTAGATATGTTTTTTCGACCTCGGCGATTTTCGTTTCTGAAAAAAATGAAGCAAAGAATTTATATTCAATTTAGCGTAAAAAATAAAATAAAGTGTAGTGAAGTTTGTAAAACGTTAACAAAGGCATATGGTGAGTCTGCTATGAATAAAGCAAGGCTTTACGAGTGGTATAAGCGTTTCCAAGATAGCCGCGAAAACGTTGAAAATAACGAACGACCCGAACGTCCAAGCACATCAACAACCGATGAAAACGTGAAAAAAATGAAAGAAATGTTTATGAACGATCGACGAATCAGAATCAGAGAAGTCGCTGATGATGTTGTCATATCAGTTGGCTCATGCCGTAGAATTTTTTCGGATGTTTTGGACATGAAAAGTGTGGCAGCAAAATTTGTTCCAAAATTGTTGAATTTCGAACAAAAACAGCGGCGAATTGAAGTTGCTCAAGAGTCGCTAAATGTAGTTAATAACGATGCAGAACTACTAAAACGTGTTATAACAGGAGACGAAACATGATTTTACGGATATGATGTCGAAACTAAGGCTGAGTCGTCCCAGTGGAGTCATTCTGGAGCGCCAAGACCGAAAAAGGCTCGACAAGTTTGGTCGAATATGAAGGTTATGCTCACTGTGTTCTTCTATTTTAACGGCATAGTACATCATGAATTTTTGCCACAAGATTAAACAATCAATAAGGAGTACTAATATACAGATAATCAGAAAAAAATACGATAATGCACCTGCTTACACTTCATTGCTTGTTCGTGAATTTTTGGCCAAAAACAAAACTTTAACGATGCCTCAGGCTCCTTATTCGCCAGATATGACCCCATATGACTTTCTTCTATTTCCAAAAATAAAGAGAACATTAAAAGACCGTCGTTTTACAAGCATAGATGACATTAACAGCGGATGGCTGAAAGAGCTAAAAGCTATTACAAAGATCGAGTTTCAAAAATGTTTCGAGGATTGGAAAAAGCGTTGGCACAAGTGCATTATATCCGAGGGGGATTACTTTGAAGGGGAAAAAAAAGATATTGATGAATAAATAAATATTTTTTTCTTAAAACAAAAATTCTCGTTATTATTTTAATATACCTCGAATAAATACATAATTTAAATATATAACTACTTCATGTAATACATATATGATCGACGAATATACTTAAAATATTAGCAATCAAACGAAATAAAAGAATAATTAGTTATTTATACATATTAAGTAATAATTATTTCTATTTTACAAAGAAGAATATTTTCTTCCTCAACAAAAATATTAATAATACGACATAGAACACTAATAAAAACATATTAATAAAATATTAAGAAAGATTAATTAATAAAAAAGATATTAGCTAATAATATAATAGTTAATAATAAAATATATAAATATAGTAATTAAGAATGAAACATAGAATTATCAGCGGTAAATAAACAATTGAAATACTAACCTGTAAATATTTACTAAATTTAAGTACATAAATAAATAATATAAGTATATGTTGATAGAAATAGGTTATAATGAAGAATTAATTCGATAATAATATAATGCAAAATCTCTGGGTCAAAATACCGAAGCGCAAGAACAAATCAGAATCTCGACAAAATACAAATAAGTCAAAGAAGCATGCCGTGACGACGATGCCTGCATTGATAAACGCCATTACAATCCCCTGTCGTGCCGAACAGATTCACTTTCTAGCTACCAAGAAAAATATTGATCAGCATATAAAAACGGTTCTAATCCAATCAAAATGATAGTCGATATAGCCCTTGTCACGTGTATCGATGGGTACATTCAAAAATCACCGGTGACGAGAAAAGATTCCGCCACGGGAAAAAGAACAATACCCGCATTGATGGACTTTTTGATTACACCTTCACCAAACTTAACTCGCCCTAAAAGACTGTATCCATCGATACCATCAAATCCCTGCGATCACAAATGACAAAGATAGTCAAACAATATAGTTGTTGGAACTGCGGTGTTCAGGGCCATTAGTACGCCATTTGTCCACGCCCATGGAACTCCAAGTTCTGCTACAAATATGATAGATCCTAGAGACGTGCACATGTGCACGTCTTATTGGAAGCGACCGACGGCTTCCACATTGTCTT
>JACCIC010000270.1:320000-649436 GCA_018907035.1 Sycobia sp. Sy_11 | reverse complement strand
CAAAAATGAAGAAAATCTTATCGAGCGTAAAACTATCGTTTTATTAATATATAGCCAAGTGTAAACGACGTGGCGGGGAACAAAAATTGTTAAAAATAAAATCATTTGCATCTTTATGGAAAAAAAAAACAAGAATACGAGGAAAAAAACTAATTTATCGATGCATCGCGTACTTTATTATCAATACAGCCCTCCTACCCACCCACCTTCAACCCGATATCGATGAGTTCGCGACTTGCTATCGACGGCACATATCTCGATAACAAACACCGCCCACGCGAAAGTATCGGTATTTCAATCTTCCCTTTCAGCTGCCAGCATCAGCGGAGGAGGAGGAGGAGGAGGAGGTGAGGGAGGAGAAATTTCATATTTAACGAGCCGTCGGCCGTACCCTCTTCGCACATACACACACGCGTGCGTACACGTGCGCGCACTCTCCCTTACTCTCTCTCTCTCTCTCCTTCGCTCCCTCCCGCGCGCGCGCGCGTTTAATACCGCATAAAACGAGCGATAAAAATCCCTTCGAGAAAAGAGCCGTGCCGCGATGCGCCCGCCGATGCAAATGCGTCATGCGATTATACGCGCTTTGATGTCTGTACACGTGTGTCTGTTTGCACAATCGGCCAAGGGCCGGACTTGGGACCTCTTCGGCACTCACGATGGTTTTGTGCTGCTCTGCTCGCCCGCCCTCTGCCGCGACACAAAGGGATCGCAGTAAGGTACCGGGAATTAATACAGAGGAAAATTTCTTATATCGTAAGAATTTTTTTGTCTCAATGTGCGTATATGCGAACGACTCTCGACAATGATACGTTCTTATGCGAATGACGCTGAACGTCTATTAGCAGGAAGGATCATGAGATTATGAGTTACACTTTCGAAATCTTAAAATATCATTATTAATTGTGGATGCATTTATTTCATTTTCGCTTTCGAGCCGGTCTTCGCGTTCTCTATACATTTCGTCTTTTTTTTCTCTCAACATTTTACCATCTCCTGATCCAGAACCGGACGCACACGAACCTATAATTTATGTGTTTTACTTAATATTAAAATTTCTAATTAAAATAAATTAACGCTCTTTTATCCCTGCGCTATAATAATTCCGGCCCCGGCATTATCCATGCACCCGGGGCACTGACGTGGACAGGATCGAAAGGAGCAAAGAGGCGCGCAAAGAGGGACGCCCGATGCACCGATTTGCTCTTTTCTCGGAATTCAATAAATGAAAAAAAAAAATAAAGCAAAATCATGTTATGCCTCCGCGTACGTCTGTCTGCCTGCAGAAATTACTCGCCGCCCCCCCCCACGACGTGTTTATATCTAGTTGACGGCGGATAAGCAATGCAGCTATACGGCGCGGCAGTGTCGGCGACGTTTCAACCGTCTCTACCGAACAGTGTGCGTATATGCGCTATATATAATATATATATAATATGTATATATAGAGATAGATATATATATATATTATATATATATATATATATATATATGTATGTATATATAGACGCGCCAGAATACGCGATGAAATTATAATTTATCGATCGGGGGGGCCCCCCTATATACCATACTTCGTGCTACGCGCGCGTTATATACGCGAAAGCGCGCGCGATATGAATTAAAGATGAGAGGAGAGGCCTCGACGAGGAAGACGCAGAGAAAGGCGCACAGAGAGGCAGAGAGACAGAGTGAGGTATATTCCTGGAGATAGGGCTACTTCGATTGCTAATTGCGTAGCTTCCTTTAACTTGTGCGCACTCGGTGAAGAGAGAGAGAGAGAGAGAGAGACGCGGCGAGACGAGGTAAATTCGCTGGAGAAGGAACAAAGGGGGTCCCTATCACTATCTCTCTCGGTCTCCTCTATCTCTTACACACACGCGCACGCTCTCTTACTCTCTATCTTTGTCTCTCTTCCTCTATGTTATATATATATATCATCAGTAATACTGACTAGGATCTAGCCCGAATTAGGGATATGCCGAGTACATTTCTGCACGGGTATATATATATTACGGCGGGACACGAAGAAGCGCTGCGCTGCCGTGCCGTTTGCGAGAAAGACAAGATGGTAAGTGCGATAGTCGGAGAAAGAACGACGGGGAAAAGGAGGCAGAGAGAGAGATAGAGGAAGAGGATCGTCAGCAGGGGACGCACGGCAGGAAATGTAGAGTGAGAGAGGTGGATAGGGTGAGGCGGCGGACGAACGACGAGAAGCATGCGCGAAGTCGAAGGTGAAGAACCTCCGGGCATTATAAGGTAAAGAATGCAGCGGACGCTCGCCGGTCCGGGATTGGGCTTCGACGGCGTCCACTCGAGCGCCAATTTCGGTATGCAAGGTGATGGACCGAGAATATTGCCAATAAACAACGACGTTATAAAACCAGTATCGATAAGGCCGAATTTCATTCGCAGCGTCGTCGCCGCCGCGCATCTCAACTAATCGTCGCGAAGGCCAAATTTCAAACGTAGCCCAAAAAGCCGTAAATCAGCCTCTTCGCCGGGCGTCCGGTGATCAAAAAATTGGCCAAAAGTACAATAATAATAATAAAAAGAAATACGTAAGAACAACGAAACCAAAACAACAAAAGTAAAGGAAGGACGACGAAAGAACGGTAGCGGAATAAATGAATAAAGGAAGCCGCAGCGGGACGCGTAACCCAAGATAAGAATAAAAAAAGAAAGAAGGGAAGAGAGAGAGAGAGCAAGAGCCGATAAAAAAAAACGAGCCGAGAAACAGGGCCCGGTAACGCGAATCCGCCCACGCGCGCAATTTTTGGAGCTTCCTACTGCCGCGTTTCTTAATTCTTCGTTCTCGCTCCCCCACTCCCTCTCTCTCTCTCTCTCTCTCTCTGTCTTTCTCTCTCCGTTTCACTCTCGCTCCCCGCCTCATCCTCGCCTCCCTCGCAATTGCTCGTTCGCGCGCGCTGCAATATATCGTGTACATAAGAGCGGCCTCGCCGCCGCGTAAGAGGGGTCGGGCGGAGGGGAGGAGGGATGAGCGCGACTTCTGTATTCGCCGGGGCGACAACGAGAGCCCCCACGACGAGGCGAAAATTATATGGATAATAATAATATATACGTTCCGCGCGCTTGTTGCACGGGAACTCTACGGAGATACACATCGCGGAGAATCGGGCTCGAGCCTCCTCCCCCCCCCACTCCCGCACTTTCGCCGTCTCTCTTCGCGCCCTTGCGAATTCCCTCGGTATCTCCCCGTTACGTTTTCTTCCTCTCTCATCCTCTCCTCCCACCTCGTTCCGCGCCTCCGGTCTTTCTCCCCGTCGCCTCCTTTCTTTTTCGCTTCGTCCCTCCTCCTCCTGAAACTGCTGCTCCGACGGCTGCTCGCTAATTCGCTTTGAACGTGCGTCTTTGTGCTGCTGCTGCTGCTTCTGGCCCCGCTGCAGCTCGTTTCTCACTCTCGTTTCCGCGCGACGAGACCTCCCGTTCGCCGCGTGTCCCCCAAAGTTCCTCTCTCTCTCTCTCTCTCTCTGTGTGTGTGTCGCGCTGCTTTGCTTGCGGAGCGTCGCGCTGAGGGCGTGAGGGAGAGTCCCCCCACCAATCCCTCTCCCCCTGCCACGGCACACCGCCCGCCGTGCAGAACGGAAAGGCAGCAACGGCGCGCGATGCGAGTCTATGTGTACATGTGTCTGTCCGCGCGCGCATGCGTGTGCAGGCCGCCGCCGCTGCCGACTTGGCCTCTAATTACTCTTTATCTTGGTCTCGCCTTCCGAGGTGTTCGGCTCTTTGTCTTACCTCTCACGGGCGTCCGCGTGTGCGAGGAAGGGGGGGGGGAGGTAGGGCGAAAAGCGGACGCGCCCAAGTTTCTCGGAGAATCGTCCTATGTAGATATATATCGACGGCGCTGCTTTTGGAGAACCCAAAATTTACAGCTGACAGTCGGCAGAGAACTTGGGAGTTTCTGTGTTTCTCTTTATATATATAGGTATGGTGCACTAAAACGCAACAGCAAGTTACGTAGCAAGCCGACAGGTTGCCACTGTTTCACTTTCAGAAAAATCTACATAAGTCGATTCATTACCTCGCGGTCTCAAATTTCGTTATCCAATGTATATCACGCCCACCGATCTTCCGATGATCGCACCGACCAAGCAGTCCTGTCTCCCCGATCCAGCGCTCTCCTTCCGGTAATCCCCTTTTTGACCGCTGACTGACTCTGCATTTCGACCTTGCCCTTCACGTCTACGTGCTACATGTCTACAAGTGATTATACAGTCGTGCCCTAGCTCACAGTATCGTCGGCTATATTACCTTGTGGTTTGGTTTATCAGATCCATTTTTCACGAATTAGAGCAATCTTTTACCGCACCTAAGCCCCGCGCACCTTTTCTTACTCCGGCCACCTGGCTCCTAGCTGTTGTCTGTATGTCCCCACTACTCCCCGTCTGTTTGATTGCACCCGCAATACGTCTAGCACTCTGCGCCGTCCGTGCCGCTCGCTGCGAACTCGATAATGGGGCTATTGCACTTGCTTCTCTCTTGCTTCCCTTTGGGTTCCAGTAGCTGCTTAATTTATACCCTTGGTGTTACGTTAAGATCCCTGGTGGCCCGGGTTATTCATTGTACGGTTTCGCTCGTCCCTTCATTGCTCCGTTCGAAGATTCCCATGCGTTCTGTCTTTACAGTCACTGTATATAGTATATATACGTATTATGTATATGATTTATATTATAGGGATTTTAAGTACCCTTACCTATAGTCTCTTTTTATTGTGTTGCGGTGCCCGCCTTCTCTCATTAGCTCGGACTCCTTTGCCCTCGGTTATTCGCAGATCAATATCTTATATATATAATGTGACACATCGATACTAAATTTTTTAGTATCAGCAGAAACGAGCTACGCGTCCGATCGTGCTCGTTCTCTTGCCTTTTTCTTCCTTTCCTTCCCCCCTCCTTTCCGGCCTGCTCGTTTTTTTTCTCTGTAAGTCGTTCCACCCTATCACTCCCCTTTCGTTGTTTACGTATATATTATTATGCGCTCGCACGTATGAAGGGCGTGTTCTGAGTTTGAGTTGACAGAGTTCCGTGCCGACGTTCGGTCTATGGACGTTTCTGCCACGCTGCAACACGCTCTTGCTTGCTCTCCGGGTAACACTTTCTGCGGGCGTCCACCCTCCCTTGTCCACGCCCTTCACGAGCCATGTTATTTCCCGTCTCATCAGAGCCGTATCGACAGACTAACCCTATCGATGGGCTTAAGTCCGACAGGGGGTCTGCCCGCCCTGGACGCGTCTCCTCTGCCTGCTGTCCTTTGCCTGGGTTCACACACGAAGTCTCTTCTGTAGCTGAAGTTGTCGATCTTCAGAGACTTGTTGAGATTTGTTCTCGCGGCGTCTCACTCTTCGCTGTTGTCGGCTACTCCGTTCGTGTCTTGTGTTCGTTCATTGCTATTGTTCTTATACCGCCGCCACGTGTTGCGTTGGTTCTTGTTGTTCTTAGTCTATGGCCGCCATACACAATGTTATTAAGTATTTTACCTGATTACCATTAATCCTGGCCTCTCTTCCCTAACAGTGATGACAGCAAGAATCTACGAAAGGATAGGACTGCGCGCAACACTACTATTGTCTCCACACTTCTTACTTCTAGTTCTCTGCTGTTCGCACCGTGCCTCTTCCTTGGTTTTGACCCGCCCAGCGTTACATCTTCAGAACAGCACGGGTCTCGTTACTCACACCCATTTTTCTCTTCTGGTCCGTGACCCTCCGCTACGATCTTTTTGCTTCCTCAACCGAAGCTTGAATCGTGTATGATGGACAGATTTTGTCGGCACCCGACCCGCGTCTTTGCGATTACGGTCGGAAACCCCCCGACCGTGCTATTCTTGTTGTGCAGCGTTTTACACTGCGTTGCGTCTTGTTTTTCCGTCTCGGCTACCCTTTTCAGGTTACAATGCTTCGTTTCGTGGACTTTCGGTAATACGCGACTACGAAAGCAATTTTCAAACTTTTTTTGGTTTCGTCGGTTGCATCCAATTAGTTTCATCATCGGACAATTTTTAAAACAATCGCCAGTCGCCAGTCGCAATATGCAAATCATAAGAAATTTTAATTAATCAGAAAAAAAATCGATTAGTAATTTCCGGTATTTCACCGCGATTTCACCTTTTCTCCACGAATTATACCAACAAGTAAAAAAAAAAATCGACTGTTCTAATCTCGCGGGATCTGTATCAGTTGGAAAAATTACCGATATCCGGTCAACGACCGCTCGTTAATATCCGCTACGGATTTCTATTAATTAACTGTGAAATTTCATCAAACCAAACGGCGCGAGCGCGTCGCGCCATCTGACACGCAACGAGGCGTTATCGGACTGAGGGAATTAGCGCTAGCGGCAAACAAACACGCGCGTAAGCGCGGGGTCACATATTCAGTCCGAAGGAATGAAATGCGTGTGTAGATTAATCGATTCTCGATCGATCACGATGGAAGGGAGGATGCGATCTCTCGTACTTTGTTCGATTACTCGGCATGAAATATTGTTTCGGATTCAAGTCGTAGTTGAAATTTAACATTTCGACAATTAGATGAACGTTGCATTATAGTCGTTAGTATTCATTCGTTATTCTCCAACAGGTCTATATGACAAGCATAAGGCAGATCTAGTAACTCGATCTCCTCGTCTAGGCATCAATCTTTTAAGACCCCTGACAGTCGCCGCTCCTGCGCCCCCCTCCCCCCTTCTAAGACTCGCCCCGCCCGACCTATGAAATCGTGATTCTATTTAAATGTAATATAAGTCGAGGAACGTCATAAAATTGTTTATGACTTTTCACCTCCTTAATACGTCGGCGTCATTCTTCAGAGGAAGATTATAAAGTGAATTTACGACGGTAATTATACCGAAAGAAGATCGTAATAAAAGAGGATCCCGTAAAGCATTTCTTTTTTCTCTAGCGGGATATTTAATTAAATTAAAAAAAAAAAAAAATAGTGCCCCCGGCGATGGGGGATAGGTTTCATAAATAAAGCGCGCGTTACGTTACAAGCGTATCGCTGGTGCGTTCCTTGCCCGAGCTCCCGTACCGAATTACCCTATACGTGTATTATGTGCGTGGTAGAAACAAAAAAGGGATAAGCAAACTTACCGCGTGTGATGGGCGGATTAGACGAAGAAGAAAAAAAAAGAAGGAAAACAGTTAAATTTAGCCCTGAAACTGACAAAAAAGAAAGCAGAACGGAATGGCGACCCCCGCCCCCTCCCCTCCCTGTCCCACGCGCACCATCGACAGAACGAGTGAAAAATAACCCCAACGAAAGCAAGTGTCAGTCGATCCCTGACTGATGTCCCACCCATTTCTGTAATACCCCGGCTTATATAACTCTGGATATATATTTTCACTTGCCGTCGCTGTTTTCGGTCCCATGTATATATATATATATATATATAGGTTCAGCGCTCAAAATTACCGTCATCGCGCGTGCGCGCAATACATTTTGTACTTTAGGCACTGTATACGCTCTTATCCATAAAGAAGAAGAAGAAGACGAAGAAGAAGAGTAGAAAGAGGAAGACGAAGAAGTTCCCTCGTAAATAAAGCAGAGGAGAAGATTGCCTGGATAGCGACGGCCGCCTTCCACCTATACAGCCGGCATATCAAGAGCCGCGTCCGCGAGCCCCCGGACCGCGATAAAATTTCCACCGGAATTTCCAGGACCGGCCGGAACGCAGCGCGGCTGTTCGGCAAGGGGGGGCGGTATGATATCACGTGTATATATATATAGTATATATATATATATTATATTATATATATAGATATACACACATACACCGTTCCGTTCCGGTTTTCAGGCCGGCTCTCGAGACAGGTGGTAGCGGTAGTAGAGAAAGAGAGAGAGAGGGAGACAGACAGACAGACAGAGAGCTTCAAAGAATCTGCGGTGCCCACGCGCCTCTTTAAATCACTCGAGACCCATTAGAACGGGGCCCCGCGGTGTTTCGGGGAAGAGTTTTGTAAGCCGACGATATATCGTCGGCCGCGGAAGTCGAAATCTTACTATTTTGATAATGATAATGAGATTGCAGGCTTCCTTTTCTGGGATATTATCTTTTCTTCTTCATTTCGAATTCTAATTAATTTAAGGCTTCCAAACGCTCGTGGATGCGTTATTCGTGAAAAAATAATCAATTAAGTATTAGAGATAATGGTGGAAAATTGATATTTAATGAGTTATATTTCTTTATTAATTTTCATTACTCGCCGAGGATAGATTGTAATTCTTTGAATCTATATCGATCTAATACTAGAACCCATTAAAATTTATTGCCTCATGAGTGGCTTTTTTAATATTTTATAGAAGCTGCGATTAACCGTAATTATCTAAGAATTTATTTCCCGAATTGGTCGTAATGAACGAAAAAATGAATTATATATATTTTTTTTTGTAATTATCCGTATTAAATTATTTTCATTCTGCTGAAATCTTAATTACTTTCGTTTATGAACAATTGAATATGGGTATCAAACATATGCAGAATATATCTCAGTTTAAAAATATGTAATATTGCAATGCTCTGATATATAAATTTCTCAAAACATAGGATAATTGACTAATGAAAGAAAGAACGGAGATCTGTCAGATATTTTTCATAATATTTTTGATAAAAACAGCAATGCATCAGAAAATAAATGTAGTAATATAACTAAAAATGATCATTATTGGGAACGAATTAATGGTATTCTTCGAAACGGACACCCGTTAAAGAGATGCATTATATTTCAACTTCGCTGTATTTTGTATTAAAAATTCATTACTAATGGTCGTAAACACAATATACTAATTAACTTTTTTATTTACTTCTTCTCCCGTCCCGAGTTAAGAATTGATTCTATAGCTGAGCGATACGGATTGCGACTTCGCGTCCAAAAAAAAAAATCCCGAAAAATTTTTGGCGCCTGCCAAAAATTTAGCACAGAAAAAGCGACGGCAGAAACGTGGAAAAAAAAACAAGATGGCATTGGTGTAATACGAACCTTGCTTGATGGGGGCCCACGTTGCCGTTGTCGAAGCTGGAGCTGGCGGTGATGTCGGCGTCGAGGATCGCCCCGGACTGCATTCCCAGGGGGGCGATGCATTGAGCTGTAACAGGAGAGGAAGAAAAATTGACTAAGTTGTAATGGAGGGTCGAAAAGACGCGGAATATACGTATAATTTTAATTAATATGTAGGGGACTCTCTCCCTCCCCCCCTCTCTCTCTCTCTCTCTCTCTCTCTCTCTGTCTCTTTCATCCTTCTGTTCCTATCCATGTGTATACCAGAGAGCCCACGCTCTTTTGCAATTACGCGTCAACGCGCTGTACGAAAACAAGTGAAATCGATATTACTGCCCGGTTTTTCAGTTCATTATTTTTTTTATTTTGCTAAAACCGTACGCGGGCGCTTATTGCGCAGAGAAGGCTAGTTCGCTGGTACGGACTCGAATAATTGATTTCGCGAGCCGTCTAAAGAAATACGGCTCCCGTCCACACGCATTACGGATAAAATGGTAATTGAAATGTTCCCTCTGCTATTCTGGAGTGTCAAGGGGATGGTGTGGTGGGGAGGGGGGTTACAAGGGGGTAAATAACGATTACGAGAACTGACATGTTAGTGTAAAATAGCCAGTTGGATGCATTAGACTCGTATGAATGTGTAGGTTCGCTGACTCGTAATCAATGCAGTGGGCCGAGATTTCCGTTTCCATATTCACTGAATGTGAATTTGTCTAACATAATAGAAAATATCAGTGATTATATGTGGTGATTTTATTCGCTTATTTTTTCAATAATATGAAGGATTAATTTATGAACATGTATGTACTTGAACATTATATATAAAGTCATAGAATAACTTTCAATGATAAAAAAAGACCCCCGAACACTATATTACTTATATAGAATTCAAGAAAAGCAACAGACACGACTCAAAGAGTCGATTTATTTTACAACTTATAGTAGGCCTCTCTTGTGCGCGTCGATGCACAGGCGGACAATACGGCATGAATACGCCCCTGTCCCTTACTCCCTCCTTCCGCGTATGTAACCCGCAGCTCTATACTCTCTATAATGCTAACCTCCCCGAAAATAGCGTGTATTACGGAGCTCAGTGTCTTGACTCCTCTACTTTTAACTGAAAACCGGCATACGAAATGAGCTGGGGAAGCGTAAACCGATACTAAATCTATTACAGACCCTGCCGGCTCAAAACTCCATTACATATACATATATATATATATATATATATATATATATATATATATATATATATATATATATACATGTGCGTGTATATAGCTGAAAATAAATTTACTGTCTGGCTCTCCTCCTCGCCCCCCCCAACTCCAAACCAGAAACTGTATATAATCCATAGGCTAAAGATATATATACGTAACTAGTTTGTGCGGCAAGAAAGTAAAAATACTCTCATTTGTCGGTGTTAGACGAATGGTGCGTTATGGTAAGCGTCTAAATGAAGCGTTCTGGTGTCGTTAAACTACAATGCCCCCATTTGGCAGTTGCGCAATCCAAAAGAATGGATAAAAAAAAAAGGCACGTAATGTACGCGCAAGAATTGCGAATAAAACGAAAGTTAGCCGAAGCGTCATTGTACGCACTAGCTTCCTGCAATAATTCGTCGGCTATAACGCGTTGTTCAAAACTCTCCTGGAACTCAAGTGAAGAGAGAGACGGGGGAGGGGGCAAGAGGCAGATATACGCAGATATATCTACGAGGAGTAAGAAAAACATCGCCGGCAGGGTAGTGTGTCGAGCACCCCCCCCCCACCCACTCCTTGCGATAACCGCAACGAGACGATTATGAACTGCTTAAGAGGGCGACCGAGCGGGCTGAGGGAGGGGGCGAGGGGGAGAAGACGTCGCCCGCGTGCCCGAGTTTATATAATATATAACACGGAGCAATAATCTGTTACTTAAACTGAGCCCGGCCCTCCCCCCGCCACCGCCGCGTAATCCGACTGAAAGTAATGGCATCACGGTGGTGGAATAATTTTTCACGCCCTTCCTCTCACTCCCCCTTTTGCAACTACCGTCATCCCGGACACCCCTCGCCATCCGACTCGCTCTCCTCTCTCTCTCTCTCTCTCTCTCTCTCTCTCTCTATCTATCCATCACACTCCGTTGTGCGTGACACGCGCGCGCGCCCGAGAGCGGTGGTTGTCCCGATATCAAGGAAATTACCGGGCCTGATTAATGGCCCATCACGTCAAAGCGCCTCGGAGAACGGCGCGCGACTCGCGGAGGTGGTGCCAGAGGCACAGAGGGAGAGACAGAGAGAGAGAGTGAGAGAAAGAGAGAGAGGGAGCGAGGAGGGGTTGAGGGGAGAAGGTGGCGGCGACGGCGCGAGGGCTTCTCATATTTTCTCTCTTTCCCCCCCCCCCTCTCTCTCTCGCTATACGCGCGAGCCTACCTTCCTTCACCCCGTCGCCGAGCGATCTTCCCCCAGCCCCATACGACTGCCTATTTTTACGCGCGTCGACCGAGTCAAAACTTGTTTCACGCATCCGTGCCCGTCGCGCGGGGCGAGGAAGGGCGAGGAGGTCGGTGGGGGAGAACGGGAACTCGCGAGAGAAACCTTATACAGGGCCCTGGCATGGGGAGAGGGAAAATTCGTACGAGAGCCGCGGTCCCTTGTGCGCGTGTTCCCTGTTGTTTTTTGTTGTTGTTGTTTTTTTTTCATCTCTTTGCGCGCATATCGATTACCGCGGCATTGGCCGCACGCCGCGCACGTGCGCGCGGTTTTAGCGGTGGATGTCGGTGCGGGCGCTTTTGTTTCGGCATATATATATATATATATATATATATATATATATATATATATAAAAGAGTCGATCGGTAGGTGGGAGGGTTATAAATAGTTTAAATAGTGGGAATGACATTTCTGCGCTCATATACCTGTCTGAGCAAACGCGCGCTTTTTTAATCGTATACCTACGAAATTCATATATATATATATATATATATATATATATATATAATATATATATGTACAAGGTCGGGGAAATATTTCAGCCACGGTTACTAAGGATCTGTGTTTAAAGGAGATGGTTAAAAGAAACTTCGTTTACTCCGTCATCACCCCTACTCTCTCTCTCCCTCTTTTTACCTCTCTCCTTCCATTCACCTCTCAGTAGCGAATTTATACGCTCGCTATCTCCTGCTTTTGGCGACCTTGTCCCAGAATCCAGGGAGCTCTGGCATCCAAATCGGTATATAAATAAACATTGGTGGTTAGTACATTTGTTTGGTGAATGCTCTGGAGGCATCGGCAAATGATGGAACTATAAGTTCGACAAATAATTGATTATGTTGAATTATGATAGGAAAATCTAATATTATATATAGAATTTTATATTCATTTGGTATTATTGTAATATTCATGAAAATTAAAAGCTCTCTAGTTGCTTAACAAATAAGACTTTATTTTAATCATATTTGAAACAACATTTAACCGATTCGCCTTTAAAACACGATAAAGGAAATTATTAATCATTTCCAAATTACGTATGTATACTATCAATATTTGCATTAATGAAAAGATACTACTTTTGTCGTGCCTGACGCTTTATCTGAGTTCCAGTTATATTTAAAATCCGGCAGTAATGCACACTGGATCAAGAAATTAAATCTATGTCTAGAATAAAGTGAATGAGCGAGAGAGAGAGAGAGAGAGAGACAGGGGGGGGATAGAGTAAAAAGAAGCACAGGACGTTAAGAAGCTGGCTTTGCATCCCAATTTAAATTCCGGGTGTATAATAGCCAGAAAAATGGAATAATCGCACGGGGGTTGCGTGAGTATATATATATATATATATATATATATATATATATATATATATATATAGTCATCCAAAACTCAATAAAAAAGAGTCCGCGAACCGTATATAAAATCTAAATGGAGGTGCGCGCTCGTGCCTCTTCCGGCTGCAGCCACGTGTATAACTTCCCCGAGAGCGTATTTAAGTAAATTTTTCTGAAGCTCTTTCGCATTCCATCTCCCTCTCTCTCTCTCTCTCTCTCTCTCTCTCTCTCTCTCTCTCTTTCACCCCTTTCTCCTTCTCCCGCCAGACCCGCGACGCGTCATGAATAATTCACGCGAGCATATGGATAAGAAAAAAAAAGTGCCCCGCGCGCGTTATGTAAAAACGCCCCCGCGCGGCCCGTGAGCGAGGCGCATTTATCTATAATATACTACGTACTACGACGCGCTGCATCGGCGAGAAAAAGAAAAGCAATACAGCGCTCCGGCGCGCGCACTACGGCTCACCTACGTTCCAGGAAAGTATTATATCGAAAACGAAAAATAAAAAAAGGAAAATGAAATAAAATAACAGGCCGAATAAGGGCTTATATTATGTGGCCTTGGCGTGCCTGTGTACACGCGAGACGGCCACGAGAAACGGTACAGAGGTGGCAGCTTTAACATTATAAAGAGCTGTGCGTACGGGTACACGTGCGGATATATATGAGCCCCAACCCCCTCCTTACTTTCGGCTCGCGATCGCTTCGGCGATGTAAGAGCTGCGGTATACGTGTGTATAATGTGCACACAGAGAGGAAGAGAGAGAGAGAGAGACAAGTTGTTCGCATCGCTTCGCGCGTGCCGTTTGCAAAAGATGCACGTTCGTTACATTCCTCTGCCATCTCAATCCTATTCCCGCGTCTGTCTCTCTCTCTCTCTCTCTCTCTCTCTCTCTCTCTCTCTCTCTCCCTCGTTCGCGCAGTTCCTTATTGAACCCGGATCCTCCCCCGCCCGCATGCCGCGTTCCACGTCTTAACATTCACTCGGAGCTTGCGTTCGCCAAGCTCTGTGCGCCGGGCTACTCTAAAGGCACTGGGGGGGGGGGTAATTTTGGAGCGAATTTTAGGATGACGGGAGGGGCTAGCGACGGACTATTTTCCGAAAAATCAATTTCCTCTCTCCCTCTCTGCCCCGTTCCCTCCTGTCGACCCCTTTATTTTCACAGCGGAAGTTTACAGCTGCAGCCGAGCCTCCTTCCTCTTCACGATCGACGGGGGGATATTCTTAAGAGCGGAGATTTTACCTACCCCCCTCCCCCTCCCCCATCTCATTTCATACGCGCGCGCGCGCGCGAGCGCGGGCGGGCGGCGAACGAGAGTCGTGAAAAAGAAACAGGTGGCGGTGAATTCATTTGGGCAACGTTCGTTTATGACCGCGCGTTACTTGGATTACCCGTCGTTGGTCCGCCGCCCCA
Source organism: Sycobia sp. Sy_11 (assembly GCA_018907035.1). Classification (NCBI taxonomy): domain Eukaryota; kingdom Metazoa; phylum Arthropoda; class Insecta; order Hymenoptera; family Epichrysomallidae; genus Sycobia; species Sycobia sp. Sy_11. The sequence goes on along the minus strand of JACCIC010000270.1, from coordinate 635,205 downwards.
TCCTCCACCTCCTCCTCCTCCTCGCTCTTAGGCGCGCGTGTTCGCGAATGCAAAAGTATCTTTTCAGGCTATATACACGCACGCGCATAGTGATTCCGGACGAAGAGTGCAGCTATAGAGGGTGCGCTGTTTTACGCTGTGAAAATAAAAGTTTAATTAGAGAATTTTGTTTTTGAAGGCGCACTGAACGATCGATAAAATCTTGATTAAAGTATATATTAAAAGAAAATTTTCTTTGTTAATTGGAAGAAAGAATTTTGCTATTTTTACTGGATTTTTTCAGTTTTACGATTAGTCTTTAACAGTACCATAGCTTTGCCACAGATATCTTTCGTTTGGAAAGAGGATTATATTTATCGAAAAAAATTGATTTTCATTACATATAAGATCATGCTAAACTCATATTCACATACATTTTTGATCACGCGTTCTTACTTTTTTGTATTGCAAATATATAAGTAATATATATATATATATATATATATATATATATATATATATATATATATCGTTGATGTATTTCATCCTGTTTACTTTGCGCACGCGGTAAAACGCATGTGTACAGCTCTGAACGATTGAAGGAACTTAGGAACTTGGCGCTCGTTCGAGAGAATACGTTATATTATCATAATGACCGCGGCTGCGCCCTTATCATTACTGACGAGCTGTCAGTCCCGCTTTTAAATTAACGACGAGACGAGGCAAACGCGCACAAAAACGCAAAAGTGGGCGCCACTGCCGAGATTCGCGTATATCTCGCAGACGAGAGAGACAGAGAGGGGGGGATGGAAGGGAGGACATTTTTCAAAAATTAGCGAATTCACGTCGGATAAGCGACTGCTCATATGATATAGCTCAAGTCTCCGGAGAATCATCGCCGTGCGTTACGAATTCTGAAAGTCGGGGGAGGGGAGGGGATACGACGCTGCAAAGGGTGGAGGGAGCAGGCGAAGTCGCGAGACAGAGAAAGCAACAGAGGAAGCGAGGAAGAACCTATAGAAGAAGTGCTTCGGAAATCGTCGCGCGGCTGGATGTATGCGCGGGGAGGGGAGGCATTGATGTTGCGGGAATTGAGGATGCCGCGCACCGTGCCAAAAGAGCGAAAGTAATAGCGAGGGATTGAGAGAGAGAAAGAGAGAGTAAAAAAAGGGTAGAAAAATCGAGGAACGTCCGCTCTTACCCCCGCCGCGGTTATCAATTTGACAGTGACGCGAGTCGAGGGCGAAAGGGCATTCAATTTCCCTGTGCACCGGTCTTTATCTCCATCGTTCTATCCTTCTCTCTCTCTCTCTCTCTCTCTCTCTCTCTCTCTCTCTCTCTCTCTCTCATTCACTCTATCTCTCTCTCTTCCCCCCTGTCCCTCTTGCTCTTGCTACAAGGCACGAAGTATGTAACCTGAGAGAGAGAGAGAGAGAGCGAGCGAGAAAGATAGAGGCAGAAAGAAGCTGGGAGCCGCGAACTCTAGGCGAGACGAGATGGTGGTGGGCAGGGGGGGGGGTCAGGGAGTCGCACACCCTTCCGTTCGGGGACTGTCACAGCCGGGAGAATTATGGACGAGGAATGAGTGGCTGGGGCGGGCAAACATCGCATAACTTATACCGTCTTCTACGCGAGCGCCTCCCGCCGCCTCCCCCCTCCTACACTGCCCCTTCTTCTTTTTCCAGGATGTCTATAAATACGCGATCGAAGGCCCGCGCCGAAAACCCTCCCCCCTCTCCCCTCTCTGTCTGTCTCACTCTCTCTCTCTCTCTCTCTCTCTCTCTCTCTCTCTCTCTCGCCCCTTCTCTGTCGCGCGAGCACGCTTTTTGCGCGGACTAAGAGCTGCTATACTGTATATAAGGAATTAAAGCGGCAAGTGCGAGAATACATACAGTTCTATGTTTATATACATACATACAGAGACGGCAAAAATAGAGACACAACGGGGAGAGAGAGAGAGAGAGAGAGAGAGAGAGAGAAATAGAAGGAAACACAGGGTGAAATATATACGGCGATGGAAAGTGTATAACGAGAGGTGGGACCTATATTACACTTCTATTAGAATCGTGCGTACAGCGGCGCGGGACACGCGTTTTCGCCGCGATCCTATATATATATATATATATATATATATATATATATATATATATATATATATACTTAGAAGTGCAAGAGAAACGTACGCAGCAGCGTGATTTACAGGGGAACCAGGATATAATGCATGAGCGTAAGACACATATACGCATGGTTTTCTTTGTATTATTTCATTTCGCTCGAGATGTTTCGTCGTTTCGAACACTACAAGTTAATCCGTTGCGATAAAACGTCGTATTTAAGCGAGTTCGTAGAAAAGGAAATAACAAAAAAAAAAAAAATAGAAACCTATTCGATCATCGTTAAAAGAGGCTTAAATGCAGAATATACAGCGGTATAATTAAAAGGTTGAATTCGACGCGTATGGCCAGTAGTAATTTCGTGATTACGAACCGAGTTTATTGATAAGCGCTTGATGACTTTAATAAGCGCGCTGCGCATAATTAATAAGTAAATTGGTGCGGATCAGATTTAATAATTGCTAATACCTAAGGCAAAAGCGTAAACTAGAATTTACACGTATGATATATATATATATATATATATATATATATATATATATATATATATACCGCCATATACACGCAGATAAATGAAACTGTATAAGAGAATTATACGCGGGGGCTCGTTAAACTGTTGCTAATATCGGCCCGCTCTGCTCCATTATATAACGAAGATAACGGCTCTTTTATACATACGCGTATATAATGGCCGGCGCGCGCGCGCGCGCGCGCTCACACACACATTAGCCGATAAAGAGCCGCGGAGTAAATTGAAAGGGAAAAATTTCAGGGGATCGATATAATTTTCTACGGTTTAAGGAAAAATAAGGAGCAAGCGCTCGGCGGGCTTCGACTCTCTCGTAAAGTAAAGGGTTATACGGGGAATATAAATTTCGCCCCCGGTCCTCCTACCTCGTCCTTTCTCACTCTCTCTCTCTCTCGCTCACTCTCGCTCGCTCGGTTTCCCTTTAAGCCTTCTTTGCCACTGCCTCGTATTTTATCCGCTGTGTTGGTTGGGCACACGTGCGCGCGCGCGCGTCCGTGGCCGCGCGTTTCTCTCGAGGCTCCTTTAGCTAGCTGCCCCCGTAGTAGCGCGACGATTTTCGCGGTAACGAGGTGGAGAATTTCTCGGGTAAAGAGAGAGAGAGAGAGAGAGAGAGAGAGAGAGAGAATAAGAGCACGAGAACGGCTAGCCGCGGTTGTAATACCTCGAAACGTCTACGAGAGCCTTTTTTTCTTTCTTTCCTTTCGCTAGGTTTACGGAGGATTGGGTAACACGTTACGATAAGTTATACGCAATTTTCCAGATTGCGCCGGGGGCACCGAGCGATTTTTAGAACTTAGAATTGTCCCGGATAAGGTTGAATTTGTTTTTGGAATAGCCACCGATGCCAGATCTGCAATAGTGGGGAAATTCGAGAATTCGAATAGCCTATAACGAATTGACCGTCCGAATTGGATCTATTTGTCTTGAAATTTGTAAATTAAGCAGCACCCGCCATAAGTCGATCGAGACCGTCAAACTTCAGAGGCTGCGCTCAGAGCCAATTTCTTTCTCTGTTTCGCGATTTCTATAATTTTTCTAGCCGCCTTTGCAAATTTCCAACTAGATGATCCTCTGTGTTCGTGTTTCTTAATTTAGGAACGGGAAATTCCGATTGAAATCGAAGGGAAAATGTTACTAACACGATCAGGACCAATCATTTCTCCCAGCGGGAAACGGACGAACGGGCGGATGGAGGAAAAGTTCCTCCTTTGTATCGGATTGATTGTATCATCTTGAGATAATCGTATTTAACGATCGTAGAGCCAGGAATGGGCTGTCCAGCGTGATTATGGAATAAATCTCCACTCCAGCTTTCTCGAGGAGCCGGACTAATTTCCAAATCCGATCGTCGATCGTAATCCCACCTTCTCCCACGGATAGATCGATTAAATATCCCTTTCTAAAGTATTTCTCAATTAAGAAGCAGAACAAGAAGAACAGAAGAAAAAAAAAACAAGAATTTCATCGTATGTTAAAAGCAGATCGGAGAGACCTAAAAATCTCTCGGAATCCCTCTTGTGAAAAACCATCTTCATCCGTAGCCGCGTAGATTTGGACCCGAATGTACCCAGCTATATTCAATCACTCGCTCAACCCAAGCAAGCGCCACGATGCCCTCCGTCGTGGATAAATCGTTCGAGGTCGTATGCGGGGCACATAATTTCCGAGCCGCGAGCTCACACCCCGTTCTGTAAAATCACTCTCTTCTCTCTCTCTCTCTCTCTCTCTCTCTCTCTCTCGTTACACGTTGCCGGGGCCCCGGGCGTTCCGTGATTTTTCCACCGCACTTCAGCGAGAGAAGAGTCTAATTTCACGCCCCGCGCGAAATACACCAGTCTGCGCTTCTTCCTCCTTTTTTGTTTTAACGAAACCCCCTCTCACTCCCTCATCCTCCCTCGTCCTTTCCCACTGATTATTATTAATGACCAGGGTAGATTGTTCGGGGAGCGCGCTCGAAGGAAGAGCCGCACGGCGCGCCCTGTGGGAGAGAGCCGAGCGCGCAAAATGCAAATTAATTACCATCGGCGCGCTGGGATTCTCACGGGTCTCCGCGCGCGCCGGCTCCTCCCACTTCTGGCGCCTGCGCATCGCCCCCGCCCCCCCCCTCCCCCTTCATCGAGAAGCTCTCGGGGCCGGCCTATACGCCCTCTATACACGACGTCTTTGGATATCTGAATAATGCGCTTTCTTTATTATCAGGCGGGGGGCGAGCGAGTGACAGAGACGGACGCAGAGGGGCGAGTAATTTAATATTTTACTTTAGGTTGGGGCAAGTGCGCGCGAGCGCTCGCTCTGGATTACGATAGAGTAGAGTTTTATTAATTCATCTTTCAATTTGATGTTTGCACAAGAGCGGATTATTATACGCTTGATGGTTATAGAAGTTGAGCGCGATTCATTCTACATAATTAACTTCCTCGGGAGAGGGATATCTTTCGAACTACCAAAGCGTGCGTATACATATATATATATATATATATATATATATATATATATATATATATATAATATCTTTAATCAGTAGTTTAATTTGTCGTTAGCTTGATCACCTTAAAAATCTAAAGATATATCTATTATCATATTTTACAAAAACAATATATATATATATATATATATATATATATATATATATATATTTACACAGAAATGTGGGAGTGCAAAATAGTTTATGCTGTGTTGCAAAAAAAAATCTGCTTCTTTGTACTATGTTTTTATTATCAAGTCCCCGTGCGCACCGTTTGAATTTCACGCGTTTCTTAACTTGAGCAAAAACCCCGTGTCAATTGTTTATTTCGATGAATAATGCCGACGTCTATGCGCCTCCAATGTAAATGTAACTCCCACCCCCTTCCACCCTTCCTCGAATCTAGAAAAGTACATCGCCGCCCTCCCGCCTGCCCCATCCATCTGTCTCCTCTATCTTCGCGTCATTTCCTCCCACAATAGCTTTTTCCCAATGCGAGGAACGCCCGCGCGCCACAGTATTTCATATACATCATCTCTTCCGCCGCTCCGGCTCGGCCGCACCCCCGCCCCTACTTATTCCGCGTTCATATTTCTCTTGGTTTTTGCGCGCACCGTTCCCTCGACGTCCTCCCGACGAACAGCGAGCGTCTCTCTCTCTCTCTTTCTCTCTCTCACTCTCGCCCCCAGCCTCCCCGCCTCCTGCTCCTCGGCCGCAAAAAAGCCCCGTATCAGAGCAGCGCCGCTCCTTATTAACGCGCGATATTAAAGCATAAATCGCAACTCACTTAAGGATTAAGCCCTACCGCCCCTGCCCTCCTCCGCCTTCGTTTCCTTCCGCGACCCGCGCGGCCGTTCGCCGGAAGAGCCCTGACATAATTTCCTCTTAGGCAAAATCATTTCCGTTTTCGCGTAATTACGCGCGCGCGCGCACCGGCGAGCGAGCCTCGCCGCTGTTCGCGAAGACCGAAGTAGATAGATAGAGAGGAAAACCGGAGTAAAAGAGCGAGAGGGAGATGGAGATTCCAAAATTACTTAGTCGCGCCTTCGACCGGAAAGGCGGGAAGGGGGGGGCTCGGCTCGAGCGGCGCGCTCTCCGAAAAACAAGAGTAAAGTTTCTCGAGGCCTTGACAAATGACGTCTCCTCCCGACTCTCCCACCCCCCCCCCTCTCCCGCGATTCCGCCGGGCACTTGGAACTTTTTGCCGGTAACCGAGAGAAAAGCATCTGTATAATATAATTGCCGGGAGAGGGTATCTCTTGCGCGCGCTCGCGTACGCGCAGCAGTTACGGAGTTGTACGATCCCTCCCCTTCTACCACCGAGTAGGCCGCGCACTTTACGCGTACGTACGTTACGGGGCATATACCGATGACGTATTACTGCGAGCGAAAGCGAGGGGGTTTGGTAAAAAAATCATTACGTTATGTCCGGATGAAGAAAAAACGACTTCTAAGGTGTTTTTGATTTTTTCCAGTTGGTCTTGCGTCGGGACGTGGAACGACGAATTTGTTCCAGGGGCGTTAATCTCGATCGGAGTTCCGGGACGCGCAACCAGAAAAATAGAAACGGCGCCTCTCCCACGCAATGTATAACGTAGAAAAAATATCTGACGGTATACAAACGCATTCGCCGGCGATGGGCGTGGGGGTGGGGGAGCTTCCCCGCCCATTATTCTTCGGCAACCGAGTAAATTTCTTGCGCTCTCGCCACCTGCCGCCACCAGCAGCGGCGGCGGCGGCGGCGGCGATCGGCTATCCCCGATGCTACGTCTAGCAGAGGGCGCTTACCATAAACCATGTAATATACGCGCGCGGGCCAAGATACGAGCTGGAATCTCTCTCGCCCTCCCTCGGTGTACCTAACATTTCCACCTATCAGCGCTCTCTCCCGCTTTCATCGTCTATCTATCTAAGCATCTGCGTATCTATCCCGCTCCTTCTCACTTTCTCTCTCTCCCTCGCCCGTAAGCGCGAAAAACTGCGTTCGAAGAAACGAGCAGAGTCGAGCGCGAGCCCTCGCCGCGGTGAGTTAGACGAAGGGCGGGAGGGCAGGTCGCGGCGTCGAAAGTTTAAAGCGACTCAGTTATGGCGTAGGGACGCCGGCGCCGGCGCAGAAAACTCGGATTACCCTCTTCTCCCACCCCCCCCTCCCTACCGCCGCGCCCAACTCCCTCGTTCTTTTTTCTCATTCCCGGACGCATATAACTCCCGGAACTTTTCTTCCCGCGCGTGCACGCGCGCGCGCTCCCGAGCCTTTATTGATAAAGTGATTTCGGGGCCGTAGCGGCGGTACGCGGATTGAAGAAGGAGAGGAAGTTCACCGGCGCGAGTTGATTAGGGGATGAGCGACTTAAGAAGCGCCGTTATATTTTTCCAACCCTCGGCGAGTGGAGCGGAGCTGGCGGAAAAGGTGGAACAGGGACTGGCGATAGAACGAACAAATTTAGACGTTCCCGATCTATTTAATTCGAGTTTCGCCCGTCCCCTGTCTCGCTCCGCGAACGCCCTCTCAGGAATCGACTCCTTGGCTCCCGTCTGTATAACCCCCCTCCCCCCCTCTACACGTCGATTCCGTTTTCTCTGTATTTCCCTGTATCTTTTTGTTCTACTGGCTTTGGTTTTCGAGACTAACGACGACGCCAGCCGCTGCCGCGCGATTCTTCGAATTAAGCTCCAACGAACGGAGAATAAAATATACAACGGCATTCAGCCTTTGTCCCTGAAATATCGGGTAATCTCGCTCGTACATTGTTAAATAAAAAAAAGAACGATAGCCCAAGCATATTAATTCTTTATTTTACATGCGACGCTCGGTTTGGGCATCGGACAATAATAAACCGACGCGCTCTCATTAAGGACGTACCATTGCACGTTACGCAAAGGGAGAAAACAACGATTTGGACATAGAAATAAAGCAAACGACTCTTCTCTCCGATGCCAAATACCGAGGAGACTTCTCAACTTCGTCTCCCCTCTCCATCCCATCTTTTACCTCCTCTCGCGAGTAGATAGGCGCGTGGAAGTTCTCTCCCTCTCTTTCTGTCTCCGAAGGGGCCCCCCGTTGGCGCGGGCCAAGGGCCAAAAGCCCCCCGGGTGCCAGCGCCCTAGTCGGCGGTATTGTTGCAGAGACCCGGAAGCATTTTCGCCTCTTTAAAGGCGAATAAACGCTCTGCGAGAGAGAGAGAGAGGAGAGAGAGACAGAGAGATAGGGATGGAGAGACAGTTCGGGAGGGAGAAGAGACGCCGCGGGGAGTGAATTCCTGGCATTACGGGGGGACGCGCATTTTCAAAAGGATTAAGGGGGGGCGGCTGGGGACGGGAGGAGGATAAGCGACGACGACGAGGTTTAAAGCCGCGCACGGGGGATTTGCGCGTCCGCGCACTAAGTCCGGCCTTTGGAAACAGGTGACTGCCAGCGTTCAAACCGTCGGATTAGCTAAACGTCCGGTGGGCCGCACCGACTCGCAGGTCTCCTCACTTCGCGTCGCGGAATTCTACTTGTTGCATTAGGCAGAGAGATCAGAATTAACCCATGCGCCGACTAAAAGGAAAAGTTCGAAGAAAGTTCTGTGTTGTGAGAAGGTCGTTTCAACAGCAAAAAAAAAAAAATTCGATCTTGCACTTGCTAATTTTATCTACTTATACAAGCATAGAGAGCGGGGGATTCGACGTATGGTGAAGGGGGAGGGGAGCTCGAGTGGGTTGAACATCGAGAATCAGAAAAACCAGCACACGCGGCACCAGACCGGCTGTTGGGGCGGAAGTCGCCACTATTATACTCCTTCGGAATACACACACATATATATTATATATATATATATCGTTTCTTTCTTCCACCCCTCCCCTTAGACCCGGAGGGCGGCTCGTGCATGTCGCGTTCCGCGTGTGTTGCGCACGCACGCGTCATCGACCCTCGGGGTCTAATGCAGTGCGCAAACCCTTCCGAGCGATATAGGGAGAGAGAGAGAGAGAGAGAGAGAGAGAGGGTAAGAGGGTAAGAGAGGTTTGGTTCCACCCCACGCGGTCATGTCTGTTTAGCCCAGAACGTAGCGTGCACGGCGCCACGTGGCTCCCTTTAAGGCCGATGGATTTTGTTTCGTTATACTCTGGAGTCGTGGGGTACAATCGCCGCATGGGGGCAAGGAGCGGCAGGATGGGAGGGGGGGGCAGTTTCGAACTTTTGTTTTCGTTCCCAATAATGCGAATTGTCAATTATTGCGTTGTATTGGTGTGTGGGCGACTTTGTGCCGAGGCAGAGAAAGAGAAAACGAGAAAAGGGCGACGGCGGCGTACGATGTATATATATATATATATGCAGCTGAGAAGAATCGTATATAAGCCATTGTGCTCTCTCTCTCTCTCTCTCTCTCTCTCTCTCTCTCTCTCTTTCGCTCATTCCAACTGTCATTTGCATGTGTTCTCGACGATGGCCCTTTCGAAGCCTGGCTATTCCTATACTCCTTTATCCCTCTAAAAGTTTTTAAGGACTCGGATGTAACGAGATATCTCCGTCAGACGCGCCGAAATCCCGTTATAACGAGTGGAACCTCTCGTGTACAGATTTTGACAGTAGCGCAATAGACGTGGGACAGTCTAAGAGTAAAAACTTTTCAGGGGGGGGATTGATAGGGAGGCGGGGTTGGAGGATATTGAACCGGAAACTATTCGGTCACTCGACCCATTAGATTTTGCCGAGCGCACACACCGGGAGAAACGCTTCCTCTCTCTCTCTCTCTCGCGCACTTTCTGTCTCACTCTAAGTACGTAGAGATTAGGAGGTCACGCGCACGACACGGCACCAGTGCATTTAAGTATGTTTGCTTTGCTGTCGCTCTTGCGCGAGTGCCACGCGCATTTACACAGACACACGCGCGCGCGCGCGCACACACACATCGTGGCAGGCATTACCGATTTTTCCACCCGTCACCGAGCGCGCGCACGTACGTGACGGGCGCAGCACGTACGACAGGATACGCGCACACACACGCAGCTATACTTCAACCGACACGTCTACTCTCTCTCGCTGGTCCGTCCCCATCTTCTGCTTCCTCGTCGTTCTTTTTCTTTCTCCTCTTCCGCCCCGGGAGAAATTGGATTTATGAAAACAAACGAAAGCCGATCGGAAGTGACAGGGTGGAAGTCTCTCTGTCCCTCTCTCTCTCTCTCTCTCTCTCTCTCTCTCTCTCTCTCTTACCCTAAGGCGCCGTCACACGCCGACGACCCCTTACCTCCTCCCTGACCCAAACTTCTACCTCGAGGAAGCTTTAAAAATCGAGGGATTATTGCACTTTTCGCGAGACTTCTTTCCCGTCAAGACTTCGGGCCCTTTTAAATGCGCCAGTCGCGCTTTATCCTCGCATGCGCGAGCTTTACTTCTCGCTTATCTATATATGTTTATATCTTTCTCAGTTTATATGTGTCAAACTTCGATGTTTTTATTATATATATATATACGATTTAATGTGCCAATTGATAGATGTCAAATTCGATGTGTATGTGTGTATATACATACATACATACATATGTATGTATGTATATATGCATAATCAGCGCATGCAAAGAGCGCGACGGACGCGCTAAATTCGAACGTTTCGCTCGTACTTTGCGTGCAATAGGCGCGTCCCGAGCCGAGGAGATGAGGCGAGTCGACGCGTCGTTCACTGCGCGATGCCTAATGAGGACCGCGAAAGCAGCGCAAGAGGAAGAGGAAAGGGCCGCGACGACGTCTATGATAAACCATTACGCGCGAGATGAGCGATATAATTTGCCGTGAAAATGTTGAATGTATAACGTTTTTTCGTATTTCTAGTTTCTCCCCTACTTCACTGTTTCTCTATCTCTCTCTCTCTCTCTCTCGCACACTGTGTCGCTTCGACTTTTTGTAAAAAAATAAAGGGGTACGTGAAGAGTTTACTACCTAGATAATTGGAGTGACGAATAGCTGGGCGAAGAGAAAGAGAGAGAGAGAGAGAGGAGAGATAGGAAGTAAATTGAAAGAAGGGCCAGAAGGAGTTAGTGGGCGAAAGAGAGAGAGAGCGTGAGAGAGAGGGAGACAGAAAGAGGGCTCTAGATGAATCATAGCCGTTCTCTCCTCGAAATTACCATAAATTCTTCAAGTAAGCTCTAATGAATTAGACGCCTGCGCGCGAGAGATGCAATGGACGCTTACCCGTCATCGGAGTGCATTCCCCCCGTTTGGGGCGAAAAATATGAATATATTATGTATATATAGTAAGTACGAGGCGACAGTCGTTTGCGAATCCACGGATCGGCGTTGTAAATCTTTATTATTCCGCAAGATTTCGCGAGACCGTGTGGGAGAATATGGGCGGGGGGACGGATGTATATTCTCGAAAGTCTATTTTAATAAAAAGAAAATTCGCATTTCTTTCAGAGCTCAATCAGACTGGGATAATAATTCCGACTATGTACGGTCATAAGGAACCGACGCTGAAAAAGAAAAGCAGTGCGATGCCCACATTCGACGATCAAATCTTGTCGCTCTTAACGGTGACGATCTGTATCGATGTCGTTGGTACTTTCGGTGCCAACCCATATACTTCCCGAATTACAAGTATCATCGTACCTCACGAACCGCTCTAGTACAGAGGAAGAAAGAAAATTTTGAGGACCAATCGGCCCCGAGCTCGTCTGGGGAGGTCGAGCCACGTCGCGCGGTTCGATCGATGCGCCCCGTTCTGGAGCGGCACGCGTGCACGTCCCCTCCGATGCGTGCGCGGAGGGGCCGTCGGTTAATAATTAAAGTAGACCAGGATTCCACTTAAACCAACCGTCGCCCCCATCCCCCCCCCCTCCTCGGCCCATCGGGCAGGGCGCGGGCGCGCGGCCGCTCGGTGAACTCGCGGGAATGGCCGGTCCGACTTTATAATGCGTACAATGTGTCCGATGGAGAATACTGCGCGCGAGCGTCCGACGCGGCCGCGTATATATGCACACATATAGGTATACACACACACATATATATATATATATATATATATATATATATATATATAATATATATGTATATAGGTATGTGTGTGCGTATATACATAATAGGCTCGGCCCTGCGCTCCGCGAGCGTCGCGCGTACGCAGCGCTGCTCGGATGAGTTATCCCGCGTGGCCGCTCTTCCTCCCCCGTCCCCCGCCCTGCCTCCCACGAGCCCGGTTTTCCAATTACGCCGCCGGCCCATTAAAGGACCACGCGCGCGGGTTTCTGGAATTATCGCGTTTCGTTCGCCTCCTGCCGCTTCTCCTCCTCCTCCTCCTCCTCCCCCACCCTCTCCTCCTCGCCCCTCGCCCCAACGAACCACCCGCAACTCGCGCCGATGTATTAGCATAACGACATTGCCACGATTAACAGGTTGTTTCGACCTGTTGTACGCGTACGTACGTGTCCTTTTCCCCCCAGCCCCGTGGCGGTTGCTCATTTTAAAGGGGCGGCGGCGGGAGGAGGGGAGGGGACGATTGCGTATAAGCGATTCTTCGCGGTGCCGAGGGGAAGAGAGGATTGAGAGCTTTCTGCGGACGTTGTGGATTTTGGCCGTTACGCGCAAAAACTGGCGTTTTATTCGTTTTATCGGCTTGTGGCAAGTTTTTTTTTTTTGTTAATTTCAGTTATTATCAAGAATGTCGGATGTATTGCTTCTAATAGAATTATTCTGGGTTTTGGGTTGTAAATTACTAAAACAACATGACTGTATGTCAGTTACAAAGTTTAACAGTATCATCAAGTCGGCCGTTTTTTCGTTCGTACGGTTATGCTATCACGTTGTTTAGCCTTTTTCATCAGGAAATAAAAACAAATATGTGTTCGCCTAGGCTCGAGTAGCCAAGTACATAATCGTTAAATTATGAAAAATAAGGACTGCTTGGACGATGATCTTGTTTAGAGGATAATATGGAATAAAGCAGCCTGAAGATAAGCTTATGATCTGTCGATGTAGCTTGACAGAGGAGCTGATAACCAAATTATCCATTGGCACCTAACGCCCTAACCACCCTTTTTCTAGACCAGGTCACACACAAACACACACACACACATATACTCGAGTATATAGGTTAATAAAAACAGTCGGACGTCGAGGGCCGAGAAAGTCAGCATGTTCGTGCTTCTAGTATATTTATTAGATTGTTGGACTGAATTAAGCGCGGCCAACCGATTCTCGGAGAGTGCGCGGCCGCGCGCACGCTAACGCGAAGTATTTGCATTGGCTTAGTTTTCGAAACTAGGACGTCGGTACGTATAGATACATATATATTTATTTGAAGAATAGACCGAATGTCCCTTCGTTTTCTGGTGGATGGGGGACGCGAGGGGAGGGGGTGGCGAGTGAATTAAAGATTCTTTCATTGCACGAGGGCACGATTGATTGTATGCCGTTCTTGAGAGCCTGTTTACGACGCGACGCCTATTAATCACAAGGCGTGCAAATAAAAAGAGCTTGGATTTTTATTCGAGCAACGAAAATCGCAGCCCAACGTTCCGTACGCGCTTTGCCACGGCGGAGAAACGACTGACGATTTATTTTGGCACGACTCTCTCTCTCTCTCTCTCTCTCTCTCTCTCTCTCTCTCTGTCTCTCTCGCCCTCTCCCTCCCTGTCTTTCCGTCCACGGCTGCGTTACCGCGAGGTCGCGCGCGCTTGCGTTTCCCGCGCGCGCTTTCCGCCGAATTTCAACGAGAGTTACACCGGGTTTTAACGTGTGTTTTTCGAGCCACGCGGGAAAGGAGCGGTGGGGGGTGAGCGGGGAATATAAACGTAGGGCGAGAGGTGGCACGTTCCAGTCCGCGCGAAATTTCGAAATATACACGAGCCCCCGCGTAGGCCCGCGTACGTGTAGACGCGCGTCTCGTTATCGGGATGCGTACGGCGAGGGATGAGAATACAGCGCGCGATTCGCTTGTTTAATCGGCAGAAATGTGGGATTCTGTACGTTATATACACACATGGCGTTTGCTGCTTTGTCCACGTACAGGTGTTCGTGCCCCTTGTTTCGCTCTTCACGATTTTGTTGCGATACATCGATTTTCCTTTCTTGTTTTCGCGTTTTTCATCTGTCTTCTTCTCCTTTCGTTATTTACGGGCAAAACGACGTATAATTAAAGAACGGATTGGGGATTAGGGTTTAATTTAATTAAAGCGTCCACGATGCAAGGCGACGTTGTCGAATGAGCGGAACGATAAACAAATAAAAAATAAAAAGAAAAATAAAATAAATGAAGCATATTGTCCGGCATTTAATAAGATTTTTAATCTCGAAATTACGAGCGCGACGGTTTAATGAAGAACTCGGCATATTCGACGACGGGCTCGGCGACGAAGCCGCTCGCAAAATTGCTACGTATCCCGGTAGCCCCTGGCTCGGGCGAGACATTAAAACGTTCCCGTATATGCACGAAAACATTATAGCAATGCAAAAGCGCCTCCAACCGTGCTCTCGCAGTATACGCATGCGCGAAAAATTACTTTCACCGCACCCCCCCCCCTCTGTGCCACGCACTCGGCGTCGCGGACCTTCTCCCGTCAATTCGTCCCGACAAAGCGCGGCAATAATTCCTCGTCCCACACCCCCTCCCCCACGTAAAGAATTTCGGCTTCATTAAGCGACGGAATTAGGGGCTGCATGCTCCGTGCGCAGGGGACGCGAGGAGATCAAAGCGAGATCAATCGGTGCGGGGACGCGAAGTCCGCCTAACCCAACCTGCCCCCCCGCCCACCCGCGGCAACATCTCCGAGAATCGCGTATATGGGAAGTCTCGCTCCACGCGTCATTTTTGTAATCGCCCCGACGGCCGTAACGCTGCCGGGCGCGGATTTACGGGGTAGCGACGACGATAATGTGCCGCGCTTCCGTATGTTTTCCTATTATACAGAGAGGGAGGAGGCGCCCGCGCGCGTAACGCGCGCCCGAGAGGAGGCGACGACGCGTTCGCCTCGCCTCCTACTCCTGCCGGGGCCCTCGCGTCGCGTTACGACGCGCGGACTCGCAATATCCGAACCGCGTATCGACCTCGTAAATATACAGGGGGAGGGGGCTTTTGTTTGCGTTGCGCCCGCGTCGCTCGTGTCTCTTTGGGTATGCCTGTGTGTGTGTGTGTGTGTGTGTGCGTCTCGCGCAACGCGCGCATTAATGCGAGAATTATGAATTGCGCGAGGTGTGTATTTATAACGAGGGAGCGCTATTTTAATTTGCAAAAGTGTGAGAGTGAGAGAGAGAGAGAGAGAGAGAGAGAGAAGGAACAGGGGGTCGCAATTTATTGCGCGACGGGCAGACGCGCGGCGTACATAACGCATGCAGTGTTTTTTTTTCTAAGTCCCGCGGCTGCCGCTTTATTTATAGTGCGGCCTCATTGAGTTCGCATCGTTCGCGATCAAAGGAATGACTATATTAAGGCCACTTGTGCGCTCTTTCTCTCTGTCTCTCTCTCTCTCTCTCTCTCTCTCTCTCTCTATCTCTCTCATGTATATGTAGGTGCTTGAAACTTTTCTTTCAAATCGGAAATATATTAATATATTCTTTTGCTATCCTTTTTTTTCATTCAGGGCAAGTGGACGAAGCGGTTAGAGAGACAGAGAATTACAAAGATGTGCGGCAGAGACGCCGGGCATATACACGCGGTTGATACGGTCTCTTGGAGATAAGGATTATTGAATATTCACGGTTTAATACAATGGCCTCCATGGAATGAGAAACGGCCTGCTTCATCAGTTCTATAGTTTCTTCGCTTTTAATTTCAAATGTTTTATTTAATGGGTTTTTTCGAATTATGTTTATGCCACGACTATGTATGTACTATTTATTTTTTATCATATATATATATATATATATATATATATATATATATATATATATATACACAGACTATTCCTTAACTGATGGCATACAAAATGAAATTACGGTACCGCGTTGACGTTAATTTCACGCTCAAAGTCGAAAATTATACTGATATATATATATATATATATATATATATATATATATATATATATATATATATAACTTAGCCGATGCTTAGGTCGAAAATTGCTCGAGCGTACACGCAATATAATAAGCAGATGACGTTCGCCCAATGGATAGAAAACAGAACGCAGGCACACATGTGTTTTTTCGGCTCGCTTTCTGCCTGGCCCCTCTCGAGCTGCAATTCCTCTTTAGAGCGCCGCGTAAGTTTCGCGCGAGCGTAATCACTTGGCCCGTGGCGCGTACGAGAACGAACAATCATACACCGAACGCAGAATGTACCAGATATTCCCGGCTCGGTATTATCAGTATGTGTTTTAAACGTTGAAAATTGCCGAAAATCAACGACCGTGACGATCTTGGAAAAATTTCGGGTAATATCGACTCGCCCCAATTAATTCCAAAACAGTCGCCGAGCTACGCAATTGAGAACCGAACAGTTACGAAGGGGCCGCGACGGCAATGCCGAGCCACCCTTCCCTATCGTTGGATATGTACACATATGTGGGCAGCGTGCACGCGTCTACGCATTCGGTGCTCGAAGGGCAGATTCTAGGCGCCAAAGCTTCGTTTTGCACGGTAATGGCGGGGGGGGGAGGGGGCGGTGACACGCGCGGCCACGCTGCATATGGCGACGTGAAACCGGGGGCCCCTGTTCCGAATAGGCCAACCCTCCTGCCACCAACCGGAAACGGACAAATAGGTGCTATTACTGCGTCTGGGCCCGCGAACGGCGCGGTGACTCGGCCTTTCCATCTCTCTTTATCTATAGCCATGTATCTCGATGCGCTCTTTTGCGGGTCACGCGTTCGGTATTGGCCTCGATTATTTTTCTCGGTTATATATGTAGTCTTAGGTTGCTCGGACGGGCCCAGCGATCTCTTCGGCATTCTGCGAATCGAGCTCGAACCGAACGAGAGAGCTCAATTTAAATAATCATATCATTATCGAATAAAGTCGATTTTATTTGCGCGTCCCCGGTAGATGCCAACATAAAGTAATTTCGACGGGTCAAATAAAAAAGAGAAAAAAGAGAGCGAGAGAGAGCGAGAGAGAGAGAGAGAAAATACCAATAAATTGCCCTGCTTGAAAGCAAACCTATGTTTCCTACGGACCAATTGATATTATAAGAGCCGACCCCCTAGATCCTCGCGAATCCCGCAAACGCCGATGGATCCGTAGATAGCTCCATTAACGGACGGGGACGACGGGTGGAGGATGCGCGCATTGCACAAACACTGTCGAAGCTCCGAATCCTCCCCCCAGCCGGCCCTTCGCCTCATTCCCCGTCCCCTTCCACCGAACACAGCGCGACATATCCGCGCGTCGAGCGAATTTTCCGGTGCCCCATGTGCCCGAGTGCGGAACGGGTGGCTGAGGTGGGATGGAGGGAGGGAGGAGGGGGGGGGGTTGAGCTTCCTCTGTCGCCCCCTCCCACCTTCCAGAATGACAGCAGCAGGAGTTGCATCGGCTGATGCGCGCAAAACCACCCGAACGCGCTGCGCACAGATGTATATGCGCACGAACAACTAGTAGAGGAAGGATAGTGGCATGAAGAGGGGAGGGGTGAGGGGAGAGAGAGAGACAGAGAGAGAGAGAGAGAGAGACAGCGAGCCAGATTCCCCGGCCGAGCTATAGAGCATGTTTAATGTATCGTCGCCGCGGCATTAACATCGCTATATTTATGCAGCGAGCGGGGTTTAACTGCTCCGATTCTCGCGCGTCGCTCTTTCCCCGGCCCTCCCCTCCCTCTACGCGCGATGTTCTGCGCATATATAGATAGCTCGCTCTTCTACATATGCCCGTGTTTATATTATACGCGCGACGAAGTGGCGGATATTGGCGTTGGCACGGAATTCTCCCATTCCCCACCCCCTCCTTTCTCTCTATAATTATTCATTGAATATCGCGCGGAGCGTACGCCGTTAACCATTATATACATGTGTATATATATATATATATATATATATATATATATACACTCCGAGATGTTTCGGCTAAAGTGTTGCAATATATATATATATATACATATTATACGCACTTGCCTCTATATTATAATTTCGAATTCGTGATGATTTCAATAATATTCTCGTTCTATCCGAACGCTAGCCCTCGAGATATTTAGGCAACCTACGCGCATTATTCCACTCTATTAATGCGTTCGCGCGTTAAAATAACATTGCAATCTGTAGAGCCAAAAATCAAACGGGAAAAAAGAGTAGGGATGCTCGAACAGCCTCGGGCACAGTGAGCTCATTGTAAATGACAGCTATGTGGCGCATAGATACAATAATGCCCCCTACTGTTAGACGTACGATGAATGATTTTTAAAAGAGTTCGCCTAGAGTGAGAGAGAGAGAGAGAGAGAGAGTGAGTGAGAGATAGAGAGAGAAAGAGAGGAGGAGAACGAGGGAGATAGAGCAGTGTATTATAGTCCGGGAGAGATCATCTCTCCTCGCGGATCATTAGCGAGAATCGCGAGAAACTCGACTCTCGGGCATTTTTCGACGTTGCGCTGCCCGCGCTACGCTGTGCTTACATATTATCTCGTCTACTGTGTCGATTAGCGAGGGGGAAATACGAACTTATCGTTCGTACGTAGAATTTCTTCTTTTTTTTTTCTTCTTAGAACGTAACGTAACGTATAAGGACCGAGCTCACAGTAGTTTACGCAAGCCAATCAGTCGTCGATCGATCCCGTTCCTCGACCGTTCCGTCGCACGTTATATATCCATCGTCGTCGCTCGGCTCGCTTCGCAGGCGCAGGAAGGGGGAGGGGGGGCGCTCCCACATTCCGAGGTCTCGGGATTTTTTTGAACTCATCCTTTAGCCGGAGGATCGTAGTTATAATCGTACGATAGGCGTTCAAATTTTAACTGTAATTCTGTCCAAAATGGATTATTTCTTACTTCCATAAACGTTCCCCGAAATACATGCCGTTGCCGCTGTAAGGTTCGTGGATAATTTGCGTTATTAAAGGACGTCGCTATCGCGCGTGCCTCGATACGGAGACAAAACAGCCACGCAGTCGGCCCCAATTATCGGCGAATCGGTCGAACGTTGAAACGAAGAAGCGTTGGCGATGCGTTGCGCGCGCGCTTAAAATCTCGCGACGACAAAGCGAGACGATCGCGCGTTTTAACCAAGCAAGTGTAGAGGCCCTGGCGCGACAGGGAAGACCGACCGATTTGAACAGGCGCGCGCGCGCGACACACTCGGTATGCGTTATGTACCTCATCATCGTCGACTTCCCTCTTTTTTTTTCTTCTCCGAGCACTCGAGCTCGTGCGCTAGGATCGAGAGAGACCAAAAAAAAAGCTCTCCTTCATATCGTCGACAGTAATGCTTTTTTCCCCCTCCTCTTCGACTTTTTCGATTGACGTATAAAAATGGCTTACTTGACAATGAAGTGCTTGTAGTTAGGCAAAGTATCATTTATCAGATCGAAATACAAAAAAATTATACGTTAAAAAATAGTTGGAAATGAATCGTTGGCCGCACGATTATTAATGTCATAAAAATGTTCCAAATCCATCGACCGGATCAATATAAGACTCGTCGTCGGCACGACGATTTTCGAGCCGTCAATGCTGAAAAACGAAGGAGAAGAAAAAAACCGCTTGATCCCCAAAAGCCATCCGTCCCGTTATTATTGCCCCGTTCGACGCTATATATATATATATATATATACATACAGAACGAATGCCCGCTCCTCGCGTCAAAAGCCTTATAACTACTTCGTTCCATCAGTTTTGACGAACGGGCGGCGGCGGTGGCGACGACGGTGGCAGCGACACGGGAGCGCAATACATTACGGGTCAGCTCTGCATTATTATTAGAAAGCCGTTAAAAAAAAAAAAAAAAAGAGGGGGAAGGGGAGGCGGGGAGAAAAAGAATCCCGTCGGGCTCTCGAAAAACGCCCTCTCCGATCCAATGTGACATACGAGGAGGCAGGGGGATAGGGGGGGAGGGGAGTACGCCGTGCTAGGAAACGATAGAAAAAAAGAAGAGATGGAGATATAGATTGAAGAGTGCTCCGAATGTCGACAGAGCTTGCCCGGCTGCAGTAGCGTTGTGCCTATACGTATATGCCTGTATATGTGTGTGTGTGTGTGTGTGTTGTGTGTGTGTAGAAACACATAATATTTTGAAGCACTTGCCTCTTTCCTCCCTCTGACTTCCTCTCTCTTCTCTCTCTCTCTCTCTCTCTCTCTCCCTCGCCTATATATATATATATATATATATATATATATATATATATAGACGACCGCCGAGAGAGCCGCTATAGAATATTCCGAGGGTGATTATCTCGTTGAGTAACGCCGCCGACGAGAGAGGGATTTACTCGGGGCGACGAGCGACAAGCGATGGAGAAGCACGAGGGGTGGAGGGGCGAGAGTAGGAGGCGAGAGCGCGTTGCGAAACGCGCATACGCTGCACAAAGACACTTGATGCAGCGCGGCGTGCACCGGGAGCGCCGCGCGATAAAGGGGATGGAAATCCGGGGCGAGGACGAACGGTTGGAGGAAGAAAAAAGCAAGGGGGGGGGAGAAAAGGACCGAAAGCGCTGAAGCCCCGAACTCGCGACGGGGGCGGGAGAGATGAGAGGGAGGGGATATATATCGCGTAATCTCACGCGATATAATTCGGCGGCGATTCGCGGGAGAAAGTGACGGGGATTTGGCGATTATTATTTTAACGAATGAAGAGTGGTGGCAGGGATGCGCTCTTAATGGTGCGCGCGGTCATTTAATCCTTTCCTTTTTCCTCCCGTCGCCGATAATGTCCGCTATTTGAAATATCATAATGAGCCGTAAGGCTTGAAAATTGCGTGAAACGGATTCAAGCAATGGACTTTATTTTCGATTCGTTTAAATTAATATTACGACTTGGCTTTTCTCTTGAGATCAAAGTTTTTGTAATGAAATTGTTGTTCATGTATTCATTTTGTTATACTAAAACATTTATATCGTATTAAAGAAGATTCTAAAATATTTATTTTTAATGTAACTTGGCTAGAAATTTCAATACAATGAAAAATTACCATTAGGCGACGAGATAATAATCGAACTTAAATATTCCGTTGAAAGCTTGGCATGAGACAACAGAGTGAACAGAAAACATTAAATAGAATGTCGCTCTTACGGTGGAACAAATTTCTTTTACCTCATTTAACCCTTTTCTAGGTCAATGAGTTTGGCTTCCAGACACTTACTATTCTGAAAATATAAATATGCCCGCAAATTTCCATCACTTCCCCCGCACCTATGCACTATTAGACAAAAAAAGCGGCCGATGCACTTTCGCGCACGGCAGCCGGAGGAGTGCGCGCGGATCGGGCTTAAACGGGGAACGGGAGCGGCCGAACGCGCCGAGCGACGCGGAGAGGGTCTGAGAACGTTCGCGACGAGAATCACAATTAATCGCGCTTTTTTACAAAACCGTCGCGTCCGAGCAGTAATTCAAGGGGGGACTCGGGAGGGGGCTAAAAGTTCCTGGAAATTCGAGCGCGCGCGCGCGCGCGCCCGGCCGACTCATTTGATGCGTGCGCGCTCATTGCGTCTAATGCGGAGCGAGACTAGTTTTGTTCATTTTTCCCTCTGTTTCTGTTTGTCTCTCTCTCTCTCTCTCTCTCTCTCTCTTTCTCAGTTTTGTTATGCATGCGGCTCGTAAAAGTAGGTGAGTTGGCCAAACACGCGTCTCCTTTAATTCTAATTAATCGCGGCGACGAGTCAATTGAATGCTTTGCACTTAATTGTTTCTGCGGCTTATTTTTCTTGTAATATAAGCCAAAGAGCCTTTTTGTTTTCATCGTTCTGAACAAGAGGGGCAATTAATCGTGTAATTGCAAAAATATATTTCGAATTCTTGCAGAACGATTTTTTTTTGCGAAAAAAAAATCAATTTGTACAATAAAAGATAAATACTGAAAGTGGAAGTTAAATCAGATAGCAGACGATTAAACATAGCCGCCTTGTCTTAAGTAGTAATTCTACATAGTTAAGCTGATTCCGTCCTGTTTCTTCATTTCTTTTTGTTGTTTGTAACTCGAATGAAGGAAATCACTTAAACTTGAAAAGGTCCGACAATATAATTAGAATTTCCCCGTCGATTCGAACTTATTTTTTTTACGTATAGCGTAAATTAAGTAAAAGTCAATATTACTTTGTAAACGTATATATCTACTCGTATGCAGGAAGAGGTAAGAAAAAAACACTTAAAAAAATTGCAGTCTCATAGTTCCTAATAACGAACTTCTCCTCACCCCCGACATTTCCGGATATCGACCTCTTTCCCCGCCAGTCCGCTCACGCTCTACCGTTCAAAACCACCGCGTGGCCGTCGCCGGGGGGGGGGAGCGGCAGGCTGATCCACCCCTACCCTCACCCCCTTCCCACCACGAGACTTTGCAAGTCTCCGCGGCGAGGGCCCCTCCGTATTTACCTGCCGCCGCCCTCGCCGCCATCGCCGCCCTCACAACTGGGGCTCGGAATCAATGGCTCGGAAGGAAGGAAGGAAGGAAGACGAGCGCGCGGAGCCGCGATCGAAGAGGGGGAAGGCGTCGACTTAGCGCGTGGTTTTAGCGCCAGTGTATATAATATATATATATATATATATATATAGAGGGAGAGGAGGAAGACGGAGACGCGGCCGTGTTATCCCACCGTCGTGTATAACGACTATACGCGTATTATAATACAGACGCCGCGCCCGCCGGCCGCCGGGTTTTCGACTCCTCTCTTTTTCACGGCCGCCCGGCGATTATCCCCTCGCGCGCGCCGCCGCGAGCGCCGAGCGAAAAGTTACGGTCGCGCCGCCTTGGCGTGACTCACGGCAATTAAACGCACAGAGGCGCGCGAGGCGCGGAGGGTAAGGGGTTGAAGGAGGGTAAGGAGGTGGGAGGAGCGTCTGGTGCCCTCCCCACCGAATTTACATCGCGGAGGAGCCGAGAAAGCGTCTTGATAAAGTGCTGACTCGAAATGGGTGTGTGTGTGTTTCATGTATTGTACGTATCTATATACCTCTATATATATGTACGCGCGAATTCGCGAACATAAAAGTTTAGGCAAACTTGACTATCAATAGAATGAACTGTATAATATGAATCGTTATGTGTAACATTGGACTATATATACTTTTGTATCAGTATCCTAAAAAATTCTCAAAAATTTTATTTCTTATGAATGTAATTCAGTAATGGAGCTCTGTAAAATCACGAGCAATCCCTGCGCTATACACACGGCGCGCCTTTGAGCTTATAAAAGATAATCCCGATGCATGAATAAATTAAAGAACAAAAAAAAACGAAACAGGAACAAGAAAAATCGACCGCTCGACGCAAACGAGCCCCGACGCTCTTTATCCGCACGCATCGGACCGACCGATGCAATAAGTCAGTCCCACCAACTAACTGCATATATATGCATATATATGTGTGTGTGTGTGTGTGTGTGTGTGTGTGCGTGCGTCAGATAACCACACGGAGCAAGAGAGAGAGAGAGAGAGAGAGAGAGAGAGAAAAGGGGTGCCCCCTTTATACAAATTGCGAAATAATTCACGCCCTGGTGGCCGCCTCTCTAATCAGCGCGTCTCCGCCGACTATATATATATATATATATATATATATATATATATATATATATACACGTGCTAACCATTGCCAAACAACAGCGAGCGCGTGTGACGAGCTATCGTAGGTTTGTAATCGCTCGCCTCCCTGGGCTCTCTTCCAAACAACCATCGAGCCTACCAACACATGCACTCACGCACACGCACACCAATATCTATATTATATATATCTATAAAGAAACCCTCTTCTTCAGGAGGATCTGACTGACCGGGTGCGAGATCCGTCCGCCACGGGCAAAGCAAGTAGCGCGCGTGTCCACCGCGAATCGATCATTCACGTCACTGTTGAGAATATTGCACTCTTCCATACATCTAATATATGTTCTTATATGCATGTATAGAATACGCAGGCAAACGCGCACGCGCGCACACACACACACACACACACACACACAAATATAATTTCAGAGGTGCAGGGCCCCAAATGAGTCGTATTTAATAAGACACGCCGCTCTGGGCGAAGGCTCCTTTGAATCCGAGAATATCGACGTGTCGTCATATGTGCGCATATATGCATACGCAATGGGCTTCCCTCTTTTTGCCATATTTCACTGATGAAATTATATATACGAAGAGTGTGCGTTTAATATATTCATTATGTGTGTGTGTGTGTGTGTGTGTGTGTGTGTTGTGTGTGTAGGTGGGTGGGTGGGTTGAGCGTGTGTGTATTCGCATACATATGTCGCTATGTGAATGCTCTAATGTGAACTACGCTGGCGCAGCCAGTCTCAAATCGTCGCGCCTCCAATATTATAGATTACGTATATCAGTTGAAGTGACTGAGGATCAGCGGGTATATTAGGCGAAGACAAAATCAGAGGATTCAGAACTAATGGAGTTTGGCTGGAGTTGTCCAGAGATTCTAATCAATTGTTCAGATATTCGTTCATATATATATATATATATATATATATATATATATATATATGTGTGTGTGTGTGTGTGTGTGTGTATATATATGTGTGTGCGTATATATATATATATATATATATATATATATATATATATGTATATTAGAGAGAGAAGAAGAAGAAAGGATATGTATAAGTATCGATAAGTTAAACTTTGATTGATGGAAGACCCCAAGTAATCTAGAGGGATGTTCCGGAGTACAAGTTATTTCAAGCTATCGTGATGAAGATGAATATTATATTGCTTCAAAACTTTACTAACGAACTTCAACTAAGCAAGTGTTTTATATATTATTTTATATATACATATAAATTATATTTTAAATACTAAAAATTTTATATCGATATAATTTTACTAGCATCGGTAATTATATATATCGTGTGATATAAAGGTTTAGATAATTTTTTAGATGCTTTAAAAAAATAAAAAGAACTCGAATAACCAGAACTATGTTGACTCTGCGATCAATATTTTATCTTGGTCAGAGATGATGCTAAGATAAATAACCAAGTTAAATATTTGATTTTCCGATTCTGAGATAAAGATCGCACTATAAATATGAGTGCAAATAACCTCGCCTTTTTTTCTCTCTCCTAATTTCCCAATCAACATCTTCGCCATAGACGTTTCTTATATTTCCTAATTACGAGACGCTCCTGGGAGAGGTCGTTTATCTTCCCGATACTGTTCGTAGCGTCAGCTGTTGAGAATATAATGAAAGTCTGTGTTCGAGCTTAGTACCAGTTAGTATATATATATAGTGTGTGTGTGTGTGTGTGTGTGTGTGTGTGTGTGTGTGTGTGTGTGTGTGTGTGTGTGTGTGTGTGTGTGTGTGTGTGTGTGTGTGTGTGTGTGTGTGTGTGTACTTGGATCCGGGTATGCGTATATACGGTCCTAAAGCTAAAGCGCGGAAAATGAAGATATTGGGAATAATTCAGAATTGCTTGCGTGCACCTTAAATATTACCATCATTTGATAGACCATATACTGTTAGTCTTGTATATGTTCCATTAAAAGAGTTTTTATCGAGTAAAAAAAAATAAGAATGATAAAATATGCTTTTGAAGAACGTCTACCAAGTGATTATTAAAAGGTGAATAATATTTATCAATGAACGAAAACAACGATTTTTGTCAAAATAAAATATAAAATAAACGTAGGGATAAAAAATAAATGATAAACGATAACAATAAATAAACGAAGGGATCGTTTTCGAATACGATTTCAATGCCCATCCAGACTTTAGCTGTTTTTCGTGAGCTTGGGCAGTTTAAGAACGATTGTGGAGCTATATATATAACGACATGGATAGCTATTAGTTCTAATACAAAAGAGGGCAATGCCGAGCCGACCGACTCATATACCAAGATTGGAGAGAGACAAAAAAAATTCGAAATAGGTAAAACACACGAGGATATAGAATACGATGGGTCGTTTACGTGGAACTATATATATATACATATATATCTTCTATGCAATTTTAATACAAATCAGTCAGACCGGGACTGCAGACTGAGACGAATGACAAAGATCGCCCCCCACGTGGGGCGAATATTCTGGGTAGATTATATAGTTCCGCGATTCTGCAAACGTCGCGCGCGGCTCCCGTTGGCCATGAGGGTCTCTTCCTTTCACGCAATCATATATATATATAGTGGAGGCAGTCCCTGCGACTGTATAGGAGCCTATTTCGAGGCACGAAGACGTGAATCACCGCCGCATAGTAGCATCGCGCGCAGCGGCGCCGTTTTTATCCGCCCCTGTATATTACAGTCGGCTCGTCAAACCCGACCCGCCTTGTTTCCTTCTTTCCTCTTTCTGCGCGGCCGCGTTATAACAGTAATTGGGTGTCGGTTGTGACAGGTAAACGAGAGTCCGGGGGACGGAGATTCGCGCGGAGATGGAGAGAAATAAAGACGAAGAGCGCGTATGCATGGGTATCTGGTTATATATATATATATAATACTTATAGGCTACAGAGCCGGTCGAGAGATCAGTCGCGAAAGACGAAGATAGGAGGAGCGGAAGTAGCGAATGTATTTCCATACGCGCGATACGCAGATATATACGTTATATCCGTTCGCTCGAGCCGTGCGTTTCTACGCGGCCTCCAAGCCAGAGACCGGCTCTCGACAAATCACAAGTGCCTATATATATATATATATATATATATATATATATATATATATATATATATATATTCACCTTGCATAAACAGACGGGCAATGATGTACTTACACATGTCGATGGCGTCGGCAGTCCGCTGCTGTTGGGCCAGCAGAGCGCAGACGAGTAGTAGCCCCGCGGTGCCCAGGTAGTCCATGGCGCTGATGTGTCTACTGCTCCTGCTGCTGCTGCTGCTGCTGCTGCTGCTGCTGCTGCTTAAGCTTCTGGAACGGTGGCCGGTAATCATCGAACTCTCATAACCGCGTCTGCAACGAAAAAAAAAAAAAGAAAAAAGTCAAGATCGTTATATCGTATAAGCGCATCGGTCTCCCACGCATCGCGTTATTATAGAGGCCTGCCGATCGACGATCGTCTCGTCTCGCTCGCTCTCGCGATATCTCCGGCCGCTCTCGGCTGCCCGCGGGAGCTGCGAGCGGACGCATCGCGATACGGCGATCGTCGAAACGCTCGAGCGGGAATTGAATTAGATTGCGGTGCATGCGGGGCGGGGCGGGACAGGGGGGAGGAGGGAGGGTAGACAGCAGCCGCGCATCGGGCGGCTTCTTGTCGTTTTGCCTTGGCTTTCATTTCCCATCTATTTTTGTCAATTACGGATTTATGAGGAGGATTTATGCGCATGGGAGTGGAACGGAGTGTACAAGGGTATGGTTGAGACCTTAATGTGTGTAATGTTTCTGTATGGTTTTTCTACTTGTTTTTGTATCCCGACGCTACCGTACCTATTTAAACGTGTACTACCATTCGGAGCTCCGTATAATGTAATCAATTCGCGATATTGAATGATTTTCAATTTCGCGATTATATCGTATGTTATTTAAACAGAACTATACGCGTACGTATACGCAAGCAGAAGCCCCATACGCAGCAAAACTAATAGACGTTAAAGAACTGCTACAGTTCTGAAAAAGTTTCCTCCATCTCGGAAGTCCCTTTCGGTGGACAAAAATCCGATTCTCCCCTCCCGGGTTCCGTGACGATACGCAGCACGCGCCGCCGCCGCCGCCGCCGTAGCCGTTTAACTCCGCCCGTACCATTGCGCGTCTTTCGCCCGTCGGCGGCGAAATCGGACAAAGGCGCGCATTCACGCGAACGACGGCGGGTGCGGATAGGCGGGGAGGGAGGGCAGTGACGGCGGCGGCAGCCATTACGCGTCATTATCGAGATTAGGATCCGGGGACTATTCGGAAGATTGGGCGGGAGGGTGGATGCGCGCGCGTGTATTTGTATGTGTATATGAACAAGTCGTCAGTTGTGTGCGCGTGTATCGGGTCTGCGTTCTCGCGGCGATTACTCCCGTTTTCTGGGAAAAAGGAGTGTTGCGTTTTCTTTAGTGTATATATATATATATATATATATATATATATATATATATATATGCGTAGAGAATTGTAGAAGAAGCGGGATGTTTGAGATCTTTGTCGAAGGAGTCGAAATTCAAAGCGAATGAAGAAATTGAAGGGAGGGAGATCTAGAGGTTGATCAGCGAAAAATGGCATAGCGAAGTTTTTACCGATTTTCTTACGGACTGACTAATGAGAACCGTTATTTTGTCGAATATATATATATATATATATATATATATATATATATATATAAAGACTATGTTAATAGAGTCATAATAACTCTACTGTTCTTTAATTTTAGCTTTACACGTAAATCAAGCGCGGCTTTTGAAATGTAACGAGCATTATTCTAATGATATACACGCATTATTGATATTTTAAAAAACCTACGTTTGAAACATTTTCTAATTTTGTACCTGCAGCCATTTGCAACTCCCATCCTGCCGTCAAGTGCGACGATTCTGAAGCTCGTCGCCCAAAAGAAAAAAAGAACGAACCGATAAAACCCAAAGCAAAACCCTCTTCGTCGCGCGTTCCGCGATCTGAGTGCCCCGATGCCCCGTGTCCGCAGCTGCGCATATATAAAATACAGAGCTACGCGGAAAATAAATCCCGCCAATGAACGACGGGCGTTCGAGAAAGCCATTGCCGCCGCGTTGCGCGTCGCATATATAACTAAATAGAGTTCGAAAAGCCGGGAAACAAATCGAAGAAATCGCGTAGCACGAAACAGGGACAAAACGCGTTTCGCGCGCTCCGAGTTTTTGGCTAATTAAGAGTCTCGCCGTCACGCGTTTTCTACTCATTGAGACGGTAATAAAGCGGCGGAAAACAGTGTTCGCCATACTGCCGCCTCCGGGGCGAAATTCGATGCTTATCCGTGAGTGGGGTTGGTATATATATATGTGTGTATACACATGCATGTATGTATGTATGGGATTCAGTACACCGCCAGTAGCGCTGACTCGACACGCAAGCGTCTGGGAAAGCAGAATAAGAAAGACCGGCGCCCGCGGTTGTGCTCATTATCTCGCGCTCTCCTCCTATATTATATATATATATATATATATATATATATATATATATATATATGCATACATATATATACATAGATAGAGAGAGGTCTAGATATAGATATATCGGTATGATTGCCAAGGGTTTGCGTGTATTTATTCTGATCTGTGCTGTTTTTATTTTGTGCATACGTGATTCGACTTTGCGCCAAAGCCTGTAGCTTTTCATTTCTGAATTTCTTCCCTTATATTCGATAGCACAATACAACAACCTTTCTTAATGTATGTGAAGATTCAATTGATTGGTGATTATGAAATGATTTTGATTTTGATCAAATGTTCTTTCGTGAACTTCGATCATGACAAATAATGTTTGTTTTTAGTCTCAGTTATTATCTCCGTGCTTTACATTAAACATTGGCCAATCGAACAATAAGTGTTAACGAATGAAAATTAATAATAAATCATAAATTTTATTTTTTCTATTGTTAGCCAATTCTTTGTCATTGACGTCGAAGAGAAATGACGAAGGTTTCATTGCAAATTAGCCCGTTCTCGTCCTAATTTAATCCGCGACATACGACACCTGTATGTAGAAATCGGAGCATAAAATTTTTTTTTGCTCAATTAAAATTACGCGGAAAACGGACGTTCCTCGCAGAATACAATTCGAAATAACGTTATAACTTGGGGGGGGGGGAGAACGCGGCCAAGCGCTTGTTACAAGTCTCCTCGCCTGTCCTATAAATCGACGGCTAATGCAAAATCACCGCTATAAACAGCCAGATCCGAGTTTACAACTGTACTCGAAATGCCTCCAAGTCCTTCGTCGCTTCTCTCCCGTTTCCGTACTCCCGGCCTCAACCGTACGCGCCCCGTGAATTACTGCTTTAATAGGGGGGGGGAAAGAAAGAAGATGGAGAGAACAAAATTAACGACGCACGGTTATAATCAGAGCGCACAATGAGCCGAGGACACCTTCCGTACCACCCCCCTCCCCAACCCTTCCCGCAACCGTGTTATTCCATCGATCTCAGAAGAAGACACTTCTTCGATGCCCGCTCGGTCGTAAAGCGATCCTCGAGTCGCCGCATAAGTATAGGAATATAATGCGTGTGCGCTCACGCGAAGCGTGGAAGGCGAAGGGAAGCGTGACGAGGAAGGGGCAGGGGTATAGAAAAGACGCGGGACCGTTATTTCGCGCAAGGCCTCGCTTTTCGCGTTAGCGCTTCCTCTGCATATCGCTAAATATACTTGATACACCACTCTTCACACCTTTCACACTGGCATACACACACACACACACACACACACACACACACACACCCATACGCGCGCGCGCGAAATAAAGACCTTTGATGGGTCGCGATGGAAACACGCATAAGCGCTTGTTAAACATAAATATATATATTATATCGACTTTACGATTATTACTTGGCGTATACGTGGTCCAGTTCATCGGAAGTCTTTGCATACTCATAATTAATGACCTGCCGTATACATAGTTTGCATCGTTTCCGCAGACGCGCGCTTTATCTGTTCTCCGTTGAGCCGCGGTCAAGCGGCGACACTCCATGTACGTATATATATATATATATATATATATATATATATATATATATATATATATATATGGCGCTGCGATCGATGCCAATTAGTCACGATGATAAGTCATTTCGACAGCACCATGTGTACAATGAGAGTGAGGAAGAAAATTGGATGTACCCGCCTCAGTTTCGAATGGGTACATGAGCAGGCTGAGTTAACGAACGGAGGAGCATTGATTATTCGTCATCGAGCCATCTCGTCCTCGTTAATTATACATTCTTTAATAACTGAGATTATTAATTTTTAATTCAGCTATCATTAATTAATCTGATATTACAAGTAATAAATATATATATATATATATATATATATATATATATATAATCCTTGGTAAATTCCTGCATTTAAATATCAAATCTCGCAAGCTTTAAGCTCGCTCCAACCGATCTGCGGCTGCGAAGTAGCCCATCATCGTGCCTGCCCGGAACAGTAGACGAATGTGAAGAAAGAAGACCGAATTAATCAAATTCCCCTGCAAACCCCCTCTGTCGAGGGCTGAATAGAACTTCCTAATTAATCGAGAGCGTCGCGCGGCCCGGCGCACTCGCTCGTTCCCGATATCAAATTTCCCGAGGCGCGGGAAATTGTCCGGGACGGAAAGTTTCCGGCTCGTTAGCAAGAGGGCAGCTCCGCTCCGATGTTAGCGGGCATTGTTGAGTGGCGGTCGAGGGGGGGGGAGGGTGGCCGAGAGAGAAGAGAGAAGCTGGTTTGGGTGCGTAATCGCGCGGGGACGAATTTTTTACACCGCGTCCGGGGGATAGGGGGAATGGACTGGTGAGAGGGGTTATCTGCAAGGAAGGGGGAGGGCGTAGCTTTGTCGACGTAAGACTGACGCAAACTGATTGATAAGTTGAGGCGCCTGATTCTCTCCTTAATCTCGACGCTTATATTATATGCTCTGGATTTAATGCCGTGTAAGCGACAATTAGAGAAAGCGCCGTGCACGCGCGATTTATGGAGAGCCGCGCTCGCCCGCATGGATAAGCGCAGAAACCTGCTCTGGAGATAAGAGTGTGCGGATCGCATGCGCCGGAGATTTCAAATGTATATATATATATATATATATATATATATATATATATATATATATATACATCCATGTATATCATGGATACACGTATAAATCGCGGATAATATCAGTGCGAGCTTTATGTTAATGGAAATTTAATTAACTGCTTATCGGGCCTTATACTTTATAACGTCTGCGTCGCGAGTCGATGTGAAAGTATACGCGCGTCGCCGTCTGAATTATTGGGCTACGTGTCTGCCCGGGAGGATTATTACTAACTCCGTGTTCGCGGATTTTGAAGAGAGGTAAATAATGACTCGTTCCCCTCTCCCTCGATCGAATCAGCGAGCTTGCGCTCTTTTTGTTTTTCACGTCGCTCCACGAGCGTAGAGAAATGAAATGTCAGCATTGGCCGTAATAAATTGACCGACGCGTATTATGATGTACACGTGTGCAGCAATGGTCATTGAACTGGTGTTATTACGTATATTGCGCGCAGAAAGTGTAACGCGATGAGAGGACGCGGCGCGAACGTTCGAATTGGGAATGCGGGAAGAAAAATTTGCGCGACGAAAAAATTTCCGAAAGCTCGAGCGCATTACGCGCTCGTGTTTGTTTCAATCGTTGCAGGAAGCATCGAACGAGAGAGCTCGTGACTTAATTAAAAGAAATCGGCTGGGCGCATCGTCGCCGGAGTTACGCGCCTCGCTCTCGCGTAATTTACACTTATCGTTCTTTCCTTCTCTTTCTGCCTGTGTCTCGTTCTCTATGTCCCTCGCTCTCTCGCACTCTCTCTCTCTCTCTCTCTCTCTCGCTCTGTCTCTGTATCTCTTTCTCTCGGTCTCTTCGCACTCATGGCCACGAGAGAGCTAGCCTTTAAACATCATTAAGCACAGGCGAGCATGGTGATATATTTTTGTCGTCTCTCTCTCTCTCTCTCTCTCTCTCTCTCACTCTCTACCCCTATCTTCCTGTTTGGATATATAAAGAACGAAAAAGGAAGAAGGAAAGAGAGGGCGAGAGAGAGAGAGAGAGAGAGAGAGAGAGAGAGAGAACTGGCAATCACCCGCGATAATAAATACCCCGGTAATTATCGGTCGAACGCGCGTGTACAGGTGGCGTCGTAAATTTTCGTTTGATGCCCGGGGCACTGATACCGTAGATACGCTCTTCGCCCCCGGGGTAAGCTACTATAACGCGTGTATAGACATGCAACCGAAAGAGTATATAAGAAAGATAGCGAAGAGACATGGGAAAACGAAATTTCTTTTTTCCGTTAAGCGATTAATTAAGACATGCTTTTCGCATATATATTGAAATATTGATGTTTAACGACGAGTGGAAAACTTGGACGCCTCTGCCGATCGATAGGTTGTTGCAAATAACGTTGTTTAGACTGGTGTTACCGATCTCACGCATTAAGGAAAGACGTTACATGGCATGCTTCGTAATAAAAAAAAAAAAAAGAATGAAAGGGCGACGGAAGTCTCCCAGGAATGGCTGCAGCTTTAGTGAATTAGAAAATTCCACTTTCACGATTTATTTCGTTGATTTGTTTTCTGTTCTGAACTTTTGAAACGAACTCTTCCAACTCTCCTGCCGTGATTCACGCATCGGCGTTATCTTCTCAAATATCTGCAAATTGTATCGGCGCGAGGAACTGTTACAGCCTGACCAAAAATCCGCGTCCGACCAAGAGGAGAATAATACGAGAAAATATTCATACGTAAGGTAGATATATATATATATATATATATATATATATATATATAGATAGATATATACATGTGTATGCGTGTATAGGCAGCAACCGATAGCCTGTGGAGAATTAATCAATGCATTCGGCCGTATGCCGTAGAGTTAATTCAAAAGCCAGACCCAGGCGCGGTAGCAGTGATTATATATACATATATAGGGACACACAGCAGGCAGCGGGATCGCTTATCAGCGATCAGTCAACCCGCAAAAATGCGCGCGTCTGCCGGGATAATCTGCCTCTCTCTCTCTCTCCCTCTCTCCCTCTCTTGCCAGGTATATATACCTGTTCTCTCACCGCGCGCGCGCGCGGCTAATTTGCTGCGAGAGCTGATATTATCGAGCTATCTCCCCTCCTCCTCTTACCACGTTTATCTCTCTCTCTCTCTCTCTCTCTCTCTCTCTCTTCCGCTCCCACAATGCTCCCGAGAGACGGCTGTTCAAACCGCACAAGAGCGCGTGCGCGGGACTGCCCACAACGCGAAACGATGGATGTTATAGAGCGGAGAAGGAAGTCTCTCTCGACGTTCGCGCGTCCGTGCGAATCTACTTTACACGCTCGCGTATACACGCTTGACATACTCTACTGGGTTTTTTTCTTTTTTCTTTATTTTTTTCACCCGCCACATAAGATAGGCGCATGCGTGCGTCTATGTGTATCATTATATAAATATATGCACACACGAAGTCGTTGTGGACGGATGCAGATTTTCGTTTAGACAGATTCTGTCGCGCGCGCGAGAGAGAGAGAGAGAGAGAGAGAGAGAGAGACAGACATGCGTAGAAAATGGTTAAGAAATCGCACGGAATGGTAAAAGGGGTGTCGAAAAAAAATAGAAATTGCCCGTATATCGTACGGTTGGAGAGATTTCGAGCAGCGAGACAGAAGGCTAAGTCAGAGTAAGATCTGCGCGCGGAAGGTAGACAATTATATCATAATATACTGACGTGTATCTCGGCGAAAAATTTCATCACGGGCGCGACGACGAGCTTCGAGAGAAAGAGACGGATGCGCAAAGAAAAATTGCGTCGTGCCTTATGTCAGAATCGTTGAGAAAGCTATATGGGTAATTGCAAACGCAAGGGATGTGTATAAACTCGCCCATATATACTGCCCTTCTACCTCATTCGCTTTTCAGAGTCGTTGTACATATGTATATATATATGAGCATAAAATTTTTAACAATATAAGGCGAGTAAACAGAGAGACAGCGATGGAGGGGGAGTAAACCCTCGAAAATTGAACCTCCGAGCAATCAGTTAATAACACGAGTTAGTTTGAAAAAGTAAATCCAGTTAAAGCACGGACGGGGCATGCGCAAACGCTGTTATTTACTGCGCAACAGTATATTTCAGGATACAGATCTTCGGGTGAGGGGAGGACTCTCTTCAGGACGAAGAACCGTATGCACTAAGAGGGAGAGAGAGGGAGAGAGAGAGAGAGAGAGAGAGAGAGAGAGAGAGAGAAAGAGATAGTGAGTGCACGAGGCTGTTATAAAGCAAGAACATAAGAGATGAAAAATGAAGGGTGTAGTCATCAGCACAAATAACTGTAAGAATTATCGATTGGTGAAAATGCTCTGTATCTCTCTTGCTCTCTCTCTCTCTCTCTCTCTCTCTCTCTCTCTCTCTCTCTCTCTCTCTCTCTTTCTCTCTCTCTCTCCCTGGGCAACGTAAAAGAGTGAAAGAGAGATAGAGAGAGCAAGAATTATCAATGGGAACAGGGAAGCGGAAGAAATAGTGTTTGGGTTGTAAAGCATACCATTCCCCAACCTCTCCTCTCGCTTACTCGTTCTTCCGATCCGGCAGTAGTATTTATTCGTTATCAGCATTAACGAGCGATTGTTGCTCGCTATTTCTTGGTAAACTTTATACACGCTGTTTATTTATTATATTTGCACGGAGAGCGGCAGACGCAAAATTAATGAAAATGTCCACCGATGAGGGAAACCGCTCTCTCGCGAGCGGGAGAAACGTATTAAAATAACTTTTTCGTGCGTCTACCCCGCGACGTCTTCATCGTTCGTATACATCGCCCCAGCCCCCGCCGCCGGTCCAGTTCCCGAGCGAATTCCGCTCTCGCGGACACTTAATATACACGACTGTGGAGGCGATGGAGAGAGCGAGAGAGGGAGAAATAGCTCGAACCACAGCGTGCCGGGCCATTTTCGCGGCATGCTTATAAATTGAGTTCGCTTTCTATAAACGAGCACCACGAAGTAGAGAGAGAGAGAGAGAGAGAGAGAGAGAGAGAGAGAGAGAGAGGGAGAGATAGTGATGTGCGGGGGATTTGCTTTGATAATGCGACGAGAGCTTTTTGCGAACGAGTTGTATACGTGCAGTACGTTTCAAAAGACGCGTTATATACACATAGTGGGCACGGCGGCGAAGGAGAATTTCGTAATTTATTTCGGAAATTTAAACGGGTTATTTTGCATTTTGCTCGCGCGCGCGCGCGCTCCGTGAGTCCCCGGCGACGCGGATGCAATTTCGGAGAGGATATACAGTTTCAAAGGAATGTCCGGCAAGCTTAATCTGCGAAATAGAATTATATTACGACCGCTCTCGTATTTGTGTGAAGGTGGGTGTATGTATGCGCGCGCGCGTGCGCGTCCGCGTCCGCGCCAATGTATATCCCTCCCGCGAATCGTCGCTGTCCGCGCGGGTTTACACGTATACATATGCGCGCACATATGATTTATACGCGCCGGGCAAAAAGGAGACGAGGATTTGTTTTGACTGCGCAATACATTAATCCGACCGGTGAGCCCGGGCGAGGGGGGAGAAGGTGGGGATTAGAACGTCTCGAGTGTTCTCCATATCTCTCTCTCTCTCTCTCTCTCTATCTCTATCTCCGCGCGCAGGTGAATCTCGTGCTATTCGGCCCATTAAGCCTCGGGGACAGGCTTTCGAGATATACGATATTCGGCTCGAGTCGATTCCGTTTCTTTACACCCCGTCTGCCCGGACTCGCTTCCTTAGAATTCCCGTATCCGAGATTCGCCCAGATGTCTGAGGCCAGATATCGTTATAAACAGTGTGTATTTAACGCTCAGTCAGTTGGGAATGCACGCGCCGAGTCTTGCCGAGCTCTTAATAAATCCTACAGAGGTAATCTTTAACGCAACAAGACGTTAAGGAATTATTATTAAAAAAAAAAAAAATTATGAAAAATTTAACGAAGGCAGCAAAGTGTAGATACAATCAGTAGTCTTGTTTTTTTCTCCCCCCCCCATCCCTCTTTTTTATTAATAGATGCATATGAGCGTGAAACCACCGAATCTATAGAAGACCGTTAGATCCTAACACGTGTTCCTTACACTAAAATGCCATCTCTATAAATACACACGCTGCTCCCGATCAAACGAACTAGTCAAACTACTTTTCAAAATCAATCCGGGAGAACGAAGACCCGTCCGTCCTAATGAATTCAGCATTCCGTGAGAAACGCTCGAGAAAGGATCGACGTATACACACTCACACACACATACACATACATATACAGATATATATATATATATATATATATATATATATATATATATATATATATAAATCTCGATCGCCTAAGATCTCGAATCGATCAAACCACGGCAGTCTTCCCACAGAGCACGGGATGACGTGGTGTGGTGAGGGGGAGGGGGTGGGGAGGATCGTAAAATCTCCAACGGAGAAATAGCCGAAGCGCGATCTCCTTCTCGAAATGCAATGCACTTCGAGAGTCCCGGATTCGAAATTACGGCCGTAGCTCGCCATCCACACACATATATATATATATATATATATATCCTATACCAATGGATATATATAGAGTGCCGCACTTCCATTTCCGCGCCCCCGTGGGCGAGGGTCAGAGCACCGAGCTCCATATCCTACGCTCTGCTCGGTAAAACAAGCCCGGCCGCGGGATTTTAACGACCCCCCCCCCTCCCCTCCCAGCCGAGGACATCCCTTAGCGGGCGCGGGCGCGCCACGTCACACGTACACCGCGCGCACGCGTGTGGACGCGCGCGCGTTTTGACACTTCGCTGGCGGGCTCGGTGGTCGAGCCATAACTCGCCGTACAGGCGTATCGTATTCGGCTGCGTTCTGCGAGGGTCGGATCCGTACGCGCGCGAACATACACAGACGAGCCGAGAAGGGCGGCCAACTCTATTCGAGAGTCCCGCGCGCGGGCGTTGACGCGCCGTATGCACGCGATGCGCGGCAAAGGGCGGCGCGCGGCAGAAATTGCGGAAAGAAGGAGATGGACGGGGATGAGGGAGAAAAAGAGAGAAGGCAGATGGCTTGGAAGTTTCGATTGGATGGCGAAGTGGACGGGGGGCGGGCGGGAGGAATGGGAGGACCAAGTCTCTACGCGCGCGCGCCCGCGCGCTTCGGACATACCAAGGGTATAAGATATGGAAATGGGACGAATGGTCGATCGAATCACGGGCTAACATCTACATCTTGAGCGTCAAAAAGTTCGAAAAACTAGTTAACAGTTGTTAATCTTCTTTCCTTTCTTTTCTTTCTTTTATTCCTCCG
Source organism: Sycobia sp. Sy_11 (assembly GCA_018907035.1). NCBI lineage: Eukaryota > Metazoa > Arthropoda > Insecta > Hymenoptera > Epichrysomallidae > Sycobia > Sycobia sp. Sy_11. Next base: position 597,170 of record JACCIC010000270.1, on the reverse strand, counting down.
TAGGAATGAAGTTTGACGAATGAATGTCGGCATCTCGGGCGGAAAGACATAATATAGCATACCGTACCAATGACTCGTGAATTGGAAACTCGCAACTTAGAAGAGACCGTATCCGTTAGTAATGAACTGAAGTCACGGTAAATAATTTCTTTTGACCGTATAAAACGTTCGCGGGTATGTGTGCCAGCTCGTAAAGGGTTCACTATCAATTTTGTATATTTAGTAGGAATTGTTCTATGTTATTCTTACATTTCGTTTTCAAGATATAATGGGTTTCGTCAATTTTTTTTCTTAACTCTTCTTCCTATTTTGGCGAATATCACGTAAAATATTCGCTTTTTCTTGTAATAGAAATATAATTTTTTCGATTCTATTTCTTCCCATTGTCAATGGATATATTCATGTCTCTTTCGCTAAAGAAACTTTCTATTTACGAGTGTCTTGTTTACTACGATTGCGAAAAGTGCTGGAGTAGATTTTTTGAATAAATTTTCGACTCTCAGTTAAATTGATTCTACTAAAACAATGGATATTTTATAAAATCGTCATGTGATCCAAAAAGCGGACGCTTATATTTCTAAAAGTTTCAAAAAATACAAATTTTAGAACTCTACTATGTCTCTACAATCTCTCACATAACATGAATCTTTCAGCAGCCGCTATTGAATAAAGTCTCTCTTTCACTCTCTCACGTATGCATATAGCCAGCCAAGTGTTTCAGGTTGTAAATTTCTGATATTCAGTAGGATAATTTTACGAGTCTGGTAAAAAGGCCAATGAATAACGTTTCGTTCGTTTCGAGAATGTTAAAACCCAGGGACAGCTTCGGTTCGGAGCGGAAAAAGCTCGATAAATTTACTCTCGAGATTGCATAAGTAACGCTATATCACGATAATAATCCGTATAGGATACGTTTCCATTGGAAAACTTCAAAAGAAATTATGTGAGCGCTGAGCCGTCGAAAAACTGCGCGAAGATAGTACAGCCAACGCGTCCCGTAATTATATCCTATGGCCTCGAATAAAGACAGTGTTATACTTCGCTATAATCAGTAATTGGCGATAAATAATTCCCGCGAAGTAATTCAAAATTCATTATAAACGAACGGTAGTTGCGCGAATGGAGGAAGAAAGAAAAGAAGAAGAAGAAGAAGAAAAAGAAGAAGAAGAAGAGGAACAAGCATCCGATAATACGAAACCGGTGGGATTTGAGCGAGGAAGAAATAGGTGGAATCGAGATTTTCCTGCCGATCATAACACGGCTACGTTGCGTTCTTTTTCATTCGCGATCCCCAGCTCATATATTCATGGGTAGCGAGCTTTGATAAACGCGCCCCGATATTTATCTTTATACCATATGACCTACTTTATTGAATGGCGTTCGAGCACAGTACTCTCAGCGAATGGAAAAATAAATTAATAAAGAAACAGAGATTCGCCGTATAAAACTGAATTATTAAAGTTGAAACTCGGGATCGCGCGAGTAATAATTTACGCTCGTAGCCAATATTAATCGCGCGGCCGTCGCCAAAAAATTCCTTCGATCTACGATATTCTAAAACTTTTTGCTCGTCGATCGTGCATCGGAGGAATTGGCTGCGAGAGTATCAGTGATTACAGGGAATGCCGGTTGGCCGACTATTGGCGCGTCGTTAACGAGCGTCAACGAGAACACGAGGATGGATAAAACAAGAGGACCAGAGGTAGAACGCGATAGAGAGAGAGAGAGAGAGAGAGAGAGAGAGAGAGAGAGACCTCTATATCATTATTAGCCGATGAGATACGAAGACAGAAGCGAGAGTATGGTCACGATATCAAAGGCGAGACAATCGAGGTAGAATTAGAGAAATAGGGGAGGACGGGGGCGGAGAAGAAGAAAACGGAGCAAAAAAAAGAAGAAGAAGAAAACTAGGTGGGCAGTCTCTTGCTTGTTTTTAGTATATAGAGATAGAGGGGAATATATATAATACGACGGCACGTAAGACCGAGAGCCGAGCGCGCTCGTGTGTGCCCGAGAGAGGGATAGAGAGAGAGAGGGGGGGGGAGAGGAATCGACGTCGAGGGCACCACTTTGGAAAGGAAGGTATATAAAGAGGGCAAAGTCGGAGAAAGAGTGGGGAAGCCGACAGGCAACGTGTAGTCGAGCCATGAATTATGCAGTTTGCTCGGGGGGGTTAGAAGTTATATCGGCGTTGCGCGTGAGAGGGACGAGCGAGTAAGCGAGAAACCCCCGACGGAGTGAGAGGGAGATAGGGAAAGAGAGAGAGAGAGAGAGAGAGAGAGAGGGAACGGTGTTATATTAGGGCGAGCGAGAGAGGGGAAAAGGTGTGTATATCCCCGGGAAAGAGATTTCAGTAGTGCTATATACTTATACATCTATAGTGTCGAGCAAGTGTGGAGCGAAGGTAAAGACACGCGCGCGAGCCGGCCGGAACGCCGCGCCTGGGAGACAAAACGTTTTCCCTGTTTCGCTCGCGCATGAGATAGCCGTAGAGATACATATATACATACATGTATATATATATATATATATATATATATATATATATATATATATATATAGTCTTGGATCGATACATGCGTATACTGTTAAATTCTCAAGTTTCGCCTAATATAGGAATTCTGCGAGCGATTTGTAGAGACGCTTTTTTCACAGATTACGAATGAATATGTGGAGAAAGAAAACGGAAAGATATATATATATATATATATATATATATATATATACATACATATGACCTCCCATTGTCTACAGCTATATATAATAGAAGTATTGTCGACTCCTTGCTGCGAGTACACTGTACATACTCTACATTCTTCTTCTTATCATTTTCGATCATCCGCATAATCAGTTATTTTCCTTAAACGATTTTCTTCTCCCTCTTTCCTCTCGCTCCGTGCCAAGGCTGCAGGCACGTGACAAGGAAAAAAGGCGAGGATAAAAGCAGCGGGGCGGAGAGAGTCTTATTGAATACCGATTGAAATTTTCATATTCTGCGAAGGAGGGCCCTCCCCTATCTCTCGACACTCCTCCATTGTTCACCGACGAGTGTATGTATAGCGAACGGATCTAACATGTATACATCTATATGTATCGAAAGAAGTTCTCGGCTACGGATAAGTTGTCATTTTCGCCCCTCCCCCCCCTTATTTCGAATTTTCATCGAGCGAAATCCGACCGAGGGATTTTTTCCTGCAATGGAGTTTGCGAATAGGATTGAAAATTGCGCGTGCTCTCGTAGAGGAAGGACGGGCAAGCGAGTAAGTATCCGCGATTGCTGAAAGCCGAAAAATAAACCGTTAATCAGCGGAACTTTCGCCATGACGCACGAAATTCCCTTACTTAAATCTAAAGCCATCGTGCGCAGGCGAAACGATCTAAATTCAAATATTCCGCTTGCACGCTTTTCATATTCACGAGAATTATTAAATTTTATGAAGGCAGCCCTATAACGCGCGATCAATGGGAATTTCTACAGCTGAAATGTGGAAAGGCCATAAAAATATGGGCAAGTTGCGTCTTCAATAGTGAGCTCATTAAGTGCAACGATTAAGCTATAAGACATAAGGAAAAAAGCAAAACTGATTTATCCGACTGCCCCGATAAAAATAGCAGATTCTGCAACGGAGAATCCTTTCGCTCTCGGTCGGAGCACCCGGCAATGGAGCAAAAAGTATCCGTAAGAAAAAGGACGTAGAGAGCAGTAAGAAAGACTTGGGAACAGACGAATAAAAAGCAAAGGGGGGGCAGAGATACTTTATTACTACGCAACTCGGTAGCAGTCGGTTCGCGCAGATCAGACTGCGCGAGTCCCTAGCGCTCCTCTGGCGTTCCTGACTCTCTCTCTCTCTCTCTCTCTCTCTCTCTCTCTCTCTCTCTCTCTCTCTCCCTTCCCAGACCGACTTCGAATCTCCATAGCCGCGTGATATTCTCGAGTCTCGTTCGCGAGTGGGAAACTCGTCTGAAGAGAGCCCAGCTAAAGAGAGACGAGTCGGGGTTGGCGGAAGGGGAGTTGCAGAAATTACGCGCAGTCGATCCCCCTCTCCTCACTCACTCTCTCTCTCTCTCTCTCCCTTCGCCATCTTTCCCTTTTCAATCAGCGCGAGCGAGTACACGGAACATATACCTATACCCCCCTCCCTCAAACCCGACGAATCTCAATTTCGGACCGCTCTTCTTAGCTGGCCATTCCGCAGCCCGTCCTCTGCCAAATTCATCCCCCCTCTCCACCCTCTCTCGGTGATTTCGTGCAACGATGCTCACTCCTCGTCGCGGAGTAGGGAGGGGCTTCATTCAAAAGACATAAAGAGAAAAGAAAGAGGGAAGGGAGGGTTAGAGGCAGGGACAAAGAGAAAAAGAGAGAAAGAGAGAGAAGAAATTCTATGTTGAAGATTAAGTGCCAATAATAATTTTTCTAGCAAATGGGAATCTGAATATTTAGTAAGAGATCGTAGCTTCATTTTTCTGGATCCTTTCCATTTTAAAATAGAAGATGATTCTGTGAAAATCAATAAATCAACTTATGATTCAATACGTCCAATTTTCCCGTATGAATAATGCATTCGAATAAGTGTCTTATTCGACGTAACCGAGCAGCCGCCGACTGCCAGAAAAACATTTAACAATCTGATTTCAAGAGTTCGATATGCTTTGCATAAAGCAGCATTGCAAGCATAATAATAAGAATTATTATTATATCGAATAAAAATAAAAGCTCGCATTTATCTTCCATTCGAGGTATGTTACTAGAAGATTAAATTATCCAAGCGATCGAGCGACTTCGCTGCGGGGCAACGGTCTCTCTACGACTCCTTTCGGCGATAATGAAGATGCTCGCGGCTAATCGCGACGTCCGCGCGGCTCAGATACGTCGCAATAAAGAAGACGGGGGGGGGCAAAGGCGATGGAATGATCCGGCGTATCGAATTGGAAAGCGATCGCGCGCGACCGACGGGCCGTTCGATCGGGCGCTGGCGCGCGCGCGCGCACGGGCCAGGGACTCCGTGATATTCCGTCGGAGTGAATTAATCAAAAGACCAGTCGAATGTGTATATATCCATAACGGTTTCCAATCCGTTCGGCTCGGACGAGCGGAAGATCGAATCCCGGATTAATTAGCGTCATTGAATTGCCCTCCCTCCCCCCTCACATAACCTTTCGTTGCGGCCGCCATCTCTTGTTCATTTTTGCCTGCTTCTCTCTCTCTCTCTCTCGCTGTGTATATATATATATATATATATATATATATATATATATATTATATATTATATATATCAACTCTCTCCCTCGTTACCCACTCTTCGCGGATCGCAACTTTCATAAAGAATTTGACCATTAATACAACAATGTTTTCCGCTTTGACGTACAAATAATGAAATATCTCTCGATATTCAAATCTGCTCTCATTAGCCGTGTGTCTGCGAATTTCAATTTTCTTTAGTGCTTCCATTATACAGTAGGTGCATTAATTTTCATTCGGTTGTAAATAAATAATGAATTGCGCTTAAATCTTAAGCAATTTTTCGTTCGCCTGAATTAATCGCGTATATATATATATATATATATATATATATATATATATATATATATATATATATATAAAGACATTGGTCTCCATTGTTTTCCTATCCAATTCAATTGAAAGAACAAAGAAGGCAATAATTATTTTAGCGAGTCGTATTATATTAGACCATAGAATATAAAAGCAATCTATTTATACTCGAGAATGAAAATTTCATGAGATATACTTCAGCTTCTGTATAAAGTATCATTGGATTCAGAGGAATCGCAACTGGCAAGAAGAAGAAACAACTCTCGGCGTTACGCGTCATTACCCTTGCATTACATTTAATTACAAGTGCTTTGCACGAGACCACCATTATAGCATATTGACTTATAGCCGCACATCTACATTATCTCCTCCTACTCCTTCTCTATCCTTCTCTCCCACTCTATCTCTATTTCTGTCTCTGTCTCTTCGTTTCTCTCCTTCTCTCTTGTCGAGCATCGACTCGAATGCCGGGGAGTAGAGTAGAGAGGCGGCTTTTACGATTTGCAATTTAATCCTGGTTGGGTAAGGCTGCTTTCTCTCGCTCTCTCTCTCTCTCTCTCTCTCTCTCTCTCTCTCTCTCTATCTTCCGCCACGACGCGGCCCTTCGTCGAGCACCCCCAGACGTGACTTCGCCTTTTGCAGGGAGCGTAAAACGCGAAGCCGCGCAACGCTCCGCTCCGGCTGCTGTGAGCATAGGCCGCGGGATTTGCGAATCCGAGTCTGGTCGTTATACAAAAGAGTATGGGAGGCCGAGGGTAAAAGCAAAATGAAAAGAGAAAGAGAGAGAGAGAGTGAGAGCGAATGAGAATGCTGGAACATTTAGGTACGGGAGCACCTTTGGAACGTGGCTCGATGCGAAATCGATGTAATGGATGAAGATGGGGCTAAGAGTTTATTTATTTCGCTGAGATTTTATTAACGATTGAGAATAGGGTGACCTCTCTGTAGTTACGCTTCATAAATTCTTGGCTCGTTTTAATGCATCTGCTCCAGCTGGCAAACTGATGTCACCATTAGTTATAATTGTCCAATTTGTAAGACAAAAGCTTCATCACATTTTAACATAATTTAACTTATGAATTTTCTCAATGATGTGATAGAATTAGAAGAAAAATACAGTCTATTTTAAACGTGATAAGCCAACGATTAAAACTAAAAAAAAAAAGCAAGATTTGAACCGGTTGCGCATACTTTGATTTATGAGCATTTTTTGAAAGTTCATCATTTTCTCGAAGCGTTATCGTCTATGTCGTTGTGTACGATGTTGGAGGAGCGGTTCGACGGATAATTATCAGATTTTAACGACTGTTTTTGCAATATAATTCTGGCCTATCTATAAAAAACGGTAACTTGACATTGAATGATTTTTTCTTTCCAATTTGAAAGATAAGTAATTTTTACCGAAGCAAACGTACGGACGTGCGAACGTCGTGGAACAAGTAATAGAATAAGGCCAGAATTTATCTTTTCACATTATCGAATCGTGGCCACAAATTAATTTTCATTCGTTCCGTCAAAGTCGCGCCCAGCAGCGAACCAACGAATCAGGGAAGAAAGCTCGAAAATACGAACAGGTGAAAAACTTGGACGAGCAGCAAAAGGCGTAATCGGAGCGCGTCGAGGAGCGAGGCGGGGCGGGGGTGGAACGAAACGAGGAGCTGATGCGCACGATACTGCGGCCACATTTACGAAAAGCGAGGAGCGCGTCGAAAAATCAGACCGAGCGCGCGGCCTCGCGCCGCCGCGCTGCGGTCGTCCTGCTTATGGTTTTACGAGGGGTCCCATTATCGTCGCCCCGGGGCCGCCCCCGATTAGATCGCCCGGCCACTCTCGCTTCCCCCATCCCCCGTCTCTTTCTCTCTCTCTCTCTCTCTCTCTCCCTCTCGTTCTCCCTTCCTTCGCGCTCTATCCCCCGCCTGGCGTAGGTACGCGGACGAGTAGCCGCGCGCGCTCCCGCGTGGATCCAGATAACTCCTACCCCCGGACGATTCGTGACCGACGAGCGCGCGGCTCGCGAGGGCCCGGCAGGATTTCAGTTTCTCTCTCTCTCTCTCTCTCTCTCTCTCTCTCTCTCTCCCTCTCTGCTTCTCCACATTTTTTCTGCTTTCTTTTTTCTTCGTTTTGCTTTCGTTATCCGCACCTATGTAGAGAAGGGTTAGTGGGAGGGGTAAGGGCTCCCCGGCTCTTCTCCCTCTTCGTCGAAGGAATCGTGCAGCCGACCGAGAGCGCAGGGAATCTGTTGCAAAAGCCACCGCCGCCGCGCCGTGTCGGCAAAGTCGTGTTTCACGAGAGTGAGCGAGAGTGTGTGTGTGTGTGTGTGAGGGAGAGAAAGAGAGAGATAGAGAGGGGGTCCGTATAAGCGCGCCTCGATGCCATTCTTTCTTCTCGCTCCCGGCGAGCGCTCGCGTCAGGGTGTGGGAGGCGAATTTTTGCACGACTTGTATTTGTTTTACAGAGGATCTATGGATTTAACCTGAGAATGAAATCGTTCCTCCCGCGGTGGAATTGAATCTTTTCCGTGTTTCTCTCTATCTTATCTCTATCTCTTTCTCTCTCTCTCTCTCTCTCTCTCTCCTCAGCGTTGCGAAAATGGAAATGCACCCAGCGTATCTTATGTATGTGTATAGAGGAACGGCCGAGATTGAATTAAAGTCATGAATGACGTGATACTTGTATATATGTATATTTATCGACTTTTTATCGATAAAAATTGTTATAGCTTACACGACGACGAATGCTCGGCTGCATAGTCACGATCCTCATGATTTGTTCTGGTTTTTTTTTTCTCTCTTTGTTCAAAGGATGCTTTCTGTTACTTACCTGCAACAGAAATAAAGTAAAAACATATTAATATGCGGTCATACTGTAAAATTCATACATATTGTAAATATGATAATAAAAACGCAATTATCAGTATTATTAGGCGTTTATAGAATTTTCATTTTTTATCCATTCGAGATTTCAAATGTCTCATCAATCATTAGATGGGATAAGTGACGACTTCTGCGGCTAAACGATATTTATTTCCGACCTTTCTTCGAAAAAAAAAACAATTGGGCTCGCTTCGTTAATTAAGATATCGGCGGCTACTCCTATCCAACGAAACCCGCTTCTTTTAAAAAGTATGGAATCACCAAATAAGGTGGATCCTCTTTTTTCGTTTCTTTTTCTTTGCTTTTTTTATTATTTTTTTTTGGTTAATTTCGTATCTCAAGTGCGCTTTAAATATATTTACGCTTTAAATTACGGGGAAAGATAGCCCGGGAAAAACGAGGCACATCAATCATTCGACGGGAGTCCGAGGTCCCCGATAATTTTCCTCCCTCGGTAACTCAAAAGCGTATCCAGCGTATAAGAGTCGCCGTCTTCTCCGTATCTTTGTCACCCTCTCACTCTCTCGCTCTCTCATTAGGTCTCGTCTGCCTTCCCGTCGAGTCTCGCCGAACGGCGTCGACCGCGCGGTAGCAGCGGCGGCCGGAGCAGGTTTCCCCGGGCCGCGCCCGCGCGAATTATTAAGCGAGGCGATGACAAAGCAGATAGGGGATGGGCGCGCGTGCTTGCGCCGAAAACCGGCTGCTGCCGCCGCCGCCGCCGCCGCTGCTGCGTGCATATGCGGATTCGGGGGAGAGGCCGATTAATTATATCGACTGGAGTAACGAGTCGGGGAAGGAGGGAGGTAGAGCGAGAGAGGGAGAGAGAGAGAGAGAGAGAGAGAAACTTCTTCGCTTATTTGACTCTCGCTCGCACGCTCCCTCGCTGCTGCTGTTGATGATGGGGTATTTATTATTTGGGGCAGAGCGAATGATTGGCAGGAAGGATAGATGGGTGGTTTTGTTGTTTTTTCTCTCTTTCTCCCTCTCTTTCTCTCTCTCTTCCCCCCCCCTCTCTCTTCAACACCGCTCCCCTAGGAAATGAGCCAAAGAGGAAAGGAGCGGAAATACAAAAGAGGTTTTTTTTTTCGAAGTCTGTATAGTTTTTTCCCCGTCGGAATGATGATTAATTGCTTTTTGGGCACGTCAGTCGAAGAAAAATTGTCGCTATTCTTATTCTTTTTATTCGTCTTACGAGTTTCGTAACATAATTATCGAGTTGCCGAATTCTGAACGCTAGCTTAATTCGTAAGATAATTCTTTGCGAATCAAAATAGTCGATATAGTGTATATACTAATAATTATAATAGGCCGCGGTAACACAATAAAAGTCACAGTCGAGGTAGACAAAATTATTGAAAATCTTCGCACGTACGCGTGGAACGAATGACTCTGAGTTTGCGCTATCATAAATGTCCTCCTAGAAATTTTTACTCGTCGACTGTTCGCGTACGAAAAATCAATTTCCATTCCGGTCAAATATACGCAAATATGCAAATCCCAGTGCCGTGGAGAACGTCGCTTTCTGAAGAAAGTTTTTCCGCCGCGCTACAGTCCCCGGCACCGATTCGAGTGTACATACGGGCAGAGGGCACAGCGGGAGGGTCAAACAAAGCGGAGTAAAGACCGGATGGAAGACGGAGAAAAAGAGGCAGACTGCTCCCCCCCCCCCCCAGCCCAACCCGTCTCGCGCGCGCGCCTCTCGAATCTTCGATCGCCCGGCGGGAGCCAAAGTCCTGACCCCTCTTGCCATACACCCCTGTCCCGTTGCCTTCTTGCACGATCGCTTTAACGGATTGTCGCTGTTGTCGCGTCGTAGAGGCGAATCTTCCCAGTTTTTTTTCTGCCTCCCCCCGCCCCCATAGTACAAATCGTTTATCAATATTTTGTGCGCACGCAACGACGTTCCAGGGGAAAGGAAGAGGGGGAGAGAGAGAGAGAGAGAGAGAGAGAGAGAGAGAATTTGTGGCGCGCGAACAAAGAAAAGACTGATCGCATAGAAGGCGGTACCGTATCGGCAACGCGGCGACAGTATTTTTCGGGGCAGAAAAAGTACGGGGAGACAGACACAGATGAGTTTGCAACATTAAAAACAGGCAAGATGGATCATTGCTTGGCGGTTGGCGAAATTTGGTACAAATAAAATTAAAAATAAGAGCAAACAACTAGACGACGAACGCAGTGGTTCGAAATCTGATTTATGATATTATGTACAAAAATGTGAAATATCTCAAATCTCGCGGTAGAGCAAAAAAGTACAATAGCCCCAGTTTCGTCCGTGACAGAGTAGCGATGAACCTCCCAACCAGCTTCCCTCCATCGCCAAAAAGGAAAAAAGAACGTGCAAAGGAAGAGTCCGTTAAGGCGAGGTCGCAGAAAAATGGTCTACTTCAGTTTATGCACGTATCATCGTGCGCGGGGAAAAAAAATTTAAGGATATAGCATGATAAAAGAGGAGGTAAAAAGTATAAGGGCAAAGTAAAATGGAAAAGAGCAGGAGGATGGAGAGGAGGGAGGGAGAGAGAAAGGGAGAATGCAGGAAACTTTCCCGTCAGACCTTTCAGACACGAAAAGTGCGGCCTCTGCGTTCGCGTTCGCGCGCGACGCCTATCCTCTTTCCCTCCCATCCGACCGGCTCTCTTTCTCTCGTTATACTCCGCCGACGAGGTAGCGGTGCGGCAAGTTCGAACAAGGGAATGCTTTTGCATCGGTATATATGTGTATATACGTATACAGCCCCGGCGTGTGAAACGAGCCAAAAAGTAAGGCGGGACATCATCGCCCCGATGCTCTCTTGGTTGCGTCGGATAAGAGAAAGGGAGGGGGGGTGAGGGGGGGAGGCGGGGAGAAAAAGGTATACACACAAAAAAAGGAAAGGAGAAACGCAGCACGGGCGCGCGCGAGGCAGGAGACGGAGGAGCAGGAGGAGGAGCAGGAGGAAGAAACGCGTCCCGGTGGAAGATCGAAAAGAAGGCCGAGGCGGGGCCCAGAGCGCGTGCACGCGCGAAAAAGAAGAGAACAAGAGGCGAAGACAGCGAAAGAGAAACTTGTCCTATCTCTCTCGCTCTTTGCACTCGCGAGCGCGCGCGCGTGCCATCGTGAGAGGTACGATCGGAATATCGTTTCACGCGCGAGCGAAAAATGCGAATTGGGATAGACGGCGAGACATAGAGGGAGAAAGAGAGAGTCAGAGTGAGAGAGAGAGAGAGAGAGAGAGAGAGAGAGAGAGAGATCCACGGGAGCGCGTTATATATGCGCGTATACATGATATAGAATAGTGCAGGGAATGGTGAGAGAGAGAGAGAGAGAGAGAGAGAGGAGGGGATTTTTCGCTGAGATGGAAATATTTTCACGCCCCACTCTCGCCCCAGCTCCTAGACATACCCCTTGGGGGGAGTGGAAGGGGACCCAGAGACGCGTGAAACAATAGGGCGATGCAGTCGGGGGCGAAAGAGGGTGTATTATGCGCGAGGCGCGATTTTCACGGTGGCTGCCGAGAGAGAGAGAGAGAGAGAGAGAGAGAGAGAGAAAGAGAGAGCATTAGTGACGGCATTGTTCAATATAACGATGAAGGAGACTTCCCACTAGCCTCCTTCTCTCTTTGACGTCGTATATCGATGCATATACTAATCCAAGATTGTCAGCTGAATTCGGGGAATAGTAATCCTCGTTAATAACTAATAGTCTTGGTCGTCCTAAATTTCCAACGTCTAATAAACATTGAAGCGTGCAGATAGTTTTCGGATATATGATTTTAAACGATTCGTAGTTTTATCTCAATCCTCGAATTTTTCGCTCGGCTACACTTTTATACATTATAGATTTGACTACAGTTTTTTTTACAACGCACCGTCTCCAATGATAGGGATAGATATCGCGTCACGAAAATGCTCAAAATTTCTGTGCAAATTTGCAATTTGATTATACGGTAAAGATGAAGAAATATTGATATTCCGTGGAAGTTAAAGGCAAACTGTTCCTCGTATCGATTTTAACGACTAATGTTTTAGAATAGGATCGGATACTGCGATTAAAATGAGGGCGCGGTTGTCTAGATCGTGCGTTCCGATAGGCAATAGAAACTATCGACAATAATATTCCGTTTAGCATTTTGAGCGATTGGAGGAGGAAATAGTGCCGTTGTAACTATGAATTATAACTATTATTATTAGTATATTATTATATGATGTTAATAATACACGCTGGATTTCTTACGAACCTCTTCTTAATCTAATGCACGAGAAAACCATATGCACTTCAGATTTCTCGCAAATATCATTCGAGGTTAAAGAAGTTTTTCTCACATGCTTTGTTAATTTGCCTTAGACTTATTATTCGTTGTTTCAGCTTTTTTCAATATCTGCTCTCGAAAATGGAATGCTTGAATTTAAACTCATGGTATAAATTAAATTGATTTTATTTCTAAATAATCATTTAATGTGCACATATTTCAAAGCAACTATATTAAACTTTACTATGAGAGCAGCTACGGAAACATCGCAAATTCTAAGTAATTTTTTTACTACTTATACATAGGGTCCTCTCGATCATTGTTATCGTCGGCCAATAGGTGATCACGTTCATTTATCAAATATTATCTCTAAGTAATCAATTTCATTTATTAAATATTTTAGATAGATTGTATATTATTGATTCTCATACACATTAATTGAAGTAAGGAAGTTTCTATATTACACTTTCCCAATAATGATTCCCTTATTAAATGTACATTTTCACTAATGCACAATGAACTTTCTATAATTATATGAAAAGTAAATAATATATTCTTATCTTACGTGACGTAATCTGAAATAAACATGAATGTTGAATAGGTAAATATTCATTGAATGAATAACGATTTCTTGCCGTGCTTTTAATTAATGTTTTTTCAATCATCAATATACAATCTTCCTTCTTTATACACGGATTATGGATTCTCTTTCTTTGAATCCTATGTAGGTTAAGAACGCGACCCTTGGAGTGGTTGAGAAATACTGTGAGCACCGAGAACTCTATATATATATATATATATATATATATATATATATATATATATATATATATGATATCATATAGCAAGTCGACTGATCGATACAATTTATGCGCTATCTCTAATTTTTTTTTGTCCCGGGCACGACCACTATCACGGGAAAAAAAAGAAGAGAAAAAAAGGAATATAGGAGACACCCAAGTTGTTACCCGCTCCCTTATCCGCTCGAGACAACGACGAGTACGACGGCGGCGGCGTCGTCGTGCCTTGCTGCGCGCACACGCGCCGATAACACCTGACCTTGCAAGCCCATTATCGTCCCCGTGTAGTATATATATATATATATATATATATATATATATATATATATATATATATATATATACCTACCACTGGCCACGGCGCACGACTATTATGTATATGTAGAGAGAGCGAGAGAGAGAGAGAGAGAGAGAGAGACGGAGAGAGAGAGAGAAAGAGAGGGAGAAACTCTTCTTGCACCGATAACTGCACATTCGCCCTCTCTCTCACTCTCTCTCTCTCTCTCTCTCTCTCTCTCTCGCTGTAGCCTTTCTTCACACCGTGCATGTCCATATGGTGCCTGGGAATATACGAATATTTCCTGAAAGCTCGATCGACACCAGGCCTGAAGGACGCTTATCGTGTACAAATAAATAAATAAATATATATATATATATATCTATATATATATATATATATACGTATACCGGGCGCAATTATACGTGAAAAATCTATAATGCGAACGACCGTAAGTGCGGAAGATGACATCGTCAACGGCCGAGGAGAGCAATCGGGCTCGTCGTATAAACGATGGCAAAAGCAACGCAAACTGTTGCTCCGTATAGACGCTATCTCGCTCTTTTCAAAATCGTCACAGAAGTCGTTGAAAGTATTCGAGTCGGAATCGAAAGTGCGTAAGGAGGGAGAGAGAGAGGGGCAGGGGTGGTTGTGGGTGCCGCGGCGCTTTGAACACACGGAACGCACTGCGAAAATCAAAGCGTCACCGTCGCCCTGCTAGAAAGAGACGGACAGCCGCGGCTCGTGTCACACCCACGCGCCCGCGAGAGAAACACATCTTTTCTTATTTATATATATATATATATATATATATATATATATATATATATATATGCGAGAGAGAGAAGAGAGAGAGAGAGAGAGAGAGAGAGAGAGAGAGAAAGCCAGAGAAAGAGAGAGATATTATATACTCCCTCGCGCGAACCTTCTCTCCTCGGCCCTCTCCCTCTCCGTGGCGGTTTTTGTAACGAAGGGGCTTTCGCAATTTTTGGGGGCCGCGGGAAAACGAAAGAAAAGCGCCGGGTTTGAGTCCCGGCAAGCTTTGATGTGCGCCCCCCTCTTGCTCACTTTTAAGCATTCTCTCGCACATTGACGTCTCTGATGTTCTGCGTACAATGTACATATATACGCAACGAGTCGATTTCCCGTTATTGGATTCCTCTCGGCAGTACCCTACCACCGCCCGCCCCCTCCTCCTTCTTTCTTCGGTTAATCGGAGTCTCTTCGGTGCTTTTGGCGTTCGATCGCACACGTACAGGCATCGGCGCAGAGCAGGCGGGAAAAGGTGCGACGTTATTTTATAACAGTTACGTTGGACAAGTTGACTGAATGTACGGTAGGACGAGAGAGCGAAATAGACGGATAGATAAGTGTATAATTATTTGTGATCATGAGTAAAAAATAACTCGATAAAATACATTTTTCCAAACAATAAATTGCTGCATCAGTTATAAATTAAAGCAAGATAAATACTATATAACTACACACTAAATCAGTTTTATCAATATCACAGATAGTTATGTGACAGAACGTAAAATAAAACGTAATATAAAAGATAAAACAAAGTTAAAATAAAATCTAAACATACCAATAAAGTGACAGATAAAGAGGGGAAGAGAGAGAGAGACTTAGAAAATGAGAGAAAACTGAATCGTATATCTACTTTGGCTTCGCGGAGTGTAAGTAATCCGGTGAACAGAGAGAGAGAGAGAGAGAGAGTAAGATAAGTACAGAGTTGGATTAAGAGTAAATTTTTATATGATTCATTACGCAGGAAGCAGAATATAAGGTATAATGGAATAACATTTACAATAATCATCGTATAGCTTATCTCTCTCCGTCTCTCTCTGTCTCTCTCGCGTAACTGACTCACTCTCTAGGCTTTCAATTTTACTCTTTCCCTCTCTGATCAAGAGTAGGAATGAATTTATTTTATTTCTCGATGCTCCGTTCACATACACACATACACATGTGCGCGCGCACACACACATAATATACACTGGACGCGCATTCGCCTCTCTTGATCGTATATAATAAATTATTAATAGCCTGCACGGTCGATGATTATTAACAGCGGAATGATTTTATACGAAAACGTGTATAACGCAAATAAAACATTCCCATCATTATAATTTTTAATTTCCCTGAATACATCTCCGAACACAATGGTTTATACAAAAGTATCTATACATACATACATACATACATACATACATACATACATACGTATATATAATGTGTTCGTAAGAGCAAAAAAAACCAATACCGATAGAACAGGTTGGGGGCGTACATAAAAACAATTTTTCTAATAGAAAAAAAGGGGGGGGGACTCATTTAACGAACCGCGGGAGTAAAGTACCAAACGAAAAAAAAAGAAGAAATCCGAATAGTATACTATGGGTCTGCCCAATTGAGCCAAGCCCACGCTTGCGCGTAGTCGAATATCACGGTCCTTGTACTTCGCCGCATCATCAAAGCGTAGAGTCGTTGTAGCATTAGTAGTGGTAGTAGTACGAAATCTGATATTAGGCCGCTCGGACGCGCAGGCGCGCGCCGATAATTAGAAAATCAGGAAGCCCATATCATATCGTCCCACGCGCCTCAAAAGCGATAGACCGACTCTCTCACTCACTCTCTCTCTCTCTCTCTCTCTCCTCTCTCTCTCTCTCTCGCTACAGCGCGGGATATAAATGTACAAGAAGGGGGCGGGATGAGGGATGAAAGGAGTCCGGGGCGAGAGAGAACCGCCCATAGAACTGTGGGCGCGCGCTCTTTAAAATTCAATCGCTCCGAAATCTCCCGAGTTTCCCTCTGGTATAGGATGCCCGTGCTATAGCGCCGCGCGGCGCGTTACAAAGCTTTGTCGAAAGAGCGAGGGGAGCGGGGGGCGGTAGGTCGAGGAGAAAAAGAGGTTCCTTGGGAGAGGGACTGCGTCGAGGGGAAGGTGGGGTCGAAAGAGGGCTTGGAGATTCCCCTCGGACGTTCCCTTATTCCGCAGCGGCGGGCGCGAGCGTCTTCTCACCCGCAAACGTGTTACGCGTGGTCCTTTGCTATATATTATATGTCATTCGTACATAACGATAGAGAGAGAGAGAGAGAGAGAGAGAGACAGATGGACAGCAAAAAGAGCACAACACACACACACACCACATAATGTGCACTAGCTGATACATTGAACTTCTGATGTGAAAGAGCAAAATTAAGATGGCTAGAATATTAATGTAATCGAATGAAATACGGTGGCGACGCTGCTACTGACGAAGTTGTTCTTCTTTTTCAACCTTCTGCTATTTTATTGACAAAGAGCTCCTATACAGCGCGCCATATCTCTATAGGATTAGCCAATTTTAATTTGTCGACAGATGCAAATTTTACAAAACATACCCAACGGAATCATCGACATATCGAAAGGATAGGTTATTATTGTTCGGTTAATATTTTGGTTCCAGTCTTGATTCTTAGTAACATATTGTATTCGTCTCAAACCAGTTTCTATAGCTCACACGTTATAGAGGAGAAGAGAAACAGATGTCCCGTATTGATTAATAGCTCGGCATTCCGATGCCGCAACGATCAAAGCCAAATGTGCATCGCGCCAAGCTCGTAAGGTTAGGGTAAAACATATGTTCGAGACTGATTTTTCGACAATTCCAAAAGTGGTAGATGATAAGTATTCTATTATGTCTGTTTCTCTTTTTCTTCGATTTTTCTTTCAAGTTCAATTTATTTTGTTTCTTTTTTGCTCCAGCCCGTCAGAAAATTTCTCTGTATTTAAAAAAAAAAAAAAAAAAAAAAAAATATGAAAACGACATTTGGAGTCCTGGATATTTGATACGTGTGGATCTTTCATAATTGTAGGTTGGGATCGATACGTTTGCGATTTATCCCGGACTTATGAAGCTCCGGACTCTCTGGCATTGGAATTCGCAAAAGCAAAAAACTCGCGAGCTTTATTACAGGTAACGCTCGAGAGTATTCTCGCAGGAAAATTCCGATCCGATTATCAGTTTTGTCGCCGGCAAACTTCCGAGTGTCTGTGGGAACGAAATGGGCTTGCATGCAGCCCCGACCAGCTCCGCCCCCCCCCCCATCAAAAAAATACACGCATCAAACGTGGCGAGCTACTTAATCCTCGGTCTTGTATAATCAAATATGTCGACCGATGCCGAACTCCCACGCGTTTTGTATTCCTCCGAGATGCGCTCGTGTAGTTCCTACGGTCGCGGGCGCGGCGTGCTCGCGTTCTGCGGGACACATTTAGCACACACACCGCGCGGCCGCCCGTCTCGGAGGCTTTATTTGAAACAAAAGCGCGAGATAAACAATCTACCCCCCCTCCCTAACCGGGGGTCGGGAGGGAGATGCGAGGACGGCGAAGTTATATACGGTAGGAGATAAAGGAGGAAGCGAACGTAAAGAAAAGGGAGGAAGACTCGCGCCGCCGTGACTCTGGCCTGTACATATATATACATATATATATGAAGTATACACAGTATATATACACAGGAGAGACTCTAATCCGTCCGACGGTCGGGCCCAGTGCACATATAAGAGAAAAATACACGGGGGTGTAGAAGGGGGGAGCCAAGGTACGGACGGATCAGCGACTCGCCGGCGCTCCGGCCTCTCTCTCTCTCTCTCTCTCTCTCTCTCTCTCTCTCTCTCTCTCTCTTTCTGTCTCTGTCTCTGTCCCTCTCCAGTACGGAAGAAAAACGCGAGAGCAAAATCGACTGATGTCCTGGCGCACATACACGGCGTGGCGTCTGGAAGGTCTGTTTCTACCTCTCTGGCTCTCTTTCCGAATCCTACCTCTCTCTCTCTCTCTCTCTCGTCTCCCTCGCGCACAAGTTGGCGAGAGCAAATATTTAGAAATTTTTTGAAGAGTCCCAAGTGCCTAAGAAAACAGTTTACACTAGCAGGAGGCAGATGGCGGGGACGGAGGAGGAGCAGCCTCTATACTCGCGCTCCCCTCCCCCGAGACTCTTCAGAGCTCTCGCGCTCCAAAGCGGCGAGCGACTCCTCTCCCTCTCTCTCTCTTCTTCGATTATTCCCTCCTTCTTTTTTCGTTTTTAACCGTTTTATCGCCTTTGCCCGCCTTATCTGGCAATAAACGTCGACGCGGCACGAGAAATATCCGAAAAATTTTTTTTTTCCTCTCCGTTTTGACGGAATCCGGCTTATAGAGCTGTCAAAAGGAGGCGCGTTAAAATTGAAAGGAAAAATGATAATTATAAATCTATATTATTACACCCACTTCGGCGCCTCTATAATCCAGGGCCATAAGTCTTACGTCACTGTGAAAAAGAGTGAGGCAGAGAGAAATAAGAATGATATACAATTCTTTCATTGACAGTTAAGTTGCTCTATTAATCCGAGAGCGAATTAATAAATCTAAATCTTGTATATTTGGCTTCCCTCTTCCGCTTCGCTTTTGATTCTTGCCCTCTTTTTCTCTCAGGTCTAATAAGTAGGAGAAAGAGAGAGAGAGAGAGAGAGAAATGCCAGAAACATTGCTGACCCTACAAAAAAGCTATTCGACTCTGCATGCACTGTGTTCCTCATAGATCTGAATTCAAACATCCGTGGTTTATTTTATCGTCGGTCCGTTAAAATGAAATGAAAATGAACAGGTGGCCCCCTGGAAATCACCTTTATAGAAAGACGCAAAGAATAATTGTTGAAAACGTCTGCCATGACACATTTATGCTGCTCTAAATTTTTTTTTATATCCACTTTCATCGATTTCTTCTGGAATACGCGAATACCAAAGTGAACATTCTCTAAAGCTTGTTATATAAACTGATTATCGATTAGCGAAAGCAATCAACACGAAGGCATGATAAAAGCGATAAAAATTGTACGTATAATGCGCGCCGTTGACCCGCTCGATTACATTATTCCTGTACATAATCTATAATTACTTTTTTACTTTCAAGTGTTTCTAATCGCATACCATTCCGTACATCTCACGATCGTAACCAAACCCAAAGCGTTCTTTGCGTCGCTTTAAGCGAGAAATAGATTTTACAAATATATAATATAAATTTATATAAAGAGAGGCAGAAAGAGAGGCAGAGAGAGAGAGAGAGAGATTTCCTCTACTTAACATTCAAATTGATAACTTTGAACTGATTTATGGAGTGAAGAGGAACATGAGGTTTACCGTACGACTAGGTACGTTGTAAGCCTTCGTATATATTATCCACGGTGGCGACATATTTGTGTCTGTGTGTGTGTGTGTGTGTGTGTGTGTGCACGCGTGCGTGTGGGTGTGCATAATACCGGTGAATTAATAAGTGGCAGAAGAAGCCAAAAGCGCGAGCTGGCTGCTAGGAAAAGAGGAAGTAAGGCACTCTCCTGTGAAACCTTGTCATATAGTCATACGAACAGCTCCGAATATAATTATTAAGTCCCTCTTTTTTCCAACGATATATTTATAACTTTCACTCATCCACACACATACACACATACACAGAGAGAGAGAGAGAGAGAGAGAGAGAGAGAGAGAGAGAAAGAACTTCCGCGCTCATCTTGCCCGCGCGCCGTCTTTATCCCCTCTTATTACCGGTAATTTACCGCGAAGTCCTGAACGACACTCGGTTGATTGCAATATAATGTATAGCCTTTAATCATTTGCGGTATAAGGTGATGATTGAGGCGAGAAAAGTGAAAATGAAAAAGAAGGAGACGCAAAAATCCTTTACTTTGCATACAAGCTGGTCGTCGACTGCCGGGAAAATTTACAGTCTGTATTGCTCTGTCTTACCCTCTCCCGCCTATCTCGATATCGCAGGAAAGGCGTGAAATTTATGAAAAGTCGAAAGAGTCTTACTTACTTTTCTTTCGTTATTGCAAAAACATTTAAAGAGTATACGAGTATGTGTAGAGATAGATAGGACGGTGTAAACATTCCACGAATCTCATCGTCGAAAAAGCAATTAAAAGCTTCATACATACGTCTATGCATAAATGCGCACACACTTTCGGTATCCCTAGCTTAAAATCAACATAAATACCCTTTTTATTAGTGTTCACTGTCTCTCTCTCTCTCCTCTCTCTCTCTCTCTCTCTCACTCCCTCACGCTTAGGCCTACAATCGCCCGAGCGATGCTCACTGCTGCTTCCGTAATACGCCGTTTACACCTCTGCTTTTCACTGCCGCACACCATCCCCCATCATCCGACCATTATCAACGAAAACTTTGCGACGCCGGATTTCGCCCGGAATTTTTGAGAATTCATCTTCGACGCGAGGCTACGTATATTTCCCTACCCTCCCCCCCCCACACCCGCGGCATCGATTTTATTTTTTACACGAGGGCTTCGTAATTTGTCACACTCCCGACACCTCGGCTTTTAACGTTCGATTTTTGATTAAACGCCGTTATATCCCACTGATTGATTGCTCGGTCGCGTATCTATCTTTTTCTCGTCCCTTCTTCTCTCTCGTTCCTTTTTTTTTTCTTTTTTTTTTTTTTTTAACTTTGTCGTACACACAGTGCGCGTATTTCTGTACGGGACACGCCTGTGTTTGACGTGTATAATGTATCGGAGCCTATATAATACACCTTGGAATTCTCTTTCTAAGTTTATTGACTCGCGGTACACAGCGCTCGTATACACGCGCGCGCGCCCGCACGTACACACACGGTGTATTGGACGCAGTTTTCCGCTTCGGGACTAAATTTTGTCTTTTAACGAGGTCTGGGTTTCGTTTTATTTCCCGTGTATATAGATATAAAAGAAAGTTATGTATGAGCGCAAGAAGGAAAACGGCGAAGTTTAAAAATAGAACTTTCGTACTTCACGGCGTTGTTGCTCTCTCTCTCTCTCTCTCTCTCTCTCTCTCTAGCTTCCTCGTATTATATGCTTAACGAACGGCAGTAAATTCAATTAACTCACTCGCGGAATCGAGGGTGAGTCGCGATCTTTTCTCTCCCTATCGGTTTATCTCTCTTTCTCTCTCGCTCTCGCGTATATATACTCAAAAGTACCTTTTTTACAATTATTGTTCAAGTACCAATTATAGCTGTTTCTCTGACTACTCTGTGTGTCTTCTTCTATAACCGATATCGAAATTGTTCGATGGAATTGCTCGCTATGCGCTCCTCTCACTTCTGTCTCTGTCTCTCTATTTCCTTCACTTTCCAAATATATTCTTTTGAAAAATATATTATATCGTATATAGATATGTTCTTTTATTGTTATTTATTTGTTGTTATGTTAATTGGTCTTTTTCTTATTATTATTTATTAAAGTAATTTGTATCTGGTTTATTTATTCACTTATTGAACTTTGTAACATGTTAAGTCTAATTATTTATCTATCTTCTTTTAATTTTCGTACACCTAATTGTAGAAACTTTGAATGCAGTATTGAAATATTCATTCACAACCTAAGCTCAGTAATTGCATTATTTTCTAAAAATTTTTTATATTCCTTTTAATGTTAGCTACATTTAGATTTCATATGTTTAAGACCCTGTTTTTTTTCTCTGTTTCTAATTAGAGAACATTGTTGTTTCATACGTTTCAAATACGCGCGTGTATAGGAAATATCAAAAAAAAAAAAAAAAAAAGAAAAAAAACTAACTTCAAAAGCCATCCAATACGTAACGGCAACCGCCCCGAGCCCTTTTCCTAAATATAGAACCGAAATCTCCCTCGATAATCGCACTCTCCCCGATCCTCACACGGCCGCAGCTGTCTCCAATACCCGCCCGCCTGTATATACCTCTATAATATAATACGGTTTTTCCGTAAAACCCGAGGCTGACGGGCGCGCGCTCGTCTTAACCCCGTCGTCTCCTCGGCGGCGGGCGAGCGCGTCTCATTCCGACCCCGACCGGGGAGGCCCGCGGCTCGCGTCGAATGAATGCGTCGCGCGGGGACGAGAGGCTTTTACGGAGGACGACGACGCCGAGGACGACGACGACGACGCGCGCTGCGCAAGAAGAAGCTCGTTATGTGTTAGATAGCCATCGTTCGCCCTTTCTCCCCCGAAACCCATTCATACATCGCTAGGGCCGGTAATCCGTCTACTACCAACTACTATTATGCTTTAAAGCTCGCTCGCGCGCTTGGACTCTGATTCGATTATCAACGAATCACTGGCTTTACTTTGAGTCTTACTTAACACTGATTTCTCAATATATATATATATATATATATATATATATATATATATATATATTATAGTATGTATATATATATAGGTATGTATATAATATATATGGTTGCCGCGACGTCGACGACGTAAAAACGTACAAATCGCGATTCGCCGAACAGCTGACACCGAATCGATTAGACTCGAATGACCGCGCGCCGGAGGAACTACTCCCTTGACCGCGTACTCCGCGCTCGAGCGCTCGGGCGCCGCGCAGTCGAGTGTTGCATCAACGCGACGATCCTGAAGCCGCGGGTACGACCCGCAGAACGACGGCGCGAACAATAAATCCGCTCCCCTTCGCGCGGCGCCGTTTGGCTGCGCCGACCCGCGCGGATGCAGCGTGCGCTAAAGCGTCACTGTATACTGTATCCTGAGGCGGGGTGGAGAATAAATCATATAAAAGGGCCCGCTTGTGGGGGGGGGGGGAATATTTCGAATTCGATTCTTTATGAAACTGGCGGGGTTGGTTGCGTCGCGGGCTTCTCCGATTCAACGGTTATATTTCGTCCCTGGATATTGGTCGTATTAGAAATGCCTAGTTGTACATGTAGTGTTGTACATGTACATGTAATGTACAATGTAACTGCGTATGTTATTTTGCCATAATATTTCACCGATCCATTGAATTCTCGTGGCCCTAGTAATGAAATTAACGCATTCAATAACTATATTCTTCAGAATTTAATTTTCGCTGCCTTATGTATCGGGGCAGAATTTCCACTTGAAGAAACGAACTTCGATTACTCGGAACTTACAAGAAAATGTATAGCGATGCTGCTCCCTCCGACTGCGATCCACTTTATCCGAGACGGAACAGTTCGAACACACGTATAGAATTCTACACTCGGCGAACCAACTGATAGCACCTTAACAAAAAAAAAACAATCACACACATTCGAAGAAATGCACTTTTCCGTTTGCCCAAAATAATTTGGGTCGAGAGGCACAACAAGAACACTGTAGACGACGATGCAATAAATTGCTTGTATTTTTTCTCTGCCGCGCGGACGGGAATCAGCAGTTCCCGACGGGCGTGTGTATCATGCATAGAATAACCAAGCACTCGAGAAATTACGCGCGCGCAACTCCCAGAAAACGAACGATCGATGAATTAAAAGAAAAAAAAAAACAAAACAAAACTATCGAATATCCACTGAACTTTTTTTTGTTGTTGTTTTATTTAACGCAAGCGCGGGGTTCTGCAGTCGCGCACGACTCACGGGTCACGTGCTCGCGGCCGCCGTCACGCGACTGGCAATACGAACGAACGACGGACGTGCGCTGCTCTCGCCTGGCGAGCGTATCATCTTCGCCGAGCGACGAGGAGGGACTGACTGGCGCGGCAGGGAGAGAGCGCGAGTAGAGCAGCGCCGACGGCCGCGGAGCCGGCGGGGGGGGGGGAGAATGCACCGTGCGGCGGGCGCGCGCCGCTGCTGCCGCGAGGCGGCGAAAAGCGAAAGGTATAATAAGGAGAGCTGCTGGTGTTGGTGCCGGCTGGTGCCAGAGCCGCCGCCGCCGCCGCTGCTTCTGCCGGTCGCGACGAGAGGGGGGCGAGAACGCGGTGGGGGAAGGGAAGGGGGGCACCAGCGACATTGGCCACATTATACGAGATACGATATATATATATATACACGTATATGTACGTATTATGTGTACACAGGAGAGAGAGACTTGGCTCGCCCGCCGAGCCTATAATAATACCGCGATGCGCACGACTACTACTGCGCGCTACTCCAAACGGGCGATGGGGCTGGTTTTCGTCTCCCCCGCGCGCCCAGCACGCATCGGCGAGTCCCCCCCCCCCCACCCTGCCCACTTTCGCCCTAGCCGACACCTTCGCCACTCGGTCATCCAGCGCCGCGGCTCAATTCAGCTGCTTTTAACCGCCGCGTAGCCCCGCGGCTTCATTCACTCCTCCGCGCGACCATTCGCGATTTTCGCGAGTGCTGTTGTCGCGCTGCCCCCTTCCCCCCTACCGCGCGCGCGTATTTAGACGAAAGGGAAAACTCTCCTTGCTGCTCTGCGCGCGCGCGCGCGCGCGTGTGTGTGTGTGTGTGTGTGTGTGCGTGCGCGCTAAATTCACGCCGCGCTCGGAGATCTAGCGCACGCGCACGGGATAGAGGGGTAGAGACAACGGTTACGTTTGCCGCTGCCACTTTATGCGCGCGAGCTGCTTGGGTATTTACGAGGCGCGATCGATCGGCCTTTTTGGCCACTGCGAGCGATGCGCGCGATAGGCTCCTTTGCTGTTTATTCACTGATGGAGCGTATATTACTTATGCGGAAACGCGCGTAAAGCCGCACTTTTTTCACGCGCGCATGACGTTTTAATCGGGGGATGCAAATTACGCGGGAACGGATTATTGTTACGTTGGACTTTGTGGATGGAAAATCTGCCTCAAGAGCGGAATTTTTCGGGTAGAATCCAATGCTCAAGTTTTATACTGTATATGTGCGTGAGGGCGCGCCTCTGTGGATTAAACATAGGAAATTTTCCAGATTCTCAATAGTTATTTCATAAATTTTATGTACTTTTTAAGGTCTTCGTGTTTTGGTTTAATTTTTCACGCCTTAAGTACGTAAATGCTTTTAAAAATATTTTTAATAATACATGTCGTAATTACCATTTCGCATCTCCTTTTTTTCCATTTTGTATTTGTTTCCGTTAGCTCTCGAATTTTTTAACATAACTTTAGAAATACAAAAAGTATAACAAACCAGCATTTCTAACATTAAATTATTTTCAGATCCTCCCTCTTAAATCTTAATTTAGCGAATGTGCTAAAAGGATCAATAGTTTGCTTTTATGATGTCTTTCAAAAATGACGTATTCAAAACGGTGACACAAACTGAATCCAAAATACACTATTTCAAAATAAAATATCTAATGATCTATGCAAAATTTTAAATGGAAAATGGTTTTTTTCTGCCTTTAATTTTGAACGAAGAAAATTTTTTGGAGTGAAATAAAAAATCTTATGGTGATCGGTATATCTTGCAAATACTTGATTATTTCGTCCTCGTCGATCAAAATCATTACAGTCGCAACTTTCACTCTACGTATTTCTCATGAGCTTATGACAAGTGAAATGAATTAAACATAGAGGCGGAAGAGCAATACGTATATATTAATAATATAAAAATGAAATCGAAACATGTAATATTTTTTATGAAAAAAATCTATATTATAGACTATTTTGTGGAAGGAAAACATTTATATTGCCTCGTATGTCATCGTAATGTTGAGACGACTCGACAAGCTTTACGCGTTAAACAAAATACAAATTTAGAAAAACGTAACTCCATTGTTTTTCCGCGTATTATTCAGTGACATTATATAGAAATCGGAGGATTCGAGCGAAAGAATGGAAAGGATCACATGAGCAGTCGGTAACGCACCCGAACGTGTAATTTCAAAGCAATTCATTGAATTCCCGCTTACAAATACTACCGCCTAACGAGGCAAGACAGAAGGATAAAATATATCCATGAGATCTGTTTACAAGACGCGACATCAACACCCATCCAGATCCTAACAAATGACTAGCCTCGTGTATGCAACATTCGACGTTCGATCACGATTTCCATTGCCGTCGAGCTGTTGAAAAACTATTTATGCGGAGTCCTGCCACAAATCGACCGGAGGCGGTAGTCGGTGTGCTTTTTTTTTCTTCTTCTTCTTTTTTTCTTTTTTTTTTTTTTTTTTTTAATCTTTTTGTCGAAAATACCAAACCTGTCCCAACTCCCTGACATTTTTCAGACAGTTACGAGTCCGGGGCGAGGATGGGGAAAGGTCGTAAACCGCGAGATGTACACGACCGAAATTCCATCGATTTTACAAGGTAGTACAGTGCCGGGCGGAGAAATCCATAAAGTGTCCGCGAGGTCAACATCGTTTAACGAACCCAAATAATAAACCGAGAGGCGCACAGCGAGAGAGAGAGAGAGAGAGAGAGAGAGAGAGAGAGAGAGAGAGAGAGCGCGAGAGAGGGCGAAAGAGAGAGAAAGAGGGTCAGGATAGTTGGCGCCTGAGTCACAAGAATCAATCGCGGAGTGTGCACCTCACGGATCGGACGCTCCCCCCCCCCGCCGCGCCAGCCACTATATAGCTGCAAGAAAGCTAAAAGAAAGGCCGATGCGCTACTATAAACTTTAATCGTTTGACCCCGCGCTATTGCTGCAGCGCCCCGATAAATTTCGGCCAGGAGAGCGTGGCTACGGTTCCAAACGCGGAACGGGCCAGGGAGCGCGTATAAAATCCGCGCCGCCGATCGAACTCACTCTCTCTCTCTCTCTCTCTCTCTCTCTCTCTCTCTTGCTCTCTGTAGGAGGGCACGAGGGAGGACGCGGTAAATACATTAAAACAGATTAGATCCGTAAACGTGACGTTCAACGAGCTCCCTATAACTAAAAGTGCTCCCGCGCACGCCCGCGGGGCAAACCCTGCGCGGTAGATTTCGGAGCATTCGTATATCGCCTGAATAATATATATATATATACATATATGATTCGACGGAAGCAAAACTCTGCCGGCTTTTATCGATTTAAGTTTTATTTGGGTCAACGCGTGAATTTACATTCTTGTTTGTTTCGGCGGTGCTCCATATATAATAAACGCGTTTCGGGCGGAATTGCTTTGCTCGCGGCTTTGCCGAATAGACGAGGCGAGGTAAGAGTTATATTTTTTCGTTGTAAGGAGATTCATTACGATGATCTTGAATTTAAACAAAGTACGGAGATAAAGTAGCGACTTTAAGGATTTATCCTCTTAGATAATCATACAGCTTGAGTTTACGCGAGCCCCGTATAAGTAAACGCCAAAAAATCGATCGTGCGCAAAGTTTGAATTTGCGTGCGGACATGACAGATTTTCCGAACAAATTGACGTTCGTAAGATCGAATTTGACACAACTTTGTATACAGGATCGTACGTTTGAGGAGTATCTAGGGATGTATCTATATTGAGTTTCGTACTACGGATTCGTTCATTTAAGTGTTACACTTCTAATTCTTAAGCTCGTGCGAGAATCGCCTACTTTGCATACCCACATCATAAGTTACTATATGTTAATCAGATTTTCCGACCAAATACAATTTTAACATAATATTTTTAGCTCTTTTTTCTACATTATAATCTAATCGCAGTTTGTAGATGAAATTTTTTATCGTGAAACTTATCAGCAAATAATTAATATTTACACACGCGTTGAAATATAGTTGTTTTTTGTCAAATATTTTTATTTCTTATTATAATGTGAATACAACTTTTAAATTAATAGATCTGCAGTTTAGGATACATACGATACCATAAAACGCACCTCGCAGTTATAAAACTAATAAGTATACGTATAATTTAGGTATATGGAAACACTTTTGAAATGGAGAAACCTACATTCTAAAACATGGAAATGGAAATTGGAAGCGAACTTTATTGGCGAAATCGTGATAGCTTGATTACATGATAATGCGCGTCACTCAATATAATAATATCCCAAGAGAGAACGCTTTCAGCATCGATTCTTTGAAAAATACAATTTGAAAATTTGAGAGATTCGCTCGGGAGGAGAGAGGGTTCGAAAGCAAATAAGCAAACGTCGCGCGCCGCGGGAACGAATAATGCGGAGAAAGTGATGCGCACAGAGAGCGCCGTGCAGCGAAGGCAAAAAGATAGAATTTAAGAAAGAGTGAAGGACGCGCGGAAAGAGAGAGAGAGAGGGAGAAGTGGTGGGAGGATTTGAAAAGGTTGACGGCGAGCACGTGGAGGAGAAGATAAACCCAGGAAGGAAATAAAAAAAAAAGAGGTAAAAGGCCTTCGAAGGGTTCGCCTCCGAGGAGTAGAAAGCAACCGGGAGAAATCGAGAGAAAGAGAGAGAGAAAGAGAGAGAGAGAGAGAAGGAGGGCACGAGCGAAAGAAAGATTCGAAAGTCGGGTTAGCGCGGGCGGTCGAGAGCGAAGAAGCGCCGCGCGAGGGAAGGGGCTGGGACGAAAGGTGGTGGGACGGGAGGGAGAGGAAATTCTGCCATTGCGCTTCATCTTCTCGAGTGGAGTCATTACTTTCTTTGGACGAACGGCACACACCACTACACTAATATACGTCCGCGAGTGTGCCACTATCGCCACCAACACTACTATCACTACTACCACTGCCACTTCCATCGCGGGGGACGATAGACGTGACTTTGCTCTCTTGTAAACATCCCCTGCCCACGACTGTCGACTGCGCCCCGCCCCCCTCCCAATTCACCCACCGACGACGCTATCTCCCGACCGGCGAATAAGAGATATTACCTTTATATATATATATATATACCTACATATACTGCGTTCGCGCGCGCGCGGACATCGCTCGGTATCCTCATCGCTTTTCTTTTCAATCGCTCGCCCGCGGTATTCCTCTGGAGTACTCCCTCTCACCCCCCCCCGTTCTCACTCTCGCTCTACCCCCACGCGGCTGATTGTTTTTGGCCATTAGGATTCCCGTCCCTCTCCGTCCGTCCTTCGTGCTCCCGACTTCGAGGGGGCGGGGGGCTGACTTTTCTACTATTCGGGATTATTTTTATTTTTTAAACAAGCTTGTTTACCCCGCCACGGGGGGGGCGGGAGGGCGAAGGGGTTCAAGTACGGTTTTACAATCCCTTAGAATCCCCGACTGAAGATTTTTACAATCAGGGGAAGACAACCGTGGAGCTATATACGGTGTCTTTCGAGGGTATATAAATTTAAGCGATGCGCTCCGAGAGGAAAAAAAAAACCGGTGTCTACACCTTCCTTTCTCTTTTCTTCGCTTAACTGCCTCGTTTATCATCGACACTGCTGTATATTCGATTACAAAAAAGAAAAAAAGAAGAAATCATTATGATCGATGGCAACAACGGAGCAGCTTATGTAAATACCCCCCCCCTCCTACCGGTAAAATTACGATGCGACGTATTCGCAGCTCCGTGCCTCGCGCGAGTTACGTAAAAACGAAAGGGGAATATTAAAAACAAAGAGGAGAAAAAAAAACAGCAGATGACGAACGCGTGACACGCGTGACTCCGCTTGTTTTCCCCGCGCTCTTTTCTTTATTCCCCCGTCCCTCGCTCGCGGCGACGCGTGGACGCGCATTTCTGCCCGTCGGTAATTTCGGCAGGCGCGGCCGCGTGGTGGGGTCGTGAGGGGGCGAGGTAGCTCCTCGATTACGGGACGAATTTGTTTTTTTCTTCACTCCTCGTTGGGATATCGCGACGCTATGCGTGAAACGTCATACGTTGTACGAATAAGAACGCGGGAGGTGGGGCGCAGAGCGTCAAATCTCGTTGATAGGTGTCGTTGATCGGGCTCTAATACGTGCTCCGGTCTTAATCCGTTGGACTTGCTGTTCTTGTGTACGATGGCAACACAAACGGCCGCGGGAAAACACCTTTCTGGTACGTATTGGCGGGGAAGGATGGTGGGGGGGGGGGTGAGGAACCCAGCCGCACAGAAGTTCCGTCGTCAATTATCGATTGTTTAGAGAGAGAATAACAAAAAAGAGTGCGGCGTCTTCGAGATCGATTGCGATTATTGGCGGGTTTCCATGTACCGGGCATCTAGATTTCGGCACTTTGGATTGTTATTGAAAGCAGGGGAGCTTTCGATCGTCGAAATTCAATAAGGCCGCAAGCCAAGCGAATCAATATGGACTGACTGTAAACACAGTGCTTTTTTTTTCGACATTCGTTTGTCGTATATTTTTGTTCTTTGACGAGCGAAAATTCTGTTCGTTTTGCGAGGTACCGCTGAAAATTCTTATCTACAGATATTGAAACGTTAATCGCGAAGCGTGTTACTTTTTGTTATTATGGTCCATCGTCGCGCGCCATACTTTTCCTCTCGGCCATTCAAATGCGTGTCAGTCAACGTCATTGCAGTTCTATACGTATTATCGAAATAATTACAAAAAAAAGTCCTTCCGTATATCTTATCGAAATTATTATTAGCATCATAGAAACCTCGCTTACACGCATGCACTTGCCGCGGCTTTTGAGTTAAAGTCGAAGTAAACAGTAAACATTGCACCACCTCCCGCTCATCTGGCCTGATCCTTATGTTCCTTACTGTTTTTCTTTCAACTCGCGAACGGCAAGCCAGCCACTCGGAGAGCGTCTATACAATATTGAGCAACTCGAAGTGTATCCTCCCGAACGCCCTCGCGCTCCATATCCACTTACATCAATTATACAATCCCGGGAGTGCTTCAGACCTCCCTCCCGCCCTTCCTCTCACCTTTATTCCTACCCCCCCTCCCTCCCCCTCCCTCTCCGCCCGTCCTCCTCCGCCTCCTCCACCACCGCCGATATCCATCAAAGTCGACCTCTATCTCCGTCTCATCCCCGGGCGTGCCCTCTCGCGCTCCACCTCTCGAGGGCATATCTCCGATACTCCGCGGTGCGCACGTACTGCTCTACGCCGCGCGGCATTGTCGTCGATCCACCGACCTTCCCCTTCGCCCCCCGGCAGCCCTCGCCGCCCCGTACGGCTTTGGAGCACTGTAGCCCGAATAATTGAGAGAGCGGGCGCGCGAGGGGGATAGGGTGAAAGCTTCCTTGGATGCTGCCTGCATCGCAGCCTACTGCTATATACGGGCCCATCCCGCGGCTGCCACGGCTGCACGGGAGCGAGATAGAGAGAAACGATAGACGGGCAGAGGGAGACTTAGAGAGAGATAGAGAGAGAGAGAGAGAGAGAGAGAGAGAGAGAGAGAGACAGAGAGAGAATATACGTGCCGCTGCGCTAATGCTCGCGACTTTCCGAGGAAGGGGAGGGGGAAGGTGATCGTGCGCTGATTAAAGGGCGGAATTATGAAGCGTGGAATAAGTTAGGCGGTTGGTACGCGGCTTGGAAGCAGTACACAGAGCGTGCATTGCTTTTAATCCTTGCGGATTTAACGCGTATATATCTCATAGGAAGACTTTTTTAAAGTCCGAGGTTCTATTGTGTATGAATATGAGAACGATATAAATTTCGCATATTCAAGGAATAAATAGTCGTATATGCGTATGCACACACACACACACACACACACACACACACACACACACACTAACACGTATAGAAAATGCAACTCTTCTTTTTCACTAAAAACGTTCATTAAAAACGTTCAATTCGAGTACCTATTAACCTCCCTTCTTCACTGATCGCTGCATCTGACATGGTACACTCCTTCCCCTCCTAGATGAACGCTAAACAGTGGGAAATGCAATGTGTACTATAATTATACATATATATATATATATATATATATATATATATATATATATAATAAATTATATACATACATGCATATATACGAAGTTCGACAATAGTCCCGGGTGCATGACACTCACGCTGCACCCATGAGAGAAGGACATTCGGGTCTTCCGCACGCGCGCGCATACACACTACACACACACACACACACACAAACGCGCGCGCGAGCGTATAGAGAAGTACTGCGGGAGCTACCAGCTACCATTGGGGTATTCGAGCAAATACCGTGCGCACCAATCAGGTTGATTGGCCCCCGCGCTCCGTATTTACATTTATCCGCGACAGAGGTGTATATGTATAGAGCAGAATGTTCGGTGGTTTCGAGCCGTGGGGCTCATATATATATAAACACACACACACACATATATATATATATATATATATATATATATATATTGCGTCTGTGCGTGCGTGCGTGTGCGTGTGTGCGTGTGTATGCAAAGAAAGGCAAGCGAGCGCAGGGACGGGTCGGTACGAAAATGGGGAAAGAGATGAGGACAAAATGATCTCGATGCAGGAAGGTCGAAGGGGGAGACGATCAGAACGGAAAAGACGGTCGGATTGAAAATATCATCGGGCTGAGCCAGGTTATATATATATATATATATATATATATATATATATATATATATATATATATATATATATATATATATATACATATTGATGTTTGCGCGGTTGGGAGGATCGAGGCGACGGTTTACGAATTGTATTCTATTCCCCGTTGTACCTTATGTTTTGCAATACTTTTTCCTCGATGCGATTATTGGGAGGTTTCGTTAGAAGAGCTTATTGAAACCTGCCGTACGATCAGAATTTTGAATGCAATAAAAAAAAGACTCGTAAAAAAAATTTTACGATTATTTTACGAATAAATTTTAGAGTCGAAATAACATAAATAGAACAAACTTTATTTATAAATAACATAAATAGACATTATTCTTTCGAATTGAATAGTTTCGTCCTCTTCATCATAGGATTTTGATCTCGTCCCTATCAGAGGCTTTTTGTCTAAAATCCATTCGGCCCAATCTTACTTTTACTTTATGACTGTTTTTCATTATTCTTAGTGTAAGTTTACGATTTTTCATCTCATGTAGAACAGTACATCTATTTCAGACGCATGATTATATAATTTACGTTAATGGAGGCGTCTCCGCATCTGATCTCATCGATGCCCTGACACCGGCTTGGTTTTCATACACGAATAACATTTCCCATCCATATACGATACATCTACCTGTGTAGAAATTTATTCTCGAATCTAACTAGTATCGGGTAAGTTTTCCTTATCAAATGTTCGGTCCCAGAAGGGAAATCTAGCCTGATCCTAGTTCCGATTTGTCCCACTTTTAATAGCATTTTTTATATATATATATATAAATATATATATATATATATATATGAAAATTGCACACGCACACACACACACACAACATATTTATTTTATATATATATATATATATATATAAATAAATAATATCTAATTTTCGTACACATAAGGTCTTGATTAGAAAAGACGTCGTTCTTTCCAATATTAGAAAAAGTTGAGGAAATCTAACTAGAATCCAAATAGAAAGTCTAACCATTTCCTGAATTCTCCTAGTAATAGTTAATATAAGATGATTATTAGATGATCGAAGGGAAATCTAACTCGGATCTTGCGAGATTTACCTATATGAGGAAATCATCAGTAATACTGACTAGGATCTAGCCCGAACTAGGGATATACCGAGTATATTTCTACACGGGTAAAGCAATATTCCGAAAATCAATCCGAATTTTTTTTATTATATTTAAGTTTTATCACTTTTACTTTTATTGACTGTCCGAGTAAGATTACCGACGGATTCACGTTGAGCACATTTGCCATACTTCCGATTCTTACTTAACCTTCACCGGCCTATTCTGGCAGAAACAAGTAACCAGCAAGAGAGCAGAACGTTTGATGGTAACAAAAAGGCAAACTGTTCCCATATGCATATATGTTTGCGTATTTTTCTGAATTTTTTAGGACAAATTCGTAGCGACTACTCGTCACGACGAAACGCCAGAGTATCCCTGCGATCTCGTCGCGTAAACGCTTTACGAGCGTACAATCCAACTTTCTTCTTAACGGCATTACCAGGCTCTGCTACTCCTCCTTCTGCTCCTCCTCCTCCTCCTCCTCCTCCGATCTACCGCACAGTCATATACAGTACACAGCGAAACTGTACCAAGGCCAATAACCAAAAGAACGTGGCTTACGCACGAAGACGTCCTCTCGCGACGGGGGCGGTGCACTAGCGCCTATATTACCGATTTTTCCAAGAAAGTCGAGGAAACTTCTTCTTTTTTTTTTCGTCTTTGCTGGCGACCTGCAACTACACAGGTCCCATTATAGATTGCCGACCGCGATCGTTTTTCCACGGCACGAATCGCCGCGCCTCCCCTCGGACCATCGCGTATCGACGCAGAGGAGCTGAAAGCCGAGACTGAAAGCCGATAGGTATATATATGTATATATTGGTGGAAGATCGAGGGAAGAAATAGTGCTCGGTCGCGCCGCGATTTCCAGCCGGGATAAGTAGGCAAGTGAACTGCCGTCGCGTTTGGGAACGCGCGCGGTAAACAGTATTTATTTGGACAGCTGACATTGTGCGGCGAAGGAGAGAAAATTACGTATAATCCGATGTACATATATATATATATATATATATATATATATATACACACACCATTGCTCCTGTCATTCTATATACGCACCGTGGCGGCGGGATAGATAAAAACTAGCTGCTTACACCGTGCGTATATTGGTAGAAAAAACGTATGTCTATTAATTCCAAGCTTGTATGTTTATATATGTATATATATATATATATATATATATATATATATATATATATATATATATATACATACATCTTCAGAAGATCAGAGATAGCGTTTATACCTTTTTGTAGCTCGCTCGCACCTGTCCCCATGAGAATCAACAAGTTATGGCGCATGGGAGCTGCCCGGGGACCGCGGAGTGCGTATCGCCCGAGGCCGGCGCGCGCTCCACGCGTTTAAGAGCCTAATCGGCAGCTAATAATAATCCGGCGAGAGGTTCCCCCGCGCCGATACACGCGGACGTATGCGCGCGTGCTCGCCCAAAGAGAGAGAGAGAGAGAGAGAGAGAGAGAGAGAGAGAAACGTACAAACACAAAGGCAGTTCGTGTGCCCGAGGGAGCGGATTATTTGCATACGTAAATTAAGCGAAATGTTCGGTTCTCTCTCACTCTCTCTCTCTCTCTCTCTCTCTCTGTCTCTCTCTCTCTCTCTCTCTCTTACTCTCTCTCTCTTTCTTTCTCTCGCTTCTCGAACACAGAAGCCCGTACCGAATTATATCCGCAGCCAACGGGTT
This sequence comes from Sycobia sp. Sy_11, assembly GCA_018907035.1. Taxonomy (NCBI): domain Eukaryota; kingdom Metazoa; phylum Arthropoda; class Insecta; order Hymenoptera; family Epichrysomallidae; genus Sycobia; species Sycobia sp. Sy_11. Next base: position 561,619 of record JACCIC010000270.1, on the reverse strand, counting down.
GCTGATCGGCATAAGAGGAGGGTGGCAGATAAAATAAGAAAACAAGAGGACGTGAGGAGGGGTCCAACTGGGAATAAAATAATATTGCCTGGGATAAATAGAATTTCAATTGAATATTATATATATATATATATATATATATATATATATATATATGTATATATATATACATATATATATATAATAAGGCATAAGGGAGAAAGTTACGGAGGGCTTTTTGGATTCAATCGATATTCAGAAGACGTGAAAGGGAGGGAGAAGCTCGCGAACCTTTGTGCACTTTTGCTCACTTTCGTTATCCGTGCATCGATATTCACTTGGTGCAGAACGCCAAACGTCGAGTTTCGAGTTGAATTATCATATATGAATTATACAGATTCTATACACTGAGAGGAATCGACGATAATAAAATATATATATATGCTATTTTTTTAGTAATTTCAGCTCGGACTATGTCCATTGGGACAAGTTAAATTGTTCAATACTGTTTCCAAACAATACTAGTCTATAGAGTAAATTTCAACGTTTATAAGTACTTTTACTATCAAAATTAATATTTTGAAAGAATAATATATTTCGATTTTTTTTAATAGGCCGATTTTGTTTTAAAAGTGTCGTAAAACTTACTCAAACTCTCAATAATAATTTCTCTCAGTGAAAGATGTTACTTAAGTATTATTCGTAGAATTTCTTTATACGCTAATGGCATTTATGAAACATATTTGGAATAAATAAAACCTGCTTATATAATAACTCGATAAAAATATATAAGATACATATTTAAACTGCAAATATTTCTCAGAATACCTTATTAACGAATTCTCATGGAAAATTGAAATCCCTCGAAATATTGATAGTTTTAAGTAAAAAATTGTAAAAGCTTCTTTTTTTTAACCTATAAGAAACTAAAAGTAATGAAATACGACTTACATATTTTAATCCGAAATCCCGAAAAGACTAATCGCCCGTTGAAGCGCCGCGTGCGTTTATTACAAATTATGACCTCTTGGACGCAGGCAGCTGCATCTCGCGTCCCCCATGCCGCCCCCTCGCGCTCTCTTCCCCCCACGACTATAATCAACAAAGAGCTTAAACCAATGGGCCATTGGACATCCATGGCGCTCGTTCGCCGTCACGTAATAATGTAAGCGCGTGATCTCGCGGCTGCCCCAAAATATTTCTGGGACAAATGGCAGAAAGACAAAGAGAGGAAGTCGAATAAAGAACAGAGAGAGAGAGAGAGAGAGAGAGAGAGAAAGAAAGAACACACGCCGAGGAGCCGAAATCTAAAAGAGCTTCTCTCTCGGCCCCGACTGCAGCAGTGGCGTACGATGTCGGGCCGCTACTTCAGTCGTGTTCGGGGATAAATCAGCCGGGTTCGGTCGTCTTCGTCGTTCACTGAAACAGAGAGGGGGAGCGAGAGAGATAGAGAGAAAGCGTGGCGAGAGAGGCGAAGGGGACCACCCAGCGTCACGATAGGGAGAAAAAGGCAAGTTCGAAAGAGAGAGAGAGGGGGAGGGGAGGGAGGAAGAAAAAGGGAGGAGGAGGAGAAGAGACTCTACTGCAACGATCAGATCTTGTGCCGCGCGCACTCTTTTAGGCGTGAAGCCCGTCGCATGGGAAGGGAGAGGGGGGGATCGAGAGGAAACATTAAGCGCCCTCCTCCTCCGCATCCCCATCGGAACGATGACCAGGGCGCGGCGGCCGATAGCCAGGCTCGTGCGCGCGGGCGCTCCTGTTGACGCTTCGGCGGGGAGGTGGGCAGAAATCGCCAGCAGGGAGGGTTAATTGCACTTTTATCTCCTCGGCTCTCGCGCTCTAATCGTGGGTAACTCCGCGAGAGCGGGTGAGAGAGAGAGAGAGAGAGAGAGAGAAAGAGAGGGGCAGAGCAACATCGCGAGTGGAAGAGAGCGAAAGACCGGCTTGATCGTCGACGCTGATCTCTTTCCGCCCCATCGTTTCCAATCGCGAGCTCCGGGCTCGGACCAGTCGTCGGGGTCGTCGTCGTCGTCGTCGTCGTCGTCCTGTGTTCCGCTGTTCCCCGCTCCTCCATTCCTCGACCCCTCTGCTCCTTCTCTCCGTGTTCTTTTTTCTTTGTTTTTTGTTTTTAGGTTCTTTTTCCGATTCTTTCTTTTCGCTGGAAACAGGAAGTGGGAGGACAGGACAGAAGTTACAGCGACGGCGAGGAGAACGTACGGTTTCCTACAGCGCCGCCGGTTCCGTTTTATTTATGTAAATGCCGAAGCCCGGCGCGATTTGCAAGTTTAACGCGTAATGTACATATATCTATCGGGCACCTGTGCAGAAAATCCCGCAATTTATACTTCAATCAATGCGAGCACGCGGGTATTGATTATCATTCCTCTTCGTCATCAACACATGTGCGAGGATAAATTATTTCGTAATAGCGAATTATCCCCCGATTTTACGGTAAAACATAAGGAGACCAAAAAAAAAAAAAAAAAAATGAGGAAAACTACGTCGACGTAACGACGTTATCAACGTCCGCAAATGAAAATTCATTTTAACGCACACGCAGCTGGCCGCGTAATCGCTTTAACGGATAATCTCCATCGTCCGATCGACCGCGGACGGCCAATTACGGCGACGTTTCCACCGTGCGGCACCTCCTCAACAAAAAAAAAAAGAAGAAAAAAACAGAAATAGGCTCGCTATCTATATCTATATATACGCAGGGCCGCGCGGAACTCACGCGCGGTTATTCGCTTCCTCCCTCCTGCGTCCCGTGGACAGGGGAGTAATAGAAAACGAGATAAAGAAGGAGAGGGGCGGAAGAAAAAAAAAGGGCCACCGACTGCACGGACAATCGGCGACAACGAGCGCGCCCGTTTCAATCGCATCTACATTCGACCGTACTCGTGCCCCACCGCGAATAAAAGGGGAGATTCGCATGCGCGCACGCGCGCAAAGCAACGGGGAAAAAAGCGTCGAACGAAAGGCTGCACGGGACGTCGCAGCGTGGCGAATGTCGCCAAAGGACTGGCCAGCAGTCTCTTTCTCTTTCTCACTCGCTTCTCGTCTCCCTCGGATAGTCATTCCGAGCAAACGTCGGCCAGCATCGACAAAAAAAAAAGAAAAAGAAGACGGGCTCTGGTGAAAGGGGTGCAAAGAGGGACCGAGCGAAAGGAAGAGGGAGACAGCAGTAGCAGTAGTGGTAGTAGTAGTAGTAGTCGTAATACGGCAGGGGGTCGAGACGCGGCGTGGCGCGGACGGCGGGAAACGGGATACGGAGGTGGGGAAAATGGCTCGCGGCCGTGGCGACAGGCAGTCTTCATTAAAGCTGCCCGCCACCGCCACCGCCGCCCCGCGGGTATTGAGTTACGAATTCGACGGGGAGAAGCGAGAGCGAGGGAGAGAGACAGAGAGGCGGGGGGTGGGAAAGAGAGGTTCGCGTATCGTAGGGTGAGGCGGGAATTACGAGCAGCGGCAGATCATAACGAAAAGTTCCTTCCTCGGCGGCGACCGCGACGAGGAAAAGTTCGGAGGGAGGGGGGAGAACGAGGAGGCGGCGTGGAAACCGAGCGTGAAGGAGGGGAGGGCGGAGTGATTGATCGAACGTTTAGAAGGATTCATTAAATATGTCCGCGCTCGAGGACTACTTGAGGAATTTTCATGGAGAGCGAGACGCACATACTGACGGTCTGGACGCGGTGGTGACGACGACCACCCGGCGACAGCTCCCACTAAACCAGGTCATACCTCCGCGCGCATCGGAGGTGAGAATATCATTTTTCAACTTCATACGAATTCGTGCAGTTGAAAGGGAATTTGCAGTCGGGGCTTTTCAATCTCGCCTGCCTCGGACGTATTATGGTACAACAAATGAATAGGAAGTAGTTATCATGTTTTGTGGTTATTTTTTTCTTGCTCTCTCTCTCTCTCTCTCTCCCTCTTTCTTTTTTTCTTTTCTCAATATAAGTCGAGAGGCTTTCGTCTTACACCTGAACTATTCTGCGACTCGTTCGTCGTTATCCGAAAATGTTAGATGTTTGGGTAAAACTTTTCCGCTTGATTGTGATGCATCATTACTTGTAGTTCTTATTTGGCACCGGATCAAAATGTTATCTCAGAATTACTCCAGGGCTTCGGATTATTTACAGATATTTCAACTTCAGACTGGCAAAAATGCAGTTTATGTAGATTTTGTAGATCTTTTCTCCTTACTGTACGTTATCGTGTCATTGAGCACAAATTTAATGCTTCGAAATAAATTTTGTTCCGACGGACATCGGAATAGGGTGATTGTTTTTGAAATATTTTCCTAATAAACTTCATTATGTAAAACTGGATGTAATGACAGATTCAAAATGTCTCATTTAGGAGTATATGAAACCCTTTTTTTTAGCATAACTTTGACTAAGATCATTAGGTAACGTCTTCTCACAAATGACCTTCTGTCATAATATAAATAGGAGCTTGTATTATAATAGTAGTCTAATTTCAAGCAAAAACTTCGCCTCCTTTTTCATGGAAATAATTCTTCAAATCCTTGTCTTTGGCGACTGTTAGAGATATGATAAAATAATCAATCACAGTCACAGCTTGTCATCATGATTGTCTTACTTTTACGAAGTAGAGTATTAAAATATATACAATGTAAATATATACATATATATATATATATATATATATATATATATATATATATATATATTTAGCTAAAGAAAAATTAGATTTTAAATTAATCAATTAAATCAGCTATCCTATTTGCACATTCTGAACTTTTTCAAACAGCCATGTCTCTAACATAAAATTCTAACGTGTTAGGTCAATACTGAGACTGAATTTAACGACATGAATTTATATATCGTATAATCACCCAGCAAAAATTGTGTACAAATTCTGGTGTTAAATCGTTTTATTATCATAGTATAAATAACTTATGTCTCGAAATAATTTAACAACAAAAAAAAAACAATTGAAATGCTATGCTTTATTCGTGACAATCATTAAATTTTCTCTTCTTGCTGATTATTCTTTCCTCCATCCAGCAGAGGTTATAATTAGCAAACTTGAAATTTCGATAACCACAGTTTTGCTAAAACTTTCTTTCCGGGATTAACTTTTAATTTAAACAAATGTCGCAACGCGGAGAAAGCATAAAAACAATTAAAAAAAAAAAAAGGAAAGAAAGAAAGAAAAAATTAGGAAGAATCGACGAAATAAAAGGAGGAACGTCGAGTGGAAGAAGCGCAAAGCGGTCGGCTAATTAATAACTCCGCGTAACAAGGAGCAGATGGAGCGCTGCGCTTCGAAACGAAAAGTCGTGCAAAGTACAGAAGCAGAGAGAGAAAGCCAGAGAGAGAGAGAGAGAGAGAGAGAGAGAGAGACAGAGGGAGGAGAAGTAGCAGATTCGCGCGAAACAGAAGGAGAAAGCGATAAAGAGTACGGCGCAGGAGAGAGAAGGAGGAAAGAAGGAAACGCGTACGCCCCGTGCGCGTGTGTATATGTGTGTAGGTGTGTGCGCGCGTGCATGATCTACCCGCGCGCAACGCACGCAGATACGAATATATGCACGTAGGCATATCGGCCTTCTCCCGTTATCGGACACGTGTGGTCCGGATGGTCGCGTGTCTGCGCCACTATTAGCGAAAAGTCGGAAGAAGCCGAAAGAGGCGAGGGGAAAGGGGGGCGGGGGTTAGAGATTGTCGAAAATTGCGCAATTGCAACATTTATCATAGATCCTCGAAATATGACCTGAAGAACTAGTTAGAGCCCCGAACAAATTCTAAACTCGGACCCGGCCCTTTTCATAATGTTACATATTTAAATTAATTTTAAATATCAGAGTAAATTTCTAAGTATGGATTACACGTTACATTGCATTAAAGTAATTGTATCAGTCCAATCTTAAAACCGATAAAGCTTTCACTTTCATTTTTCAAAAGCGTTTGTACGATGAACAAGTATATTACATATTATTTAAGTATATTATTTCGAGAATTTTCGATAAAAGACAATGTAAAATTCGACATACGCCGAGCTCGGTAGACTGGTAGACAATGTTTTGGAAAATGTTTCTATCTCGTGACAGAAATCTAATTATTATTCTCCTATCTCCGATATCTAATTATAATTTATTAATATAAAATATAATGTTTTTTTTTCTCTAAATGGTAGGACGCTGAGTAAAGTCGACCGAGCCATTTTAGGCACGACCGAAGAAATAGTTTCATTCCAGTAGAAAGTTTCGGACAATGTCGAGGAATATTTATGAAAACCGTGGCCACAATTTTCGTTTTGTTTTTCATTGTCCATCAACATTTTCGCCGGGGCAAGCGATCGATTGACGTACCGGGACCAGTCCTCGAATGCCACGAGCACCGTATTTACGCTGGCGCAGCCTTTGAAAATGTCACGCAACGTTTTCCAAGACATCGCTCGAGCGCACCGATGTGATATATAATAACACGCGCCACGTGAAACGAATCCATTATATACATATATATATATATATATATATATATATATATATATATATATATATATGTATATATTATTTATATACACGTATAAGAATCGTTGCTAAAACGTCGAAATCGGGCAATGTGCCAATTCGGGTCTCGGAATCGGCGCCGATGTTTGAAAAAGCGCCAGTGATAATATATACCGAGCGTCATAGGCGCGGCTTTGCCCGCGAATAACAAAAATTACGCCGTGGTCCGTGCGTGCTTCTGTCTCGGACAAGGGCAAATCGCAAAAGTCATAAACTGCCCTCATATATATATATATATATATATATATATATATATATATATATATATTCTATAATACTGCTGCTACGACAGCGTCTAACGTGCAGCGTAGTGCCTCTTTTTCTCCCTGTCTGTCTCACTCCTACTCCACATGCCCGCATATGCATATATAATTGCGCGGGGAGCTCTTTATGCGCGACGATGTCGCGAACCGCGACGGGGGCGGGGGAGGGGGGGTAAAGATTGCGCTACTCGGAAAGGCGAAAATAAACGCGCGGAGGGGGGGGGGCAGCAGCGCTTCCGGTGCAACGCTCGACGGCCATATCCATACGCACACGGGCAGCGCGCACGCACGCACGCACACTCACATATAATATACGCGCAGCGCCACGCGCTTGTCGCGCTCCTTTGACTTTTCTGATTGACGCGTCGCTCGGTCCCTCGCGAAGAGACGGGCGACGCTGCTCCGGCGGCGCGCCCCGCGCTCGGGACCGCTGCGCCGCTCTCTTTACGACCCGTGTTTTCGCCCGCTTTCTTAATGATACTTCGAGCCCATATATATATATATATATATATATATATATATATATATATATATATATACACACCCAGCCAGCGGGTCTGTGCAGCTCGGCCCGGCTCGTTTAGCTCTCCACCTCCCGGCTCCTCCTCGTCCTCCCACTTCTCCCCCATATACGCAACGCCCCGCGCTTTTAGCCTGGCGCACGCGCGCGCTCCGTTTCTACCCGCCGGGCTTTTAATGAGGGAGAGCGTTTAGAGGGACACCGAGCAGAGAGAGAGAGGGAGAGAGGGGGGGGCAATATCGCACGCATATATAGAGGTATGCAGAGAGGAAGCAACGACGGGAGCAGCATCAGCAGCAGCAGCAGCAGCTCTCGGGGGCGATTGTCGGCGGCTTTCTCGGTGCCAGCTCGCGCGTAATAAGCCAATTAAGATCTTGGTTGCAGATAAAGGCGCGCTGGTGGTGCGCCCGTTGCATGGATGTTCGTATGCATAATTTTGTGCACGTGTGTGTGTGTGCGTGTGTGTGTGTGTGTGTGAGCGTGTATTTGTGTCGTCGCACCTCCTCCATACGCACTTATCTTCGCGCATGTATATATATATATATATATATATATATATATATATATATATATAATATACAATATACATATATGCGGGTATTATATGTCGAAAATCGAAGGAATACACGAAGGTGCGAGGAGATAGCAGCGCACGAAGTGGCGACGTCGCATGTGGTCCCGCGTCCCTTGAGAGGCAGAAAGTGAAAGAGAGAGAGAGAGAGAGAGAGAGAGAGAGAGAGAGAGAGAGAGAGATCTGTTTATGCTGATTGACTTCCAGAGGGGAGGAGGCAGTTTAAGGTGAGTGCTTTTAAGGTGATTCCCAAGAGCTTCGGAGAGCGAGAAAGAAAAAGCGAAGAGTTCTTGAATTTTAGGAAGAAGCGCTTGTAGCCTCTTTAGCTTGTGAAAAGATGAATTATGGGTTCTTCCTTTTAAAGGGGAGATTTATCAATTTTAATTTGTTTATTCTGGTGTCGTCGAGGCATTCGGGCTTCGTGCCTTTCTGTAAGCGGGCGATAAGCTACGTCTAAAGTTTCGAAAAGAACACTTTTCTCGGTGAAATCGAACGATCTCGTTATTCGTCGTGATTATTTGAATTCTATATATATATATCACTCGCAATGGAATGATAAGTCACTTTCTTGCATCCATTTAAATTTATACGCTAGATGATGAATGAAGATCACTCAATTAAACGAAAAATTACTGTCACATACATTTGAATATTACGCATCTTTGTGTACACAAGTACTATGTATATTATATTCCGGCGCATCCATGATGATTCACATAAGTACATCGCATTACGTATGTGTATATATAGCTCCACCGGAAATCACAAATTACATTTGAGTCATCTCTCCTTATTGTCGAATGATATATTTATCACAGGTGAACTCTCACTTTAACGACTCGACACAATTATGATATAGGGTGCCCTTATTGGGATAACCTTCAGTCGCGAGTCGGACAAGTGAAAAAAAACCACACAGCAGTAACTATAGCGCGATATGGATTTTGCCGCGGTTTATCGGTGCATCAAGGTGAAAGTAAACTCTCAGTCAACTTACAACTGCGCGTACGAGGCTCCGAAAGCATTCGCGTAGAAATTCACGTACAATTCTCGCGTGGGCGGAGCGAAGGTTAATTCCCCGGAAAGCTTCTTAGCGTCGATAAAAACAAAAAAGAAAAAAAAAGAAGAGGTAGGTGGGGGGAGGGCGAACGAAAAACAGCACTTGACGAGACGATATCGCGGTCGGCGTCGGCGGCTGGGGGCTTACACTCGAGGTGGGTGACGCTGGCGTGTATAGGAATAAAATCGGGAGACTGTGCGAGACAGAGAGCGCACAAAGGGGACCGAGAGTACGACGGGTATAGGGTGCGAGGCGCTGTGTGCCCGTTGACCAAGTCGGAGATGGGATCCCTTGGATATCGGAAGCTTCGATCGACTGGCTTAAATTCCCTTGAAGATCCTGCCGCGACTCATCCTTTCTGTCTCTCTTTCACTCCCTCCCTCTCTCTCTCTCTCTCTCTCTCTCTCGCTCTCGGCTCCTCCGCTCTTCTTCTATATATTACTTCTCTCCCCTTTTTCTGCGCCAACTTTTTGCTTCGTTCCTTTTTCATCCTACCGTCGCGCGTGTTCACTCGATTCCACGAAGTTTCGATGTCGGCCAGATCAGAAAATCGATGATGATCGGCTCGAGGACGAGAGATACAGAGGGAGAGACAGAGAGAGAGAGAGAGAGAGAGAGAGAGAGAGAGAGAGAGAGAGAGAGACAGAGAGAAAGGCGTCCCTGTACAGCACAAAAGCACAAGATACTCCTCGCTATCCCTTTCACTGTCTCTCTCTCTCTCTCTCTCTCTCTCTCTCTCTCTCTTCTCTGGCCCTGCCTCCCACCCCGAATAAACTGATAAGGAGAACGAGTTTATCTTGCGCCTGCGTGTCGCGTGCATAGAAGCTCCCTCATTTCTTTCTCCTCTCTCTCTCTCTCTCTCTCTCTCTCTCTCTCTCTCTCTCTTTCTCTCCCTTTCTATCGCTTTTTTCCTTGTATCCATATATATAGTGGTCTTTGAATTCTGTAGAGAGCGCTAAACGCGCGTTCTCTCTACTCTGCAGGCTTTGGCAGGCGCGCGAGAGGGTACTCCCCCCTCCCCTCTTGCCCATCTACCAGCCCCGTCCGATAACAGTTGCGTGAGCCCTCAATCGCATGGATATTGAATGTTCCACCCGCGGAGGCCGTCTATGCAGCTGGCGGGCGGTCCAATCTCTCTCTCCCTCTCTCTCTCTCTCTCTCTCTCTCCTCTATCCCATCCCGTGCCATTGGATAACCCTCCTATGCTATTCTATTTTTTTCTCATTCTAGCCTGCGCTGTACCTCGTTCCTCGCTCCGTACTCTTTCTACCGTACACCTATCTCTTTCTCCCTCTCGCCAGCTCTATCTCTCACTTTTTCCCCGTAAATACTGGAGATTTTATTGACAATATCGAGCTGAAAGTTGCCCCCCGGGGGGTGGGGGCTTTATGGGCACTTTGCTGAAAACGATATGCTTTATATTGACTAAATGTGAGCTTTAGGCTGGTTTACGGCGCTTTTACAGGGGGCGCACATGTGCTTTATTTTATGCCTCATTTGGTAGATTATGAGCGCGCTCTACTAAATCGCTCTTTTTTTCCTCTTCTTCTTCGCGATTCAGCTTTCAATTAAAGTAACCTCGTCTCATCTCATGAAGGAGTTAACGAGGCAAATGGGCTATGGCCCGGCAATCGCAGTAAGTTCTTTGAGCAATTATCAAAGAATCAATAATATGATATATAATATAAAATAATAATATAAAATATATAACTACATAATAAAGACTGTATTATGATATTGTTATTACCGCATTACCATTAGTATCGATGTGATAGTAATTTTACAGGTCGAAACAGATACGCTTTAGATTACGTCTCTATTCTTATACACTTAAAATCAAACATTAGTTCTTTTTCGAAACAAATAAACAATATAAACAAATTATATAATGATTATTTCAAAGATATCGTTAACATAATTCTTATGAATGTATAAGTCAATAAAAACATTGTATATACAATCATATTAAAATTTTAAACTACATTGTTCTCAACCATTTCTCGAATACTTTTTCCTCTTTCTTGAAAAACCTCTATGATTATTATTTACCGGGGTGGGGCAAAAAAAAAAGGGTGAAAATTGCGGAAAAAATCCCTCGTCAACTTCTCGTCACTCGCATCCGTCGAACGCCCGAGCGCGGAGAATATATATATTTATATCGCTCAGCACTTAGAGTCGCGCTTTAATCCAGCCCTTTCATCCGCAAACGCGGCTGGAGGATGGGGAACGGGGCGGGGGGCTGGAGCAACGGCAATCTCATATCAATCCCACCTGTTTGATAAACAACGAGCAAAAGAAGCGCGGCAAGTGAAAGGGCGAATGAGAGAGAGAGGCGGCGGGGGGGGGGAGGGGTTGGCGGAAAAGGGAAAAGCGCAAAGGCACACGAGGATCGCGCGGGCGAGAGAGTTCCCAATAATTACTTTCTGCCCTCTGCTCGTGCGCTGTATATACATATTTGCGGGAACGAGAAAGAGAGACAGAGAGTGTGGAAGAGCAGAGGGAGAGAATTCAACCTTTGTGAACAGCGAGCATATATATATATATATATATATATAGCACAGGGCCACAAGGACACGCACGCACAGTGCGTTTGCTATATATATATATATATATATATATATATATATATATATATATATATATATATATATACAGACGCAAAACAACGGTGGCTCAGTCTAGCGGATAGGGAAAGAGGGGGGGGGGAGAGAAGGAACTTCTCAGCGACTGCGCCGCTCAAAGGCACGCACCGCACGCCCCGGGGCGTCTGCACATACACTCTGTCAAGTGCCGCGCGGACGACGTGGAACGAGCAGCGAGCGCTCGGCGCAGTGTCGAAAGTGCCGTGCGCGCTCGCGCGCTCGGCCTTAACGCGGCGCCTCCCTTCCACCTTTTCACGCTCTCATACGCATCGATAATCGTGGGACGAAAAGTCGTCGCGGCTACGAAACGGCCGGCATCGTCAACGCCTACGGGGGTTGTCTTGGAGCTCTGTCCGTATGCGTATGCACAAGAGAATTCCGCGGTCACTTTGAATGTGAAAAATCGCCCTCATTTTTTTCCTCTTTTTTTTTTTTTTTTTTTTTTTCTAACGGAAGAGACAAAAAAAATTCTGGAATAATTGAATTTCTCATTATTCTGTATATAGTTATGCACATTGTCCGAAGGTGTCCCGAGCCATCGCACGAGTATTGTAAAGTCCGACTCGCTACACGGATTATAAATTGGCTCAGGGAACCCAAAGATAATAATTGTATGGAACAAAAAAAAATCTATACAACTGTATACGCGTATTTCCGTTCTATTCGTACAGTTACGCAGCAACAATGAAACCCCATTAATTCTAATATCGAGGCATCATTAATCACACTATATATATAAAAAAGGAACGAGAACGCTTCGCATCCTCCGGTCCCGTATTTCCAATTTAAAATTTATACGCGGAATCCATCAGCGGGCGTATTAATCAAGCCTTCGGCTAGCCTCTCTTCTCTCTCTCTCTCTCTCTCTCTCTCTCTCTCTGTCTTTGTCTTCCTCTCTTTGTCCAAGCGCAATCGTATTATTAGAAAAAAAAGGGAGAGGACGAAGCAAAGAAACAAGTACATCGAGCGCCGTTGTTGCGATTCCCTGGATGACGTAAAAAAAAAGAGGATAAAAATGAAAATCGAAGCGAAAGACAAACGAAAATGAAAAACGAGCGAGCCGTGCTGCGAAAAAAAATGCGATGATTAAAAAAACTACAGGCGAAAACGATGAAAAAAAAAATGAAGGAGAAGGACGAGACTCTCCCTCTTTAGCTCTCTCCCACCTCTCGTCCGATCAAAGAGGATCTCGCGCGAGGCGGCACGGGGCTGGAAAATAGCGGCAGCCTACGCGCCCGTGAAACGATTAACCGTGATGTCGTGATGTGGCAGTTTTCCAAGTTTTACGAGGCGGCTCGCCCGCGCGCGCGGTTTGATTTATTTTCCCCGTTGCGCGAGAGGGTGTGCGAATAAAAAAAAGTCACGCATTCTTTTTTTTTTTTTGTTTGCCCCGCGCCACTGCTCGATTTTTAGATGCTGTAGATAGAAGGAGAAGAAGCGTTGAAGACGGGAGAAGAAGAACATTGACATGGATTACGAGACCGGCATTATTAAATGGGACGTTTTTCTCCCTCCTTCTTGCCATACGGACGTGAGAAGCGATACACCGGTGGAAAAAAAGCGAATGGGAGACTCTGCTTTTTCAAAATGCGTTTTCTGTTATCGTTATTCTACCTACACTATATATCTATATATACAGTACACCACAGAGCAGCAAAACTAATTTTTCAACATCGATCCTTCGTCCCGTCCGCACGCTGAAACTTTCGAGAGTATTGTACACCAGCCTCGGCAATAAGCGGCCGGTCTCAGTCGAAACTTCCATAAACTACCCATTCAGGCGCCGAGGACTCGCGCGCCGCAAAATTCAATTATCCGCGCAATTTCCGCGCAGCCCCTCGCGATCGCACCCGCATAAAAGATCGAGCATAACTTTCGAGACGCTCCGTCCGAAAGCTGCAGTTGTCCAGCGTGTTTATAAACAAAAAAAAAAAAAAAAAAAAAAAAGAAAAAGAAAGAAAAAGAAAAAAAAAGAACTAAAAAGGCTCCTCTCCCTCCGAGCCTTCTCCGCATTCAGACCTCAAATAGTTTCTCACGCGCTTGCCCGCGCGGGCCCTCCGGGCGCATCAAAGAGAGGGGCTCTTTTTCAATTTGGCGCGTAGCGTCAAACGCGCGCGGGGAGATTATTATATAAACGCGCCTCTCGACAACGAGGGGACTGGAGGATGGGGACGGCGAGCCCAAGAAACCGAAAGGAACTCTTTCGCGGAGCGGCTTGCATATGCACTCACGCACGTGTACGTATAACGTACGCGCGTCGCGCCGCGAGGCAATCTACTCGCGCGCGCGCGCGCGCGCGTGTATATAATTTACGCTTCGAAGTCTCGCGACTGACCGATGGCGGGTTGGGAGGTAGTGAGGCGGAGAAAACCGGGCCGTAAATATCGGACGTACTCGCCGGGGAGTTTTTAAATCACTCACGCGGGAGGGCTTTGGCTTTGATGCCCACGTGCTGCCCTACCTCCCTCCCTCCTCGGCGCGATATATATTAGAAGAGAGTGAGAGAGTGAGAGAGTGAGAGAGAGAGAGAGAGAGAGAGAGAGGCGTAAAGACTCCTATACGGTCTGCGAAGCGAGAAACAAAAAGAAAAAACAACAAAGAAAATGTTGGAGCAGGCGGCCCTCGACGCCTATTATAACGCGCGCATGCTTTTACTCTCTCGCCTGTCCCTCCTCGCGTACACGCACACCTTTCATACAGTGCGCATATATAATCAGGCGTTGAATCGAGCCGCCGACAGACACGCTACGATGTCCCTTTATTCCCCTCTAGCGCGCCCCGGCAACCGCCGCCCGATGCCCCGTTCCTCCTAATATTCATGATATAGCTCGCGTCGACAACGCGAGAGGTAGTGCCGTCGTGTACACTTAGGCAGTCAACTGATTATACAGCAGAACTATACTTGTCGATATTACCGACGTGTGTGGACGAGCCGCCTTCGTCGATTCCGCGCGACACGCAGGTGCGGGCGAGTCGTAACGACGCGCTTGAATTCGAAGCGTTTGAACCGCGCAGGTACGACATTTTTGCCCAACGTTTGTTACGATGCGACATTTTCGCTTCGTGACCGTAGATTCGGATTGCCTGGGCTGAGCTGTCATTAGTATAGGACCGCGATCTGAAATAAATTAAGGTTGATTGATATCGTTTTCGTGGTCAAAGGGTTGGACTCCTTGCTCATCGTGACCATGATAATAATATAAATAATAATAAGCTGAACAATATGGGAAACTTTAACTTCGAGATGTCGTAAGCCATTTAACACTCCTATCTAATTGTATAAATTTAAAGCGAACTATCTGTGATTATGTGTAGTCGGGTTTAAGGTTCGACAATTCGAATAAGATGTTACTTTCGTTCCGGGATAACTTGTGGGCTCGTCATGTAGGATGTATATTTTGAGATGCAGCTTAATAAAGTCGTACGTATCTATTATCCAAGTTTGGATTTCGACATTCATGTATTGCAATTTACCAACATTTATAATGGTTCCTAATTAGTGGACAATTGGAAAATCCATAAGTACCTTCGGTAGAATTGAATTAAGATTCAACTTTGACAGGAAAAACATTGAAAAAGACAAAGGAGTGCATGAAAATAAATTTTAGGTTCTCAGCTTATGTAGGTGCGAAAGTAATACAAAGTAGTTGTCGAAACAATCTTGTTGGTTGCCTAATTTAGTTTTATACAGGCGATCAAATAAAGTACTTATTTCTATAAGTATAGAGAAAGATATGTATTGATATCCTAGTTATCATAACTCGAATGCCAGCTAATCTAACATCTATCGATAAGGCGTACTCCACGGAATATCGTCATCATTGTAGCTATCGCTAGTATTTAAAAGTGTCTGAAGCTTATGATTATAATTTTCTTATTGAAATAATTATGGCACTGCGCAGACCCATAAGCAAATTACGGTAATTCTCGGCAATAATCCGAAATCTATTCCTTGTTTCAACTTTTTGGAATAGAGCAATTCTCTCGAACCGCAATTCATACATTCCTCTATGACTTGCTTCGTCTATATTTGGCGCGAGACTGAATAAATCTATAGTTCAGGTAAGGACTTTTTTGAGTCGAAACCACTGTATTGATTTAGTTACTCCAATGGCTAGAATTAGGACGATTGAGATGGTATTAATCCGAACTAATGAATGGTTTTATTTCTAAACCATTGCTGTGATTTGTCAAAACTGAATATCAATCCACTCAATCCACTAGACGTATTTCATACCTCAACTGCGCCAATGATAAATAACAATGATTATTGAAGATATCCAGAGAGTTGTTCAATAGAAATCTACGTATATATAATCGATAATTCTTACAACTGACTGCTGTACAAAAATTGAAGAGAAAAAAGATTAAACAGAATAGACATTTGCCATGTTCACTCTTCTCCTCTGTTACAAACAACCTCGTATCTCTCAGATAACTAACGCACGAACCAATTACTCTATTACTACAATAGCTTTCCAAGCCTCAAAAATATCAGCGAAGAGGGGGGAGGGAGAAGTGGAAGAAGCGTAGAGGCTGCCTATAGCTTTTTAAATGGCCTTTGTTACATTTGTTTGGGACGGGAATACGAGCTCGGGCACTCGGGCGGGAGAAAGAGAAACGAGCAAAAGCTCGGACAGCGTTGAATGGCAGACTGACGAGCCTCGGTTATATTTGGTAAATTCAATTTCCGAAAGATGGACCGCGCGCGCGCGCGCACCTGTCAGTCGGTTACAGACTGGAAATTGAATTTGTTGCAAGAAAATAATTTCCACGATATTCGCGGATGGGGGGGAGGGGAGAGGGAGCATGTGAGTAATATTCTAAAACAAAAGCCCGCATATTTACAAGCCACAGCCCGCCGAGTGTCAAGTTGTAAAAAGTATTTATTACTCGGTGGAAATGGAGCATTATGCATCTCGTAATTTACCTCGACTTACTAGTTAATTGTTTACAGGAGCTCTTGTCGCACGCATTCGAAATATAATAAAACGCGGCTCCGAGGGACGCCATCTCCTCGTCGCGAGGAGCACCACTTAAAACAGTCGCCACGTGCATTAGGGATTCGCCATCTGTTTCCCGTCGCATTCGAACTCCGCTATTGCAGTGAGCAGGGATAGATTAGAAAGTGTGGGAGGGGGAGAGAAAGAGGCAGCGAGGAAGGGAGAGGCCACAAATATTATAAGAACGGCAGCGGTCGCCCGCGCGCGCCCGTGTATATGTCTTATATCTAAAAAAAATGAAAGAAAAAACGTCCTCGGCTTATCTTGGGGTCGAGCTCTACAAGTTAAAAATATTGTGATCGTTTGAGATGGACCGATTCTTTGTTACACGCGCACGCACGCTGCTGTCGCACGTACAGGAAAAGAAGGAAACGCACAAGAGATCGACGAAAACAGTAGGAGCGAGTCAGAGATTAAAACTTGTCGGCCGGGAAGCGTTATTTACGTGTTCGCATTTTTTTTATAGCGCGTATCAAAAGTGCTAAGTAATTTTTTATTCGGATGGAATTTTTTCTGTGAAATCTACGCGTCACCACTTTGGGCTTTTTCGCGACGAAATGAAGACGATCGCACGATCTTTGTGCATCCGTCGATAAATCCTGCGATTTTTGTACATCCGTCTACGCAAACCATAAGTGCGATGATAATGAATTTTCTTGTAACAGAGATATGGTGTTTTGATACAACTTTGGAAATTCTACTGGACAAGGAAAGTCTTTTTCTTGGTCAGTTGTCGGTTTAGCGAGCATGCACGAGGATAACGAATTTAAGTAGCCTAGAAGAATGTTTCTGAAACTATTGTTAATGGAAAAAAATAAATAATGTTATAGTGTTACGTATAGAGCGAACGAAATTGTCAGTGTATCCTCGATATGAGAAAAACATGGAGATAAGCGAGACGTCGCATCGGTAGTTCTGCGGGAGTGCATTAGTGTCGAAAAAGTTCGAAAACGATAAAGGATCAAAAATTCAGGATGTTTTTAAAGTAATTCAATTTCGTTTCTTGAAAGACAAATTCGTATTTTTAAACTCATATTGTGGTATTGTGATTTTACGTAAAAAAGATCGTAATCATTTGTCTGCAAATATACATGTAGTTTTTTAATGTTTGCTTAATGAAATACACTGCTATAGACAGATATACGATGAAACCATCATATTTAATTTGCCTCTTTGACCACTTGCGCATTCCAATGCATATTCATGCAACTGTAGTTGACAATCACTTGGGTGGTGTAGCAATCAAATACGTGAATTTGAGATAAAATTCTACCTTTCAAGAATTTGGCGACAAGAATAGGGGTTACCACTTGAAAAAACAAATTTGATCTTCGCATAACATGCGTCGTAGCCAAGATCGCCATGAGTTGACCTCAGCCGAAGCACGAAATTTTTGTATTTAATACTTTTCTTCCATTTGTAATAGATTTCCAAGCGTGCACTTGGGATCTTTCAATTGGTTCGTTGGTTCGGCATGTGTAAATTAACTGTAACGCCTTCACGAATTCGTGTAACCGGAAAAACTGACGCAGCAAACTATTTACACGCTAATTACCGAGTACTAAAGGAGGGCCTGTCTATATTATAGTTACACGTATAAATTTTGTTCGGCAAATCGAAGAAAGAAAAATGGTAGGTAATTTATCAACATTCAACAGCCAGCGCGAATTCCCAACTCCCGTCTCGAACTTTATACGAAGCTAATTTCGCGTTACGCCTTTATTATATGCGACCTCCAAAGGCGGGAATTGCCCCCCCCCCCTCCCCCGCTGCTCACGTCAATTTCAAAGGCCGCGCATCGCGCGCCAAACTTTTGCGCGTCGCCTGATTACAAAATGTGCGCGCGCCCGCGCTCCAGCCCTTCCTCCGCTCCTCAGCCCCCGCGGGGCCGTAGACTCCGATACCACTTGTATATTACATAGTAGCGAGCTGTAGACACACCGTCCTCTCCATTGTTCGCTTGATCTCGTACCTGTGCGCGCGTGCTCGGCGCCCCTTTCCTCTTGCCCCTCCTTCGCCCCGTCCCACCACCTTTCACATACTGTTCTCAAATTCCAGGGCGGCTGAAAATCCTGGGATGGGCGTTAGTCGACGGGCGGCAACGGGGCCAGGGGGTGGGGGTTGCTCGGTAGTATTGCCGGGGCTCGCAATCAGCCGACTAACTCGATTAGGTGCGTCAACCAATCAGGCGTCGGAGAAAGAGAGGGGGCTGAGGCAGAAGGAGACTGAGAGAGAGAGAGAGAGAGAGAGAGAGAGAGAGAGAGAGAGAGAGAGAGAATGCCCGACTCTTGAGAAGTCTGGGCTGGAGTAGCTGCAGAGAGAAAGGTATTGTATTATATGGGAGGAACTTACTTTCGACTGTGTAGAAAGTACAGCGATTGTCGCTTTTGTTAAATCGCCGTGCGCTTCGGTTACGCTGCTATACACACACACACACACACACACACACACACACACACACATATATATATATATATATATATATATATATATATAAACGTACAATATACTTTGCCAATGATAAATCCAATTTCCTTATAATTTTCCTCCCGGTCGACGCGCCGACTGATTTCCATTTTTATTCCGTACGCCATTATTCTCCGTACTTCCCTGTGGAACTGCTAAAGTCTATGTCGAATCGCAGGCCTGCCTTCTACTCCATGGGGAAATGCAAGGAAAACATCGGGTAAAAGGAGAGCTCGGCGGTAGGCGGGCCATTAAACGGTGCGCCGTAAAATCAAGTTGATTCCGCGCCGTTGCCGCACGTAGAGAATAATACGCACGCTTACGTACACACACACACACACACACACACGGGCGCACGCGCGAAGTTTAAAAATAAAGTAAATGTAACCTCGGTCTTCGGTGCGCCGAGGAACGGCGATGGAGTTTCGCGCGACCCTAAAAACACCCCCTCCAGCCGTATATATGCACATACTCCTGTATACGGGCCTGCTCGCGCGACCATACGCTCTCCGCGTGGTATATCAAACGCATCGCCCGCGCCTCGCGTGCTCGGCATTCCCTTCGTAATTGCGCGGCTCCCGGTTCTCCTTCCCATCATTCCTTCTCCCCGGGACGATTACATTTTTCTCAATCCCGCGGCCGCCCGCCCGCGCTGCCTCTCCTGCGCGGCCCTCTGAACCAACTCTGTGCTCTCTATGCACTGTACGCGTCGACGAACTTGAAATAAGCAAAAAAGCAAAAAAAAAAAAAAAAGAAAAATTGAAAACGTAAATAGGACGCTCTCTTTCTCTGCGTTTTGTTTTTTAATTCCATGCGAGGATGAAGAGAACGACGCAGCAGTGAAAGAGAAAGATAGAGTATGAGAGAGAGACAGAGAGAGAGAGAGAGCGAGAGGGGGTAGTGGGGTTGTAGATATGACGCGACGTACAGAGGCCTTTTTTTTAATGCCCTGCTCGCGCGCGGTTTTATAAACTTTTATTTTTACTCGTAGAGCGCGCGCGTTCTGGCGAAAATGATAAATAGACGGGGAGATTTTTTCCCTTGGCGCGGGAAGAAAAGCGGAGAAATGCGGGTGATTCAATGGTTTTCCGCGGGGCAGAGAGGCGGTGGCCGTAAATTCTTACACTCGTCCCGTTACGTCGATGCGTCTGCTATTTTAATATCGTTCCGTGTATTTTTGAGGTAAACTTTTGGGATTCGTATCTTTTTAAGTATATCTGTCTTAATTGTCGTATTGTTGAAATCTTGCTTATATAAATGTTAGTAATAATTATTTTTATTCAGTTCGTATATGAAGGTTATTGCGAACGACGCAAGCTTTAACGATTCGCCTGCGCATGTACCGAAGAAATGAAAACGAGAAATGAGATCGAGACAGAGCGCAAAAAGTTGCACTAGACAGTGGTGAAATCTAAAAAAAAAAATGGAAAACTATGGAATCACGAGTATAGAGATATAAGTTGTTCCGTTCACCCCCGCCGCTTATACAGCGTCCAACACAATCCAAGACCTCACAGCTTTACACGAAGGTAGAGAGTTACTAAACAAACTGGTGGCGTTCGAGCAGAATTGCGAATTGAAAAAATTCTCCAATGACAGGCGGGAAATCATCGCATAAAGCGAATTAAAAATCTGATTTTGTCTGCCTGATGCACGTCGCGCCCCGATTTTTTCTCTCCGTTCAACCCCCCCCCCCGCCGCCCTTATTTTTATTACTTTACCCTCGGACCCCTTCTGCTTCCGTATTTAGTAAAGAACGGGAGGATATTGTAGGAAGAGGCGCCAAGCTTCCGGTCTCCGATTACGGATGCGCAGGAGCACGCGCGACGTCGATGCCCTGGCGCCATCCAAGCGTATATATATATATATATATATATATATATATATATATATATATATATAAGAAATAGGTTGAAAATTCACTGGCAATTCGATACGTCGATGCGAAAATACGTTTGGAATAACAACCGCGTTCTCTCTCTCTCTCTCTCTCTCTCTCTCTCTCTCTCTCTCACTCGCCCTCTCCTCTCTTCCGATTGGCCTAGGGATAGATCGGCCTTGTGGGGATGTAGAACCGCCGGCTGCGCGGGGCGGCACGGTAGATTTCTCAGGGGCAGCTGATGCTATATATGTACTTTAAAATAAATAATACCAAAAGTGCTTAAAGAACGGACAAACTCAGCTCTATATGATTGAGCTCGGTCGGTAATGTGAATGTCTTTGTGTATGTATATAGAGTCACAGCGATTGGCATTTTAACGATGAAGGCTGGAAGGGGTTTTTGGTTATGCCGTGGTATTAAGATTGCATGGCTAATGGATAGTTTTTATAAGCGTCTATTTAGTGCGTTCTATAATTTTCCGAGCTGATGTTCCGTTCCCTTAATTAGCGATTTTCATCTGTAGTGTACATTTAAAACTTTTCAAATGACTTCACAAATGAAGACTGCAATTTAAGACTTCACTAGAACAAATGTAAAGAACTGAAAAGTAAGTTTATAGATCCTAATTGTATGATGTCCAATACAGAGAGGCTTGTAATCAGCTGCTATGAAAAACTTTATTATTAACAATTGCTCACGTCCAATTCCCTTCTGTATAGCCGTGTGCCATGTCGTAGTAAAACAGTGAAAGAGTGAAAATTAAGTAATAACTGTACCTCGATTTTGTACGGGGCTTACTTAGATGAGAAAAAGTATAATTCTTCGAATTTGAGTAAAATCGAATTTCTGATTATATTTTATGATTTAAGCATCTTTCAAAATTTTTCATTCAACGGATTTTTATCAGATTAATTAATCCAAAATAAAATATGTACATTAACGATAATTTATTAGGACGAGCTGTTCACTATAGTCACTCCGCCTGAGATTAATGTATTTTTTTGACTTAAGATGTTAGTATATATACTAATTTTACCTATTTTTTAGAAACATCGATCATCTAAAATCCTTGACCTCTAAATTTTAATGAGACTTTCCATCTATGAAAAATAACTGATCATTATTACAACTAAAAACCTCTATTAAAATATACTCTTTCCTTACAACTTATTCGTTCTCATTTCGAATTTTGTTCTCTCGGCGGAGCCATTCAAGCATCGTAGGAAGAACTCGAGCGGAAAGTAAAGGAAAAAGAGAAAAGGAAAAGACGACCAACGTAGCGCATCGATCATTTCGACACTAATGCCGTTGCCAATTTACTAATCAAAGCCAGAGACACGCGCGGGCATTCCACTCACGTTCGAAAATATCGTATTCGGCTCTCGAGAGTTTCGGGGGCGCGCCAGCCGCTCTCGTAAAGCTCGGGGAGGCGAGAGCGCGCTCATAACGTAACATTATTATTATCATATGTCGATGCGAAAATTAGGGTCGAGTGTTTGCACGGGATGGGAAGGGGGGGAGGGGTGAGATAGCTTCTACAGGAAAAGTATTGGATTCCCGTAAAACATAAGTTTTCCCCCTAGACCCATCCCGCTCTATCTCGCCCTCCTTGCGCTAGTTGGCGGTACTCCCACATTTTATCCTTGCTCCAGCTTCTATGCACGCGCGCGCGCGCACACACACACACGCACATCTAGACACTTAGAAGTGAGAGGGAGAGGCTCGATATTGCCGAACAGTGCAAACACTTATGGAACGTGCACGTGCATGTATACCTACACCCACATTTGTACACTCGAATTGGAGTACTATAGCAGAGGGAAGATCGAGCGCGGCGATGAACGCGACGTCTAAATACACGAGGCGCGCGAGCCGCCGCCGGGGCCAAAGAGGCGGCCCGCCGGGTGAGGAGAGGGCGAGCAGAGCCAGAGTGCGGTAATTGCCGGGACAAGATTGACACTCGCCCTGTGCCGAGAAGAGCGCGTCTCCGGCTCGTCAAACAATAATGAATTGCCCCGTCTCTCAGTGTGTGTGTGTGTGTGTGTGTGTGTGTGTGTGTGTGTGTGTTATGTATTATATCCCGCGCTTGCGTCCGCTCCGGTCGCGGTGTAAAGTATGGTAATGCCAGTATACGCTCATTTTAGCCTCGCGGCCCATGAGTTTCGTGCACTAATACGGGTATAAGTCATTTTTAGCCCCCCCCCCGCCCTTCCCCTTGCCACGAGCTTTATGCGTTCGATGCACTTCATGCCGAGTCGTTATACATGCTGCCAGTTTCTTAAAGCGCCGACGCTTGTCTCTGCATCTTGGCTCTCAAAATTTCGGGCCAGGGGTGGATGATAAAGTAGTAGAAATGTGGTCGTACGTAAGGGAGGTAAAGAAACGTTTTTGTACAAAAAAAAAGCGAGAGAGAGAGAGAGAGAGCAATTTATTTCAAATATCGACCTGACACGCGGGTTCTGATGTAGCATTATATAGCGATCGGACGCTAAAAAATTTCCAAAGAAATTTACTCCAAACTGCGCCCAAAATCTTTCGGCCCAAATTCTCCCGGCGCTCCTACACGTACAAATACTTCGTAAGCATTCCGCGCGTGAATCTCTCCCCCACCCTCCCCTCTCTCTCTCTCGGTAAGCCCGGAAACTTTACGATGCCGGAGCTGCAAGCACCGAGATTATTTATAAAGCTGCAAGCTGTTGCAGTACAGTCAATGTATATGAGGGTCTATGGGTCGCGCGCAGGAAAGCTCCACGTTTCGAGCAGAGCTCGCGAGCGAAGCGCGCGGGAAAGGGATATCATAAATATTTAGCAAAAAAGGCGGCGGGAGGGGAGGGTACACTTCCTTCGAGTACGACGTAAGCTTGGACGATGGAAAATTTACGTTCTCGGTCCTCGAGGATAGAGGACTTCGTGGCGCGGGGGCGAGAAGAAAATATACAATCATCCGAAACCCCTCCCCGCCCCCACAACCCGCCCGCCAACCCCTCGAAGACGGCGCGCGATTCGGAGGCCAAAAGTCAAGAGCGGCCGCGAATCTCTCGTTCGCGAGGCGGGGCGCCTCGAGGCTTGACCGGGCGCTCGCAAGACGACGGAGACGGGGGACGGGGTCGGCGGCTACGACGACGACGACAAGGATCGCGCCGTAGAATCGGGAATGAGGGTGGCCGAGTATCCTCTCGTTATATAGACCCTCGTCGCGCGGTATTCGATCGAGGGAATGGAGGATAATCCTACCCACCCCCACCCCCCCTTGTCCGTGGGAATCTATATGTACCCGTCTACGGCTCTTCTCGCCGCTGCTTCGCAGAGTGAGAGAGACAGATAGACAGACACAGACAGAGAGCGAGAGAGAGAGAGAGAGAGAGAGAATGAGAGATGCATTAGTTGTCCCACGAGAGGGAACAGCGGCCGAGGTGCGCCATCGGAGAGCGAAAGAGTTTCTCGACTGCAGCGCCGGGAATGCAGAGAGGCGAGATTTAGAGCTGAAGCGCGGAAAGAATGGAACCGGAATTAAGAGAATAGAGGGAGAGAGAGAGAGAGAGAGAGAGAGGGAGGGACAAATAGTTGGCGAAGAATGGGAATTGAAATAGACGTTGCGAGGAGGTGACGGAGGAGACGGTGGAGACTCAATAGAAGGAAGAATTAAGATAAAAGGAAATTAAAGGAAAGAAAGCAACGTGAAAAGAGGAAGGGGTAAGACTGCGCAATATTGTGCGAAATTCGATGGGGATTGCACTTTTGTGCGGCATTTCACTTTTTGTCCTACATTCAATTACAAATAAACGTTACAGATTAAAGATTTTCAGAAGGGATATATACACGTGTGTGTATGTGTGTAGAGAGCGAGAGAGAGAGAGAGAGAGAGAGAGAGAGAGAGGGCGAAGGAAGCTGATAATCCAGCCTATTTTACATCCCCCAAACTTCGCGGCGGAGGATTCGCCAAAATCATCGATTTTGGTTCGTGCGGTTAAGTCGTACTTCGGGAAAACATTAAATCCGCATTTCTAGATTTATATGGAGGAATGGAAGATGGGTCGGGTAAGAAAAAAGCGAACGGGGAAAGTAATATAGAAAAAGGGGTTAAACAGAATGTGCGAGGGGAGGAGGTTGAATTAGGTACTACCCACCGCTCATTCGACCGAAATTGATACACTGCTCGCGGAGCAGTCCGAGGAGGAGATATAAAGTGCCGCTGCGCGCGGTAAAATAGGCGAGAACGAGCAGATATGCAGAGAGAGATAGAGAGAAAGAGAGAGAAAGATAGAGACAGAGTGTCGAAGCTCCTGGGACAAAAGAACAGAACGGAGCTGCACACGCGTATATAAGAGAAGGAGGGATTATAAAGTATGAGGTGGGCAGCACGAATGAAAATGAGGTCGGGGTGTGAGGACGATGGAAGGAGTGGGGGAGTTCGGCGACGAAATAATCGGAAAGGGGGCAGGGTGGTTAAGGATGGATAAAAGGATGCGGAAGTAGCTGCGATCGGGGGAAAAGGACAGAAAGAGAGAGAGAGAGAGAGAGAGAATAAACTACGAGAGTGTGAAAGAAGGCGCGGGAGAGACACTCGCTCCAATTCGCGTTTTCCGCACGGGCTAAGAGGTGAGGTTAATCCGCGATCGACTCGAGGCGCGAGAGAGGATTTACCGACACTCTATTATCGCTTTTTCTTTTTTTCAAAGTCCCTCCTCACCCATCCCTACACGTTCCTTTTCTCCACCCAGCCCCCCGCCCCCGGCCTCCTCGCTCATTTTATCCGTCTCCCGCTTTATTCGCTCGATCTGGCCGCTCGCAGATAGCGGGTCAAAGTGCTACGCGAGTCTCGTGACCCTTTTTTTTTCTTCCTCGCGTCTCTTTCTCCCACGTCCCCTCGCCCTCGCCCATCCCCTTCTTACAGGGAGCAATGGGGCAGCGGTGGAAGCAGCAGCAGCGGCGGTATAGCCGGCACGACCAACGAGGTGCGGCAATTCAGGTGCGCAATTCCCGTCAAAACAATTGGGATAAATAAGATTTTCGCGCCGGACGGCGGGAGGGAGGAGGGAGTTCGGGGCGGGCAAGCGGCTGGCCGGCTCTTCGAGGGGATTTCAATCAATGCATATTATCCCGTATTATCTTGTAAGGCGAGACCCGTCAGACTTATATATATATATATATATATATATATATATATATATATATATATATATATATACTTACGATAGACAATTGAATCGAGGCGGGATTAGAGCGTTCGAATTCGTTTTGTGGAGGAGCGGCTTACCTGAAACAGAATAAAATAAACGCAATTGATTATAAAATCCAACATTTGTCAGTGATCAAATGATAATTTTTTTTATCAAACTTAAATATCATCGAATCATTGTTAAATAATTAATAAAAAAATCTTTGAAAATCGCCCGACAATATTTGGAATGTTTGTAAATTATTTTGATAAAAGAAATTTTATTCGCAATGCACGATATGTTACAATAACATTTTTTGAGAAATAAGCTCATGAATCGATGAATCAAATAAAAATGCCAATGAACCTGTATTGAACGAAATATTATCCAGTATTCGTGCAGTTTTAAACAATTAATAAGTTTAAACAAATATGTATCTATACACTGTTTGATTGTTATACCATGGAAATAACGAAAATATTATTTATTTCAACTGAGTGTCCAATATAAAGAAGGCCGAAGTGCAATGAAATTCAAAAAATTGTTTTATATTACCCAAAACCATTGACTGGCGGGAACGGTAAATGCTTATTATGAAAATTCCCTTTCATTGTCGATGGTTGATTTCTGAAACTAATTGTTTTTCGAAAATATTTTTACACTGTAAGACTAATGATTGTAGAATCAATGGCAAATCTAACGTAGTGGGATGATTTTTATTATATAGTACGCTGTTTTTAATAAAAAGTATTTTTTTCAAATTTAATTCTTTTTCCTTTTCTGCCGTTTCTCGTTTCGTCAAGTCTTTAGATAAAAACCTTCTTATACACGGTCTTATATATACACAATATATACAAATTGCCGCGGTTCGGCCAGAAATCCTTCCTGTCCGCGAGCGCGCGACGGCCGGCGCGAATTAGCCATTTAGTAAAAGGAACTAGAACGAAGCGAAGCGACCCCAGCGGCTTAATGGATAAAAGCGCGTGAAGAAGGAGCCGAGCCGAATCGGAGAGGGATGGCGCGCGAGTGGGGAGTATAGGGGCAATAAAATGTGCAATGCAACGCACATTCGACAAGGGGGGGGGGTCATTGTTGTTGCCCCCGATGCGCGCTTTTTGCGCCTCCCGCGGGCGGGGCGCGCAATTTCGTTCTATACGCTCGCGCGGACGAGCGAATGGAAGTGAGAAAGAAGAAATAAAAAGTCCAGGTGGAGGGGGCGGGCGAGGAGGGTTACGGAGAGTTACGAATAATGAAAAAAGTGTGCGCCGGGCCGAAAGGTCCTATATATACATATATATACATGCACCTTTTTGCGGGCTCGCGGAGCGAAGGAGGCAGCGAGAGGATTAGGTATTAAACGCCGGCTGTATAGCGCTCGAAACAAACAGTAAAAAAAAAAAAAAAGCACTGGAAAAAAATAACCTCTCTTTTATATATATTTTTCCGAATTAAAATTTCCACCCGCCGAATTAATATTCGGCTGCATTATTATTTTACGCCCCGCGTCTGCCCGTACAATGGCGGGCGTAATTTTTACTGCCGAACGCCACAGCAGGTAGAGGAACAAATCTCGGCGTATCGCGCATTTGTATAAAATATTTTTGAAACGCGAACGCTTCTCGCTCCTTCTCTGCGTTCGCGTTCAGCGGGACATTTTGCATATTTGCACGAGCGAGGAAACACACCTGCCTTAAAATAGGTGTTTCTTTTTTTTCTCCTTTCGCGAACGTGGAAAAAAACAAGCCGGTGAGGGGGTGGAGACGGAAAGTGGTGGAAAATGGAGGAGGGGATGGGTAAAGAAACAACGTTCGCGCACGGAAGAACGGACGACGGTAAACAATTCCGCTCAGAATTCCTGCGCTCGCGCGCGGAAAAGCGCCGGGAGGAGGACGGAGGCGGAGGTGGAGGAGAGGCGACAATAAAAAGCCGGAGCCCACGGACCGAAATAAAAGTGAAAACTGAAAAATGGAGCAGGCGAGGCCGTGGGCGGCGGGCGAGAGCAGGGGCGAGCGAGCGAGCTGCGCCGCTGGCGCGTGAATAAAGGAGCAGAAATTAAAGAATAAAGGTGAGAAGAGCCGGCGGATAAAGAACGAGGAGAATAGAGAGTAGGCGAGGCGTGCGGCACGATGGGGGAGGGGGAGAGTGAGAGAGAGAGAGAGAGAGAGAGGGTGCTTCTGTTCCCGGGTAGTATAGAGGAAGGAATATAAAGGGAGGAAAAAAGTTCGACCCGGGGCGCGATTCGTCTCCGGCGAATCTTTTCGAGAGAATTTCGCAGGTCTCGGTTGAGGCAATGGACAGGGAGACACTAGAGTTCCGAAAATGGAGCTCAGTCCAGTGGGCGTCGCGGTTGGTCGATCACGCGGTCATTCGCCTGCTGGAAACTCTAAGCGCGCATCGTAATAGGCAGCGGATACGGCAACACTCACCGATTGGTCGGATCAGGTCTTATGTTTTTTCAATTTATCTATATATATATGTATATAATAATCGTCGTTTTGCGCAGTAATATGCGCGACGGGGGAAGTGACTGAACGCGAATCGAACATCGCGCCGTAAACGACAAGGATCCCTGTGTGTAAAGTACGAGGGAGCGAAGCGACGTAAAATAAAAATAATACTAGCGTGTACCGAGGATCGTATGTATAAATGTATATGTATTCCGTAAACTGCTTCCAAGCTCTCTTCTACTACCCCCCCCCATACCACCTAAAATGGCGATGGGACTGGTGAGGGGGGGAGGGGCGCTTTAACCGCGTCTTTCCGAATTCAATTTCTGAACGTAAAAAGAGGCGGGCGGGAGGGGGGACCTGGAGGAGGGCTCTCTCAAGTGTCGGTCTCCACCGAAATAAATGAAAAGCTTTACGCGTCGGCTTTTTTTTTATTGTTTTGCCCTTTACGACACGTCGCGGGAAGGAAATTTCTCCCTATCTCCCTCTCTCTCTCTCTCTCTCTCTCTCTCTCTTTCTTCCTCTCTCACGCCGAGCGTGAATTTTGATTTTTCCATTTCCCGCGAGCTACCGCTGCCGTCGACTTCTCCCGCGTTCGCGCCCGCGCGCCGGTCTCTTTACGACCTCTCGGCAGCCGCCAGCCGCAGTCCTGCCCGCTGCGCCACGCTTCATCGGGCCTCGGGGCGGGCGGGCGGTCGGGCGCGCGTGACGGACTCCCGGCGAAGCGGGTCACGGACGGCGCAGGGGAGTTCGACCGGGTCGGCCGCGAAGAGGGCCGGGGAGGGGTGGGGGGGAGCGGGGGTAGGGAAGTCGACCACCTGGTGCAATAGCGAGGGGTCCGGAGGAGAGGAGCCACGCTCCGTTTGAGGATGCATCGAGCGTGCAGTTTTGACGGCAGGAGGGCGGCCGAGGGAGGTGGGAGGGGGCGGAGGGAGAACCATACCGCTGCTGCGCGAGAGGCACAGCTTGCCGGGCGACTCGGGCAATAAAGCTTTATGTTATAATCGGAGCGTATAATATAGTGTAGTCCTTAATCGAGTTGAGATTGCACGGGTCCACGGGGCCGAATGTCCTTCGACGGCTTTTAAATCGTAATTACAACTTTGCTCGATTGGTCGGTGATGAAATTTAATTTTATACGCCCGCGAAACTGTTACTTTGATTGGATGATAAATGAATGATGGATATGCCACTCTCGTGCGTGAATACGGGATATTTTGGGCGATATGGCGTTTTAGATCCGCCAAAATTACGCGGAATTATACGTATGTGCGTGGCGTCGATGAGGGCCGAAATATTTATTTTACGTGATAATAGAGGGAAATTTAACAAAGATTACTATATAAATATTTTAATATGGAGGAGAGAGGTGCAAAATTGAAAGAAAAATTACTAAATTCTAATATAAGATTTATAAGAAGAATCTGAATATTATTGTATGTCTAATAAAATGTTCTTAAAATTGCATTGAGGCTTTTACGTTGCATAAGCAAGAAATGTTTGAAAAACAGACAGCAAATCTTTCTTTTCAAAATTATAACTTTGTTGTATTAATTATCTTATAATTACATGAAAATAGACAATTTGTTTCATATTTTTCGTTGCATTAAAATATGTGAGACATAATCGAAGCGTACAGAGTAAATTTAGATTAATCGCTTTATGCGTCGATTGGGGGGGGGGGAGGGGTACAAATATTAGAGGACGCCCTCATGATGATGCAAAAGTGCAACTTTCGGAAATTGTCTTATATTACCATAAAATTAGAAGGAAAATGATGTTAAGTGTACGTAAGTGCATTTCTTTACGTGCTTTTGTTTCGGAAAATATGGACATTTTATATAAATGTATGTAATTGCTACAGTTTAAAATTAGTATGCAATTGATTTTATTTTTCACTTTTATATTAATTTTAATTCCTTGGAATTTATTTTTCATTGGCTTAGTTGCTTGAGAGTAATAAATATCTGAACTTGAATTATGTTATCAAGTATCGTTAGACAGCTTATAGAAACCTGAAAGTTTTTGATAAATCGATTATGTTAATTATTATGTATAACATTGTTGATCTACATAATATCACTTATCAAGCATTGTCGTTATACGTCATTACTATTATATAACACTGTAGCGCAATAACATTCAAACTTCGTAAGCATTTATTAAATAATTCTCTTCTCATCGCCAAGAGCCATATAGCATTAAAGAAGAACGGCGCTTCAATCACGACACCTCAACACCTCGTCGCTACCACGTCTCGGGTTATTATTACATATCATACGCATTTACACGCTCGCACGAGCGGAAGTGTAACTCCTCGCTCTCTCTCTCTCTCTCTCTCTCTCTCTCTCTCTCTCTCTCTCTCTCTCGGCACGCAGGCGGGCATATTGTACACGGAGAGGAACGAAGACGCCATGCCACCAGTCTCGGGGTGGCGGGGCAACCGATGAAGGGGTTAGGGGGGAGGGGCGTAAAAAGCGAACATCACCCAGGGAATAAAGAAACGCAGTCTTCGTCTAGGAAGTAGGACGGACGACGATTCGAGCTTTTCGTTCGGCGGGCGAGACAGCGGGGATTTATTGGAACGATCGAGGCAGGGAAAATTGGATTTCGTCGCTTCGAGCGAGCGTTGCTTACGTTCGCGCTGTTCTCAATAATGCGCGGGTCACCGCTTCTTTCTCTGCGTGCGCGGCTTTGTATCTCTGTGGATGGAGAGGGGGTCTTACTTTTAAAATCACATTGAAAAAACGGGACTTGAAAAACTCGACGGACGACCAAGAAATGGGGGGAGGGGTAATGATAGCAGCAAAGGGCTTTCGGTGAGTTTTATGAAATTAAGTTTTATACATAAGACGTCAGTGGTCAAGATGAAAAGAAGATGGACAAGAGAGAGAGAGAGCGGAGAAGCACGTCTCGGTTCTTAAGATTAGAATCTGATCGATACCAGGGTGCTCTCTTTCTTCCCAAAAACTCAACTATGATGATGGAACGTCCTTAACTTAGACATTTACGACTATATGTAGAGCGAAAGGGTTCTCATACGTATTAGAGGATATTTTTTTGTTTGGCGCTGTAAGGTGTATATATATATATATATATATATATATATATATATAGCTTACATATATATATATATATAATATAATTTATAACTGTATTTGAGTGAGTCAGGCTCAGCCTAATGGAGCCATAGCGCTTCTGATGGCTATTCAAACGAATCACCGCGGCCGATAAATATCGAGGGAAGTCGAGATCAACGAACTTTCTCTATAGGTACACAATTAGATGACGGCGATGCCGATGACTGCGATAATCTGCCATTGGTTTTTTTTTTGTGGATACACGTTAAGTGCACGCGCCTCTGTAATAATTACCAAAATGCTTTCGTAATATCCCCGATAAAATCATGGGATATTCTCTCGTCACGATAAGGATAACCGAGGTGATACTCTCGCGGAATTCTCATTAATGACACACTATCGGCGATCATACGAATTATCCTTCTGTAAAGTATTAAATTCAATTAGTATATGGCCGTAATAACTATGCCATTAGGTTAACGTACGTTTAACTATATACGTACTAAATAAATAATATATATATATATATATATATATATATATATATATATATATGTGATATAAAACAATACGCTATCAAACCGCGCCTCAACGGCAATTGGTGTCAAGTTTAAGATCGTCCAAGAATCATCGGGAGCTATATAATACTCTACAATAGCCGAGGCCGAGTCAATTACCCCCAATAACCTCGTTCGCATAAGCTCCATCGGTCGCGCAATTAAATCCTCCCCCTTCCTCTTCCCGCCACAATCCAATATCGTTCCCGTTAAAGAGACGCAATAATTCCCGACTTGTCCGACGATCGATATATATGTATATATATATATATATATATATATATATATATATATATATATATATATATATATACACCCAGCAAGAAGCGCGCTCAATTTTAGCCATTGCCCATGCCTCAGAATTGTACTTGTGACGGGTTCCAGTGATGCCGGCGATGGCGGCGATGGCGGCACGCGACACCTCCTCTGATGAGGAGTATAACTGCTGTACGCGTTACATACTAATCCGATAGGGTCACCCCCACACGGTTCAGTCTTGCTGGCTGTCATCTCTGTTTATCTCTCTGTCTCTCTCTCTCTCTCTCTCTCTCTCTCTCTCTCGCTCTCTCTCTGTCTCTTCTCTCTCTCTCCGTCACTTTTTCATCGTCTTGATATTTACTGATGCTCGTCGAAACAGGAAGAATTATAGCGTCATCGAGGACGAAATTCGCTAACTCACTTTGGCAACTTTATATATATATATATATATATATATATATATATATATATATATAAATATATATGTATACCGTATATATATATAATTTATCTGTCTTTCTCGCTCGCTACAACGATGGCCGTATACGCTGGGTCGTTTGGCGCTGATGTTGTTGTTATTTCTGTTGTTATTGTTGTTGCCGTTACTGGCGCCGCGACGCGCCAACCCCACGTCGGGACGCGCGCCGCATCGTCGACCCACTTTCTGGTCTAGTTTATTGCATTCGCGCTTTCTTCGATACGCGTGAAAAATAAAAGTATACGCTTTTCCGGCGATGGAGAAGGAGGGGGGGGTGGACAGAGAGCCCGGGAGGGGTCAGTTTATGACATTCGAGTGCCAGGACAGTTTTCCTTGACCGAATGGTCGAGGACAGCCGGCTGTCCTCCCAACGACTTTTTCGGTCCTTCTGACAATCCGACGGGCAAAAAATGACGCTGACCGAGTCGTGGCTATTGTATAATGCAAAGTAGCAATAAATCGGGAAAATGAAGCAACTTATGAAGAACGACTAATGTGCATGAAACTGGAATGCGGTTAATGAATATTATATCTAGCAAGTAGAGTATACCGATTGTGGATAATAGATTTTACTAAATTTTAATTCATATTTATTTTTTATATCTATATCGATAATTTCTAATGTACATCCAGTCTTAATATTGAACGGTTTCGGCTTCAATTGGATGAATATTGACATTTTATTTAGATGAAGTATTCGATGAAGCAAGAATTCGTTATAGCAAAAATATTAATGTGACGGTTACTGCTCCGTATATTATTCAATACAAATATATACTCTTAATACATATTACTACGGTTTACTCTATTGTAGATGAAAATAAAGAATTTACGGACACATTGCCGCGTGACAATGGATGTAAGATGCCAAGCAATTCTAAGAGCGGACTCTACACCTGAGACTTATGCTATATCCAACTAAATTATTGAAACAATGTGATCTTCCAATAAGTCGAATTTTTATCCAGGAAATATCCAACTCACCTTCTAAGTGATTGGGGATATTTTGCGCAAAAAAGTGTAATATTGAATGGAGTATCGCGGATCGTCTTCGTTCAAGATCATAGTTGAAATCATTTTGGTTAAAAATTGGACTTCTGAAATCCGCTCAAGATGTAATTGAAACATATTATTTGAACATTTGAATTATATTCAATTATTTTTGAATTTATCGTTTCAACGTTTCAATTATGTAGATATAACATTAATCTCTTGCGAAAATCCATTAGCTAATCGTCAGAAATCTGGATTAATTTAAATAAAATCTATTACTCACTTAGGACACTTGAAAGTTCAAGCTTAATAGCAGAACGATTTCTTCAAGCTTCGAGAATAAGGCGAGCGAAACGCCCCCCAGTCCCCGCGCTTTCTCGGACGAACGTTCTCCACTTATTATCTTCAATTAGCCCGCGAGAATCGACGTTTTTACGGCCTCGTCCGCCTCCATTTTCCTCCCTTCGTCTCCTCCCACGCTCTCGGAGGACAACGAGCCCGACGCGACGCCCAGCCGCGACTTCGGAAAACGAACGCCCGTAACTTAAGTTCCTGGCTATTGTTTTCAGCGCCCGGGCTTTGCGCGACCCGCCCCTACCATCTCATGGCGCGAGTCGGCCGGCCGGGAGCCCGGCGAACAAAAAGCCGTCGAATCGCGCGCGAGCTCGCGTCGGTATAAAGAACAGAGCAAAAGACAGGGGGTGGGGGGGGGAGGAGGGACACGCGAGCCCGAGTGCCAAAACGTCCAGCGGATATCCACTCGTGCCAGCGCGACAACGACCGACGACGAAGACGCTTTCTTTGAGGCGACCGAAAAGTCCACGGAGGAGAGAGAGAGAGAGAGAGAGAGAGAGTGAGAGAGCGAGGCCAGACAACGGGGCGAAAACGCGAACTCGCGAGCGCCCGCGTGCCGACAAAGACGCGCGACCAGAGTCGGAGGAGCGCGCAACAGCCAAAGGGCGTGTGTAGAGGGAGGAGAAAGAGGGGCGCAAAAGAGAGAACAGGGATGTGAAGGGGGGGTGGTGGAAGCTGCGACAGAGAGGAGGGCGTATAGTAGCAAGCGGGGCACCGGCGAAAGTTGCCCGGGACTATTGAAATTTAAATATAGAGCGTGGCGGGCACGCCAAACTTTTATGATTAAGGGATTAATTAAGCAGGCGGAAAGAGCCTTCTCGAGAATGAGAAAGAGAGAGAGAGAGAGAGAGAGAGAGAGAGAGAGAGAGAGAGAGAGGGAGACAGACAGAAAGGAGAGGAACGTTTTCTACGGCTTTCGCAGCTTTTCCCGAATACCTCGCCCTCTTCGTGTACTCTCTATCACTCTCTCTCTCTCTCCCCCCTGCTCTTCGGAGTTCGCCTCTTTTTTTTCGTGGTCGTGCGCGGTATCGTCGCGATATAACTCTAGACACTCTCTATATATAGACCGCAAGAAAAAAAAATTCTTTTATTCGACGATGTATTTCGTTTTTTCGTACTTTCAATTGTTGAATTTTTAATTGTTATATGAATACTGAAATGCGGTTTTTGGTTAAATTAATATTTATCCATCACTCTCATTCTTTAATACATTCGACGCGCTGACCGTTATAAAATAAAAAATATATATACGCGAGTTTTTTTATTATTTACGAGTATAGCATACATACTATAGCATTGGCATGCACGGACAGTAATTACACGAGCCAAATATACGTATGTACATATATAGGACGAAAAATAAAATATTATACGACCGACATACATACATATATATATATTTACGAATTTTCCTGATTTCAGCAGGTTGTAATATATATTCCAAAGGTGAGCGAACCATTAAAATTCTCACTGTACGGGCACGCGTGTATATTATGCACGTGTACCCGTCCCGCGTATCCGTGCCTGGCACGCATTTGCCATGCCGCGAAATCCAGCCTGCGTCCAACTCCAAGCCGCATATACACGCATTATATAATAAATACCGGGCGATTTCGCGGCGCGTTCCGTGATCAAAATTGCAAGTGCCTCCGCGCTCTCGGCTTTGCATTTAAACAAAATATCGCAGATACACTCGTGTGTACATGTACATACGCAATTACAGGGCAGAGTGGAATCGAATTTGCCGATATGCGCGCAGCCGTGTGTGTAGGTGTGTGTGTGTGTGTGTGTGTGTGTGTGTGTGTGCGGTCTGTCCCTATCGATTCCACATTGGTTTCTATCCCTAAAGCCTCCATTATACATTGGTAGGCCGCTGCTGGGTGGAATACTGAAGAAAGAGAGAGAGAGAGAGAGAGAGAGAGAGAGAGATAGCCGTGCGCATAAATCCGATCCAAATCCCCCGCCCACGCGAACGCGCGCCAGCTTCCGCGTATCTTTTTTACCGCTCCAGCGTTGTTTTCCGGCGTTTCGGTGAAAATAATACATCCTCGTTTCGTGGGGGTAGGTGAGTGGAAGGGAGTCGGTGGTCGGCTAAAATTGAAGAAGGTGCGAGGAGGGATCCCCGAGTATTTCGGATTATACCGGGATGCCCTGGGGGAAATCTAGCGGATTTCCCGATGAAGAGTCGAGGGGAGACGGAGCGCGAGGACGGTAGCTTGAGAGATTCGTCGATTAGACCTAGATATGTACGTGTGTCTGTAATGTACGGTTAAGGAGGAATTCCAGGGACGATAAAGGACGATTCGAAAACTCTATCGGTGGTGCGATACATATACACACACACACACACACACACACACACACACACACACACACACACACACACACACAAATGTACGACTATGCGTGAATTCAACAATAATATTACCCCGGCAGTGCATCCGCGACGAGCGCGAGCTGAAAGAGCGACCGAAAATTTTTAACGTTTTTCATGCGAATCAGAACGGAACGAACGGCGCGAATGGTTGAAGCGGGTTTCGAGCTTTCTACACGTTCTTTTGTTTATGGCGCTCGCCCGCGCCGCCGACGCTGAAATGGCGTACAAGCGCAGGCTTTGATTCGCCGGCGCAGCGATACAGATGCAGGTCCCGAGGCGGGCACGCGAAATTTTTAATTGAAACTCTCCCTCTCTCTCTCCTCTCTCTCTCTCTCTCTATTATTATAACGAACTCGGCGAGATAGAGGCGGGACGGAGCTGGCTGAGAGGACTGCTGAAACGCGCATCGAAACTATATACGCTGTATAATGTATTCATCCTGGCGGGACTCGAACGAACTTCCAAGCCTAACAATTAATTTTCCGCTAACCGGGCTTACTCCTCGCCGGGAAATGCGCTCGCCCTGCGCCAGCGCCACTCCCTCCTACCCCTTCCCCCTCTTCGCAATCCTCGCGCCACGCCACAATCGAAGAATTAACTGTTTTCGCAACATCAACGATAACCGCGCATTCACCGTGAGCTTGGGCGAACGACCAAGTTCGCCCGCGCTCTCTTTCTCTTTATCCACTATCCTCATCGCTACCATCCGCCCGCGCCGCTCTTTTCGTGGACCGCGCTTGCGTTTATATTTTCGTTAGATGTATATATATATATATATATATATATATATATATATATATATATATATATATATATAATATTTCCGCCTCGCTTCGGCGAATCCGTGCGCCCCGTCGCGGCCCCAGCTCAAACCCCCGTAGAACCGTTCGAATTTCGCATTTAAAGTTATACCGCGCCCGCCCCGCCCCCGGGAATGGCGGTACCGGCGCGCCACTTCGGGAAAGATCGTTCCGGCCGCGCGGGTAGCGAGAATCTTTCTCCGCTTCCCCGACGTTCTCGGCCGAGTCCCGGTAGAGACGAAGAATTCGTCGAGTTCCGCAAAGTTTCATTGTCGAACCTCACTGCCTCCCTCCCCCTCCCCCTCTTTTTCTCTCCTATACGCCATTTCGTGCGCCCCGTCCTCCTCTCATTAAAGTATCATTCTCTTTCTGATTCTCTTGCCTCCCCCCTCCCGCCACCCCATTCCGGCCAGTATGTATCTTTCGCTTGCTAGCTCATTTTCTCTTTAAGGTTATCAATCCCGTTTCCTCTTTCTTTCGTCCACCCTCACCTCCTTCTATCTCTCGCTCTTTCCTACGTCCGCGCTTTTTGTCCTGGATTCTCATTCCAATATTTATTGCACGGTAGTGCACGGAATTAAAAGTTCCTCTTTGCGATAGTGGAAAACTTGCGAGAGGCTTTGCAGATGCTTACGTTTCAATTGTACGGTATATTTTCCAAGTTTCAGCAATAAAAGTTTCTATGCAGAGCGAGGGAGAGAGGACGCGTCGAGCGAAAAATTGGAGGAGAGTGTAGAGCCACGAGGCTACCAAGGAAAAATTAGGGAACAAAAATTCCTTTTTTTCCAATGAATATGTGAATTCGTTATCCACAATTTTTTGGAATGCAAATTACTCGATAAATAAAGTCGGTTATGATAAAAGAGCTGTAAAATTAATAATTAGAAAAAGGGAAAGTTGATCGAGGGTTTTACAGCTCATTATTAAGAATAACCGAGGAAATGTAATAATTTTTTTATCGATAACTATACACGTCTTTGTCCAAAAATAAGACGGGCATGCACTGTCTTGAACGCCAAAATCAGTCAATCAGCTTTAACAGGATTTTTCCAACCTCGCCATTAAATTAGTCATTCGATGCTCAAGACAGTTTCTTCCGAAAAATTTTATATCTTCTTAATTGACGAAAATGTGTAAATTGTAAAATCGGTCCTCGTTGCATCAGACAGCTCCATTTTAACACACAATCCCATCGAGAATTGAGAGACCCAAGTGAGCGTCCAAAAAGTAGATGAGAGCCACGGAGAAAATAAAAGATCTGACCGGGACGGAGAGGGAACGCTTTGGAAAAAGAGAGCGAAAATGAGAAACGCGCCTTTACGAGTGAGAGGGAGACAGAGGGGGACAGAGGGAAGGGAGGAAGAAAGAGAAGCACTAATTAGATTCCAAAAGTGAACGACAGATTTATCAGCGCGAAGTGACAGCGTCGCGAGTTCCGCCGCGCGTTCCGAGGATAAAAAAAAGGAGGTCGGTGCTCGCGCAAGAACGACAGCGGGAGAGAGAGAGAGAGAGAGAGATAATTTCCCTCCGGAAGGTTCGTTTATCATTCGGGAGAGCGCGCGAGGCGCGTGCAAGCGCGAGGTATGACTATCGCATGGGGCTGGCGAGAGGAAGAGCTAGAGACGGAAAGAGAGAGAGAGAGAGAGAGAGAGAGAGAGAGAGAGAGAGAGAGATGGAAAGAGGAAACGAGATAGGCAATCGTCGATGAGC
This sequence comes from Sycobia sp. Sy_11, assembly GCA_018907035.1. Lineage (NCBI taxonomy): Eukaryota > Metazoa > Arthropoda > Insecta > Hymenoptera > Epichrysomallidae > Sycobia > Sycobia sp. Sy_11. Next base: position 522,482 of record JACCIC010000270.1, on the reverse strand, counting down.
GGGACGAGAGACACGAATGGACGGGTCCAAATGTAGGAGAGTTAGAGAAATTAAATGCAAATTGATTGAGTCTCTCTTTTTTCAATGTATATATATATATATATATATATATATATATATATATATATATAGGTAGCGGTAGGTAGAGTTTTTTATCGGTGACTGAGAGAAAAGAGATAGAGAGATAATTCAGCGTTCCGACGTAGAATCGGAGCGCCCCATGGCGAGCTCGTTACCGTCGCACTTATTTAAGTATTAAAATTAAATAAGCGTTTGCACTATAATGAATGGAGAACGTCGCCGGCAAGCGGTTCTAATTTTTGTTTAAAAAAAAAAACAAATGGCAGGATTCGTTGAATCTGATAAAATGATTTGTAATTAATCGAGCCGAATTTCAGGCGGTTCTCCTACGCTTGGCGTATGGGCGCGTCAGAAAAATTACTATAATTTCATAATTATAAATCGCTACTTATTTTACGATCCCAGCCTTAATTTTACACGCTTCTCATACTCTAAAATTCAAATCTTATTCTAAGCCAAAGTTTTGGGCAGAATTCCGAGTGTGAAAAATATCAGGGTTTTCTTTTTTTATAGGTTCTTGTGTATTATTTTTTGCGTAAATCCGAAACTTCATTTATGTACAGATATCTGTCCACGATCATTAAGAGAGAGTAAAAATTCCGTGTTCCTATGACACACGGTATTAAGCGTTCAAAGTACGATTCAACGAAATAAATATAATAATCCGGTCGGAATATTTTAGACGACAAGCGTTTTATTTGTACGATTAAACAAAGAATTAAATATAGATTTTGCAAATCATAAAAAAAAATCAACGAAATCAGTTAAATAATACATGACAGTACTTGAAAAACTCTGTATATGAAATCGTACAGTACCGATGATTAATTAAAATCCAACGGTGAATGTAGCGTTACGATCCGCGCCTCCTGCAGCGATATAACAATTAAAAATATGTCGCCCCACGCTATCGCCCCGCGCGTGTCCCAATCCCACCGAGTGTGCAGCCTCACCTCTCTCTCTCTCTCTCTCTCTCTCTCTCTCTCTCCCTCTTCCCGCTGTCCCGCAACGCTATCGAAGCCTCGATCTAGCCGCGCAGCTATGGGGCGCGGGCGTGGCCGCGGCGTGGGAGAATTCAATCTGGAGCTCGCTCGAGCGTGAAAAACAAACAGCTAAATTCGGCCCAAATTGAAAATGCAAACGAAGTCGCCGATAAAGAGAGAGAGAGAGAGAGAGAGAGAGGGTGTTGGGACGGGCACGGGGTTAGTTAGTCTCGTTGGCTTAATCGTATGCGAAGAGATCCAAGTCGGCACATTTCTCGGCACTATTGGCGCAACTTTTACGAGGTTTTGTAATGCTCGCGCGCAGAGCTCCCGGCCGAGGCCGCACCACCGGCCGTATCAAGGCGATACCGAGGCGGAAGGTCGCGTCTGGCCTCCTTCCCGTGAACATACCGCGCGTACTCGCTGTGGCGCCGCGGGTCCGAGAGCAGTGTAGGACCTCCTCCCCCCCCCCACCATCTCGTTGGAGCCGTGGCCTGCGACGCGTCGCTGCCGCGGCGCGCGGCTAAATTTTTTCACCGAGGCCCGGCCCGCGTCCGCAGCGCCGACGTTGCACGTATATATTTAGAACGACGCGCGGCCCTGCGTCTAAAACGTAGGTACTCTGCTTTCGTCACTTTCTCAGACGCCCCTCGAGCTTAGCCCGTCTCTCCGCGGTCGCTGGCCTGCGAGTCGGGGAGGGAGAAAGAAAGGGCGTATGATTTTTTCCGAAACCCTTGCTCAATCAGTAATATATGTGTGTGTGTGTGTGTGTGTGTGTGTATTATATATAACTATGTAACGCTGAGAATACTTTTTTTCTCGCTCTTGATATATATACACACGAACAATGCTCCGGTGTTAATGACGTGGAACGAGGTATTTCACCGTCGGCGGTGAAATATTCGTAGGGCTTGTAATCAAAATTTTCTACATTCCCCAACGGTCAGACGGAAAAAGCCGCGCCGCCGTCCACATCACGCGATGAGATTTCCATTTCTCTCTGCCGTCGTTTTTCATATGTAGTATAACGCATTCTTTGAACGCGCCGGTTTTCTCTCCTGTTATATCAGTCTGTAGAGATATATCCGTATTATTGAATATATCTATAATACACTCATACATATACGTCCATCCATTGTCCGCGTGTCCTCGTTCAGGCTAATCTTTCCCAATTATTCTGGAGTGCCGTTCGTCTATATTTCCAGCGACCAGGCACTTTAGTCCTCGCGCTTCGATTCGTCCCGAATTCCGAGCAGTGAGCGATTAGCCCGAGTAAACAGTGAAATACAATGTACCATTGTCGCGCGTTGGCGCAAAAATTGTTTCCCCCCTTTCTGCTCCCCCCCCTCCCTATTTTTGTCCGTCGCGCGGGTAATCAAAATATTATTCCTGGCCGCGCTTTGATTTTTCCAATTCGACACAATGCAACGTCCGTCCGGGGTACGGCCGCGCGTAAAGAGAGCCCGTCGGCGCGCCCATCGTCCGGCCAATCGGATCCGACGGAATTTCCGATTCGGGGAAAAATTCCGCTGGTGGAAAGCTCGGAAATATTCGCCAGCTGCGCGTTGAAGAGCGCAGAGCCGAAATACTCGGCGTGCATTGGGGCGCGCATAGAGAGAGACAGAGACAGAGAATCTAACGCATTCTCCACGGCCTTTTTCCACCCTCCATTTTTCCTATAGATATATATATATATATATATATATATATATATAATAATATAACTTCACCACGTTAGCAAAGTAAATACCTTTCAAAGCGCAAGCGGAACATTGGGGTCATCTGGGGGGGGGGGGGGGGTCGGTGCACAACTGCCGCTCCACGCGTCGCAGTTGCACTGGTCGTCGGTAACAATTAGGGCGATTCAACAGTGGGCCGTGCGTATATGTGTACTTTTTCGGGATTCCCCCGCGGGTCCTGAGCAAATATTCGGTGCAAACGACGGCCGACGATACGCGTCAGCGCTGATGGCCTGCTCGGAGACGAATACGGCCGACGAATGTGTCCGTAAGCGATTTCATTACGCACAGGAGTATATGCTTCGTCGATTTTCCAAGAATGCGTCATCATGCACGCTGGGGAATGAAAGTCGATAAAATAGTATTATTCGGTACGTCGGATGATGCGCGAATTTACGTCGATGCTTCGTCGAGATTTTCTCGCGCGCGCTACTTTTCGATTCTACTTTTTTCGAACCACGCGCTCAAAACTTTATTTTGCACACACTTTCGTCGATAACTACCGGCGCATGATTCAAGTCGTAAAAGCGTTTTCCACGAGATTTATTAAATACATATGTCGTACAATTGGCGTAAAATGGAATTTGTTAAAAATAAATATGGGTGAAAAATTAGATTTTACTCGCACTATTGGAAAAAATTACTTTACATACAGCAGCGCGACGGAAGCCTCCATCAATTGTGCGTTATTCAAGAGACAATTCGGTGACGCAGTGAAATAACGTAAAATTTGATCCTTCTTCAACGACCTGTTTTTCCATACCAGACGCATGGTGACCTGTAGCAATCGCGAACGACCGCCGTATTTGCATTCGAAACAATAATTCACGGAATAATAATAGCCATGCAGCCCGCAACAGGACTGAAATTCATGGCTCGATTCGTATAATTGCGCATCCCATGCGACGTGCCTTTTCGCTCACCGCGCACGCGCCTTTCTTGCGCGTACGTTACGCACACACATGTATACAGAAATGCAATTAACTTTTCAATTACGATTTTGGCCGTGTGTTTGGCGCGCGCGGTCCGCTCGCTCGCTACCGTAATTGTTAATCAAACGTCAGCGCCGGACGGCCTGGGCGAAGAGAAGGTGGCGTCCGCGCGCGCGCGCTGGTACTAACTGCTCGGCTCTTGCCCCCTCCCCCCGCTTCCTAAGCGACTGACTCTTGAACCTACGCAGCTGCTACGTCCTCCAAGACGAATTTCTGAGGTGAATAATATGTAGCGTGGCGGTTTAGTGGGGGGTGGGGGAGGGAATCGAGTGTCGCGAAAAAGAGGTATATCATATCATTGTAATAGAGAGAAAGGACCAGAGCTCAACTTCACCATCGCATTCGAACAACAGGGCGACGATATGCGCTGGATCGTCGAAACCTTCCCTTGCAGCCAGAACATAACCCGCAGGCCGGCTCCTTCTCCCGCGGGAGTTTTCGAAAATTATACATAGGCGCGTCAACCGCTACACGCGGTAGAGGAAGGGAAAGAGAGAAAGAGAGAGAGAGAGAGAGAAAGAGAGAGAGAGAGAGAGAGGCCTGTCAGCGCCAGTCGCGCCCCGACCGCGTACCGGCGCAAACGAACCGTGACTACGCGCGTCGTCCCTCTCGCGCCGCGCTCTCCGCGGGGGGCTCTGCAGTTTATCGCCGATGGCCGGACGGCCTCCTCGACCGGATATAGCCGCCGAATTTCCAGCATTTGCGAGGACTCGTTTTAATCCGAGCTTCGCCTGCAGAGGGGATGATTGCTGAAGGTCGCGGGCGTGGGTCAACGGGAAGGTTCATTGGCGAGAAGTAAGGTTGTCGCCCTTCGCGGCGGTTCAAGATTAAACGTAGATTTTGCATCGAGACGTCTGACGTTCGTCACTTTGCGTATAGTCGACGACAGTAAGGGAGTTGACGGTCCGCCATTACAGCGGTTAGGATCTTGCTTGAAATGGTTAAGAGGGGTAGTTAAGACGATCGATATCTCAGCCTTGAAATCCTTCCATAATTATTCGATATTTATTTGGGTTTCGAGTACAGATGAACTTTGGCAATGGAAATCGCTATTAAAATGTTTGGGAAAAATGTTTCACAAATGTTCAACTATATCTATATAAATTTTTGTTACGTAACAAAAAAAACATTGTTTAAAAAAACATTACGAACCATCAAATGTACAAATCTCGTGCAAAAAATCACTATCTTGTATCGAGTAAAAAAATTCATGTCTTTTATCTTCAAAAGTGTTGTTTTATTTGATCATAAAACACATCCTTCAACATTAGAAGAATAGTTTTATTGTTAACCACAAGATTACATACTACTTGTATGTACGGGAGCCTAAATAATATAAACAATCGTAAAATTTTATAGTGACACGATATTTCCGAGGATATTATTTACATAATATATGGAAATTTTTCAACGTATATGAAACTGTTACATTTATCTCCCCACCCATTGAAAATCGTCATTTCCATGGGAATTCCTATCGAATTCCGGAACAACTAGAGGAAGTCCCACACAAATCCTAAGCCTTTTAGAAAGGGTCGCCAGCTGTCAATCCGTAAATTTTTCGAAAAGTCCCACACTAAAACATGTTTCCAATTACAATCGACGCGCAGACGATACCAGAAGCTCGCACCTTTCCGAGCTAGCCCCCTCCTCCCCCCTCCGCCCCTCCTTTGCCCTATGGCAACCGCTCGTAATTCAGTTCGACGTCTAAACAGTGGCGCCGGTCGCGGGCGCCGCTGCCGTTAACGTCCTTTTTACGTCTGATACGTGCGTGAAGTATGCGCAGCAGGTGGCGCGGGGAGGGGACGGGAACGGAGCGCGGATAAATAGCGGGCAATGCAGTGCCCATTACCGTGCTCGAGTGCTATATCGCGCTGGCTCGCGAGTCGCGCGCGACCCCCGGACGCCGACGAAACGGGCCGGTACTAAATTAACGCGTGGGGAGAGTGCAGCCCGGTGCACACGAGCGTGTGTGTGTGTGTGTGTACGTATACTGAGTATACTTCGCTAGCATGAAAGAGAGTGAGAGAGAGAGAGGGGGGGGGGTTAACAGCGCGTTACGGGAGATCTTTAAGGGGGTGAAGCGACGCGATGACGACTACGCCCACGCACAAGGATAGTGCGTGTATTTGTGTATATGTGTGAGTGCGTATGAGGGGAGTAGTAGAGAGAGAGAGTGAGAGCGAGAGAGAGAGGCAGCGAGTGCGCAAGGCTCTACAGCAGCGAGAAGAGGAGGGGGGGGAGGAGCGTACACACTCGCGCGGCTCGGGCTTGTAGCAGTTAATTTCCTCTGTCCAAACAGCACTAATCCCGAGTGACAGAAGCCAACTGGCGCTACTCTCTCCTGCTCCGGCTGTAGCTCGCAGATCCCGAAGTGGACGCGTCGCCGATGTCCGGCCCGCGGAGTGGCCGTAACGCCGCAACACCGCCGCAGGCCCGCGCCCGAGACCGACGAGAATCCCGCGCGCGGGGCGGTTGGCGGAAAAAGAGGGGGGAGGGTGCTCGAGCTTCTTTTTTTTAGGTAACTAACGTGTATGCATGTATATATTATATATATATATATATATATATATATATATATATATATATATATGTATGTATGTATGTATGTATGTATGTATGTATGTATGAATGTGTATATGTATATGTATCTATATGTATGTATATGTATGTATGTAGCTACTGCAGGGTACTCGAGGAACCCAGTCGCACGTGTGATATAAGAGAGCGAACTGCCGATGCAGCCGCGTCGCAGATTCGCTTGGAATAACACAGGCCGTTGGCAGGCGCGACGTCTTTCGCGGAGTCTGCCGAGGCCGCTCGTTGACGAGTGCGCGAGGGATGCGGTTAGAAAGTGCGAGTATATATATATATATATATATATATATATATATATATATATATATGTAGAATTATGCTTCTGCCCCCGCGGGACAATGTCCGTATAGTTTTTCCCATGAATATACGTGTATCTTGGATGCACTTCAGAGCTGCCCGGTTATGATTTCCGAGCCGAGTGTGTTGTTTTTAAGTCGAACTAACATGTTGTTAGTCAGCGCGCGGTCTGTTGACGTTAAAACGGGCGCCTTTTTCACAAAAACACACACATACACACGCAGACGGACATATTCTGCGGCATACAGTGCGCACTCGACAATCCGTCGAGACGAATATTTGCTCGCTTAATACGGGCGCCTACCGTTGGAATTCGCCGAGCGATAATTACAATTTTTTTCTCTCTCTTCTATATTTTCGCAATTAATTATATGTCGAGAAGGATCTTCTCTATTCTCTTGAAAAGGGGAAAACAAATTGGATTGTTAAAAAAAAAAATAATAATAAAGAATCATCGAGCTTCCTTGCGACTACCGAGGCCGGTTCAACATGCGAAAAAAGAGTTGGCTGTTACGTATAATAATAGCGAAACGCTGAACGGGCGAGAGAACGAGAGACAATGAGGAACGAACGCAAGAGTGCTGTAACACATGCATAATTTTCTTTTTGTTTTCTTGCATAAATCCCCCATTTTTCCAGCTTAAAATTCAACGACACATTTTTTCTTACATATTTGCACTTTTTGTTACCCCCGCGCCCCCCCCTCCTGCCGTCGCCACACCGTCCTTACCTCATAATATCCCTCATAATACCCTTATTATACTACGATCCCTGCCCCCCTCCCGATTATTTTTCACGATGACTTACGAGCCTCCTCGGAGGAGAAGCCTTTTTTTTCTTCACGCGAGCGTGTATAAACTTACTTCCTCTCTTCTCCCTCCCCCTCTCACTCTCTCTCTCTCTCTCTCTCTCTGTCTCTCTCTTTCTCTCTTCTAGCACTGCTCTGAAGCAGCAATTTCAAAAAGGGGCCTCCGCCATAATATCTCGCTCACGGCCATCTCGCACTTTTTATCTCTCGCATCGCCTGCGATGTCGCTGATCGTTGCGACATTATAGACCGTGCGCTTTAAAAGAGAGGGAGAGAAGAGAGAGAGTGAAAGAGTGTGTGTGTGTGTGTGTGTGTGTGCGCGCGCGCGCGCGTCAGAGCGTCCGCCACATACGCCGGCTCTCTCGCAGCATCAGCTGAGTTTTTAACGAGCCAGCGGGCCGGCATATTTATGCGCGCGCGCGCACAGGAGCCGGTCGACGATTTTTCTCGCAGCTCCCCCCTTGGCTGGCGACGAACGCACGCGTGTATTCTCGTTAAGCCGCGCGACCCGGACATTGCGGCGATCGCATCGCCGCGTCGTCGGGGACAAAGACGAACGCGCGGGCGCGCGCGCGCGCACGCGTGGATATACGGACGTACTGCGCGTTTTATCCCACGTCCCTCCCCAAGCTTCCCTCGATTCTCTCCTACTGACGATCTTCTCGGCGTGTAATTCGCGCTTCCTTTTGCTCACCCCTCTTCTGCTTCGTCATTGATTTGCGAATCATCTTTTTATACATTGAGTAACCAAGGCGGACGTGTCGCGTCTCCTCCTTTTTCTTCCTCTTTTATAAAGTCGACGTGTGCGCGCGCGCGTCATGAATATACGATTCTTTAGCGCTCTGCGAATGAGCGGATGGTTTTTCGCTCGGGCCTATCTCGATCCTGGGACGCGATCGGTAAGAGCGAATATTCAGGCGTAATCTATTTATTGCTCCGATATTGGTTACAATTCTCATTACAACAATTTACCTATCGCGTACGAGAGGTAAATTGTTCTTCTTTTATGTTCTTCTATCTCGTATGTGTCCGTGCGAAATTTTTAAGCCGAGCACAGCGAGTTCCACCGATGCTGGCCCAGAGCAAGATCGAGAATATGGATCCTCCCCGTACGAGGACATAAAATTCTTGTATGAAAAAAACAGTAAAACCCATTTGTAGTACCCGACGGTACTTGAGTTTGTTTTAGAGAAATAAACTTCTCGTATTAAAAGTCGAGCTCGTAAATTCAATTTTATTTGGTGCCAGACGGCTTACGCGCTCATCCTCTATCAGTGAATGTTGGTCAAGACCATTTTTCGTAAGAGCGGTTCGCTGGTTACACTGAATAATATTTTTCTAACCGTATAAATTTGTAGGCTTTTATAAAACAGAAATTATATGATCCACGGTATTTAATAATGCGTTTAATATTCGTCGTTCAATAATCAGTTCTTCATAATCTTGTTGTCAGCAGTAAATTAAATGTATGAATATGATTAAATTTCGATTATATACAGTACGAATTGCAATTTGTAAGATAAAAGTTAGAGAGATGGTAATCTTCGATGGTAATCTCGACTGTTCACTTATAAAGCAAATAAATTGCCCTCTAAATCTTTTATCTCTAGAATGGTATTGTTTATTCATCATAGAGAATACATTAAAGTTATCTGTTCTTTTACACTTATTACGTCTGAAAATTCTTTACAATAAGTTTATTCGCTCCATTCTCACATACAGATTTTGCCCTTAAACTTTGAACCAAATTCTTCAGCGATGCCAAAAACTCCATGGCTACCTCGAATCGAACAAACTTTCTGACTTTATGAAGCTTCAAATGCTTCACTTAGCATAATGTAGTATATTAAAGAAACCAAGCTCTAGTAACTACGCTTGGGCCTGTGCTTCGGGTTAGGGTGCAGCGTGAATAAATTGAGATTCACACCCTGTTAATGTAATTACGCCAAATGAGCGAAGCCATCGCCTCGAAAACGAATAAATCAGATCAGGCCCGACGGCAGTCATTAAAAGAACGCCTCCGACACACGCGACGACTCGCAATTCGTCGAACCCCGGAAGTAATGACAGCGATTTTTCCCGTACACGTGCTCCGAGCGACTGCTCCCGTCGAACGCGGGACAATCGGCAGCCCCAATCGCTGCGTTTCGATCGCATCTCACCATTCAATTTCGTTCTCTCGCCCGACTCCCTACTATGGTTCTGCCACCCTCCCGTCCCCCCGCCCCTGTCGCCCGCGCGTACGTACGCGCTTAAGCAGCGAGCGATAATTAACGGCGTTTGTATTATACACATGCCTCAAAACAGCTCGACTAACGTGAGCGGTTGGAATTTGCGAGAAGCTTTGCACAGGGAAAGAGCACGCGCGTATGAAAGGGCGCGATATCATTAAGGAATCGAGTTGAAGCTATGTCGAGTTTCTCCGCGCGACATTTCGATTTCGTTAAATATTTTTATGTATGTTTTAATATACAAAATATATATATATATATATATATATATATATATATATGTGTGTGTGTGTATAATAATAATAAAAATAATAATATAATAATAATAATAAAAAATTTAAAATGCGAAACTTTTTTAATTAACCACTTTACCGAAATTTTTTTCGGTCTCCTTTTAAAGCTCGGATTACTTAAGCGCATTTGCATATTTTATCAGTTTTATGCAGGTCATAAATTAATTGTATAATTAAAATTAATACCAGGCTTGATTATTAAAATCGTTTAATGCGTGCACTTTTACGTTCAATTATTATAAGAGCATCGGGAGGAATACGGCACTAATATTGTTTTTTACAAAATTGAAGGCAACGAACGAAAAGTAAACAAAAAATAAAAATAATAACGTTTTTCGCAAAACCAGTGGTATTGTACCTTATTTTACGCGACCGCGTAAAAAATGAACGAGAAGCGAGCTACACTGTTTTGCGAGCGTACAAAAAACGGTCGATTATACACGAATGTAATTTCGCAGCGGTCGAATTCCCGAAAATTTCCAGAGAGCGAAGTGCCGAGCGATCGCTCAGCCCCGTAATACTCGCGCACGCGTTCTTCACCCGCGTGGCCGCTGAGCGGCAAGGCCTCCGCCTCCCCATCACCATCCCCACCCCCCTTACCGACGCTATTCGACTGCTCACCGCAGAAGCCCATTTTATACCGACGAATCCGACAAACAATATTACACAGTGCACCCGCGGCCTCGGAAAGATACATTCTCCATCGCTCGGCGCGTCCCTCCCCTCACCCCTCGCCCCACCCGCTCTTTCCCCGCAAAACCGAGGGAATATGCGACAGGCGCATCCATATACCGAAAGAGACAAACGTTCGTATATATATATATATATATATATATATATATATGTGTGTGTGTGTGTGTGTGTGTGTGTGTGTATGTATATACCAGGCGCGACAGGTATATAGGTAGCGCTTCGAGGCCTCGTAATTCATCGCCCTTAAAGAGCGTCATCGGCATGACTAGCCGCGCCGCGGCTCGTGCGCACAATGCTGCATCAGCAGTTACAACGGTGTGCAACATAATGATTCCCTCTCCGCCACCCCTCCCCGCCCCCCGACGCCAGCTTCGTACCGCGAGAGGTGTGAGAGTGGCTGAGAGAGAGAGAGGAGAGAGCGAGGGAGAGCGAGCGAGAGTGCCCGGGCGGCCGGCATGAATTATGCCCGCCCGTTAAGCGAGGCGCCCGCGGACAGAACGAATGGAGCTGCCGCGCCACGATGATATCCTCTCCGCGGATATTTCGCGCCATCCCGCCCGGCACCCGCGGTTCGCCAGAGGAGGAGCTACATCTATCAGGCGCACCCACGCGGGCGAGCGAGACAGAGAGTGAGAGAGATAGAGAGGGGGTGGGGGGAAGGTCAGTTACACGAGCTGCCGGTCTCGGTGCTCGGGATTTATATCGGGCACTCCGATCTCTCGCGCGGAGCACACCATTCGCTACGTGTGGGTATGTTTCTATGTGTGTACTTATACAGATATAACATACACGGTGCAGCTTCTTCTCTGCCAGCGAGCGTTATGTACTTTTCAATTGCCGTATGCGCTACTGGTCTTCAGTATGATGTTTATATTTGTTTTTGCGCCAGACCGAGGCTTTTTCTTTAATGATCATCTTCAAGATCGCTAAGGACTGCTAATAAGACTTAAGTAAGAAAAAAAAAAAGGAAAGAACGGGAATAAATGTTTTCAACGTTAAGGATAAGTGAAAGTGCGATCATTTTTTAAATCTGTGGCTGGGCGGTAAGGAATGAGAGCTTAATGATAACAATGCAAATAAACAAATGCATATTTGGGATTATTATATAGATGGGTCGAAAAGTCCAGAAATATCATAAAATCCAATTCAATAAATATCTAGAAAATCTTCCGTATCTTTGACTCGTCGAGGCGTGTCCATTTTCTTTAAATGGAAACCCTTACTTCTTATTCTTCGTGTAAAAAAATAACATAAAATTTAACTTAGAAAAGTCAAATATACATAAGATCGAGAAAATATTACATGTGTATTTAACAATTATCAATTCGAATCATCGAGGTGCATTTGACTTTTTTTACCTAAATTTCTTTCGTTTTTTAAAAATCCGACGTTGACAATGGAGTTTTACAGTTTGAGAACAAAAAGGATGTCTAAAAGATCTGAAAAATTAAGTCGAAGGTCAAACTTTAATATTTGAAAATCAGGGTAAAATCCTCAAAATTTTATATTCAACATTTTCGCCTAATTTTCATCCTTTAGCAGTTATTTAGTATTTTCAGCATGAATGGCGCACTTCTTGTATAGTTTTTAAGAAAAATCAAACTTATTTAAAAGAAAAAGAAACCATTGAGAAACTATTTATTAATTATCAAATTCATCTCGTCGACTTATTTTATTGTAATTCCAATCAGATCAACTTACCCTGTCTTACGTAGACTGCAGATCAATGCGCAGTTTAAAGACTACATTGTCACAGAATTTCTCACGAAACGAAAATGCTCACCTGAAACAGAAATACAAAGAAAAACGCATTAATTTGTCATCCATCGTTCGATCTCGTTGACTTTAGCTTCCGTGATCCCTCGGCGTTTATCTAAAATATTCCCTTGCACTTTGTACAGTATGTAGGACAGTTGTTACCCCACTCCCCCCCGTTCTTCCCCAGAGCTAATACAGCGGATCGTCGCTCCAATAAAACAAGCTGCTCCTCGGTACGTCGGTCTGTGTAGGCAGCGACGGGAGTAACGGGGCGCGAGGCCCTGCGGTGCGGCGCGGGCGCACCCGTCGAGATATCGATATATCGTAAATTACGTACGTGCGCGCCCATAAAGTCGGAAAAGCTATGTAAACGGGGCTTAATTGGGGGGCAGCGCTCCCGATTTTTTCGAGTCCGATGTATACGGCGGCGAGACCTCGTATCGCATACGCGCATACTCTCTCGAACCGTCGCCAGATGTCAAACGTCGCTGACACTCGTGCTTTCTTTCTTACTCTTTCAGTACTGATATATTATAATATCGCCTCTCTCTCTCTCTCTCTCTCTCTCTCTCTCTCGAGGAGAGTTTAGATTTCCCTGCAGGCGTATTGTAAAGAGAAAAGAGAGAGAGGGAGAGAGAGCAAAAGAGCCGTGACAAGGGTGACTCGTGTGCGAGGGGACGGAGCGAGAGAGAAGAATGGGGATGGCGGGGGGCGATCGGTTAGCATAGAGATGCTCTAACAAACGATTCCTCGTACGAGCGCCGAGGCGACGCGCGCATACATATATCGGATTATGTAGATGGCAAAAAGGAGCGATAGACACAGGGGGCGGTTGGGTCGGACGGAGGGATGGGATGGGTAGCGAGCGAACTCCGCGTGCACCTTTTCTTATTCGGGCGCAACTTTCCGCCAGCCGACCGCGTCGCCGCTGCAGCGGCGCGCCGTCGAGGCATCCGCGAGTGAATTTGAAATGCGAAAAGTTCCTCGCTCGCTCGACCCGGGAAAATATTTGCCTCCGACGCGGCCGTGGCAGCGGGCATAAAGAGGAGGGAGAGGGACGGATGACGTCGCCGAGTGGTTTATTGTAAAAGCGTTATATACGAGCGGGCAAGGAATTCTGGCGCTGCGCTCGTTGTAATCGAAAAATCGGGAAAATTGTTCGTGCGAGGTTGTGGGAAGGGGGGAATTTGTCCATCCTCCCATTTCTCGGTTAAGTTAATAAGCTTGCGAACTGGAATTTTGCTCTTGTCCCTGGTTCATTTGATGCTAAGTAATTTGAATTTCTGATGCATTGGCAGCGGAGCAATATTACATCCGTGATAAGTTACAAACTCAACTTATGCCGAATTTATCCGAGCTCCGTAACCCGAGGTATCCGTTCGTACATATGTATATCTTGTTCTCGTGTGCAGTTCGCCTGCCGACCGCTCGTCCGATTGGCTTATTCAGGTATTTCCACAGAGATATAAGAGATTGAAACACACCCAAGAGAGGCCTTGGGAATCGCTCCCGACTGCTACTTCGGAAAAATCTAATAATCCTAGCAGGGACTACAGGCCGACATCAAAGGTATTGATGTACTGAGTATAGGTAAAATAACAATACCTCTGATTAATTTACCCTCATTCAAGTAAAATCAACGTTAGTTTCTTCGTTCTCAAATTCGAGCTTCGATTTTTGTTGTCGGATTCGGAAAAATTGGAGATTTTAATGGTGATAGATGACATATCTATCCTGTCTCCTAAGATTATTAGAATTTTCATCCAACTATTTTGATTCCATAATACGAAAAAGACTTTAAAATTCCAATGTTTAGGAAAAATGTTTCAGATAACGTTTCTGAAAGATAGTCGAAATCCGGTTCGGATAATCTTTTCTGACGTTAATGATCATTTTCAAGGTTACTGTAAGATCAATTGAGAAAAAAAAACGAATAAAAAGTAACATTCAATTGTAAAAACCAGACAATCCGTTTAAAAAACAAAAATTAATCTTTCAACAATCTTCAAAAATAAACTTTGGATTTAACTCCAAGGTCGTAGAGGCTAAATGTCAAGCCATGTAAAAATTACAAAAAAATTGTCTCGAAATATGCAGTTTCGAAAAGTTATTCAGGTCCGTTGTTAATTTTGACACACGTGCGACGATCCGACCTGCGCGTCGGGACAAACGCGGACTGCCCGTTAATTAGTCTTACTGAATCCGAGAAAATGTAATTGCACGTATCCGTGTATAATTGTGTATATTAATGTCGACGCGCGAGAAACAGGCACCGCAAGTGCGCGCGCAAATCTACTTTTCACGCTTTAATCCACCCCTCGGACGCGCGTTTATATTGTCTCCCCTTTTATCGCTACGCGCGCGTATGGATCCCTGTCCGCAGCGACGCGCGCCTCCTCGTCACAAAGAGAGAGAGAGAGAGAGAGAGAGAGAGAGAGTGCGGCACGGGGGGTGGGAGGGGGGTTGGCAATCAGCTTTAATTGAAAGCTATAAGCGTTCGATGCTCGGATGGCAGCCGAACCCCCTGCACCCGCCCACGAATCCCGCGTCCCCGCTGGAGCGGATCGAAGAGCCAGTTGCATCTCCTAAACGACGGGGCTTTGTGATCATACACACACACACACACACACACACACACACACGTGCGCGCGCGCATATATATGTATATACGGGCAAGCAGATAAGATCGGAACAACGTGTTCGCAATGTTACAGAAGAGGAGGCGACGGCAAGAGCAATTGCCGCAGTCGCGCGGGCGATTGTCTGGTTTAATTGTCGGGGCGAATCGTTTTCTTTTTTTCCGGCGCAGTACTGTTTCGCGAAATTCTTTTGTTATTTTTCATTGATAACTTCGTGCTCGTAAAGTGATCTATAAAATTATCACATATATATATATATATATATATATATATATATATATATTTTAATGTTAACAATTTTGAGAATTATTTTTAAAACACTTGACATTCACTCGCAAAAGGAGCTTTATCAAAAAAAAAAACAAAGGAAAAAGACACCGCGCCATACGCTGTATTCCGTGTCAGTTACGATAGAATAGCGTCAGCGTATACAAAAAGTAAAATAAGATTCCGGGAAATGATATAATTTTTATATAATCCGAATCATTAATAATCCCTCGTCCCATTGAATACCGATCATTTTTCACTGTACCCACCGACCTATTTTAAAAGATCTATTCGAATACCCGGTCTCGTTCAGCCGCATCCCTTAAGCCCGCGCGCAACGCGAAGGAGCGAGGACAGCGACCGCGACAACAGCGGCAGCAGCAGCAGCAGCAGCAGCAGCAGCAACAACAACAACGACAAAAAAGAAGGTAACAGGATCAATTTATCACTCGCTCGCTAATAGACCCCCACAAAGGAGCAAAGCGCTACTGTTATTAGAGGCACACCTCTCGCGCTGTGGCGGCATTTTGCCATACGATTAGGGGGAGAAGATGACGGAGAAATGAAAAAAAAAGAAGAGCAAATCGCCCCTGGGCCTCATACCAAGGTTTCTCTATCTAGCGCGCGCGTTATATCGGGCTCTCTCTCTCTCTCTCTCTTTCTCTCTCTTTTCCCATGTTCCCGTGCGCGCATTCTGCCTGCGTAATAGCTGCCGTGCAAGACGAGAAGAAGAAGAAAAAAAAACATGAAAGAGAAGGCATTCGTAGGAAACCTTTATTTGTCGCGACCTAAATGGAGATAAAGAAGAAGAGAGGGAATGAGAGAAAGAGAGAGAGAGAGAGAGAGAGAGGAGAGGTCTCAGGAAGTTAAAACGATTTGTGTGCTGACTCGGGCGCGCGCGCACACACATATACCACAGGTCGACATAATACAGGGGAGAAAAATGCCATTCGGTTGAAATGCGCGGCGCAACGCGTTTTTATGACCTTAATGCGCACTCTGCGATTGCTGCCTTACTAGATGCCGTCTTCTCCCCCTCACCCTCACCCTCTATATCTCTTCCTCTTACAGAGTCCCACTCATCCCAGTTTTCTCGCGACGTGAGCTCTCCGCTGTGGAATCTCGCTCCTTTATGTACGAGTGTCCCTTTCTTATTGGAAAGGTGGGCGGAGAGGAGGGGGAGCGGGGAGGGAATCGATAATGGACCGACTCTCCTCGGCCGCGCGCGACTCCACCCCGCACAGTCCATTCTGTGCGCATCATTTGACACTCCATCGAGAGTTTCTGCACGCGTACGTGGAGGGGGGGGGTGGGCGTTGAGCACGGCGCGGGCGAAAATCGAACGAGAGCGCGGACGTTCTCCTCGAGGAAGAAGTAGAGTTGTCGGCGAAGGCGAGGGGAAGGGGGGGCGTCGCAAGAGCGAGAGAAGATTGGCAGGCGGAGCAGAATAATGAATGGATCGTGGATAAAGCGATGGGAGTCGAAGTCCGAGAGAGAGAGAGAGAGAGAGAGAGAGAGAGCGAGAGATAAGGGGACGTGCGAAAGTAGCGCAAGTTTCGCGGAAATTAACTGCTTTATTTGAGAAACGAGTCTGGGCTCTGTAGAATTTATATATTATTCTGTGAAAACGCTCTATCAGAGTTCGTGGCGCGACCCTAGGATTTCCGACGATTTCTCAATCTTGCCATCGGTTCATCGTGACAAACGGAAAAAAATCCACGCAGCATATTTACAATTTTTCTATATATAATATATATGTGTGTGTGTGTGTGGTGTGTGTGGTGTGTGTACACACACACACACACAACATATATATATATATATATATATATATATAGGAACAGATGTCACAGACCACCTCTCTCTTTCTTTCTCACTCTCGCCCTTTATCCTCACACAATAGCCACCGCACCGTGCTTGGATCGAGGGTCAAATGTCTGCGCTCTCCCTCTCGCCCAACAGCAATAAAAGCTCTGTGACACGCGAAGGTGCAGCAAAGGTGCGCACGACACCAAGAGAGAAGAAGGTACGGGGGAGGGGATCGAATAAAGAGATCCAGTGGACGAAAGTGCGACGGGAAGCTGCGTACAGGGACATAGTGCTCTATGACTCTAGGGTGATAGTTCCTATATATATATATATATATATATTATATATATATATATATATATATAGTGAGAGATATGGTAAAAAGGCAAAAAAAGTAGGCCTGCGTTAGGCGCGAGGAGAAATTATATCGAGAGGAGCTGAAAAAAAAAGATCCCTTCGAGCATCGTCCTTCAGACCTCGTGTGGCCTTCGATCGTGTGGCATTTTGTTAGCGCTATACTCTCTCACCTTCTTCGATTAGAGAAGGCTCTTTATCTCTCTTGGCACCCCACATTCGCCATGCACATATATATCAGGGCGAGAGAGAGAGAGAGAGAGAGAGAGAGAGAGATTGAGATAGAAGAGGGGGAGCCTCGATGCGTTTATCTCCGATGGCGTTTCTCCGAGAAAATCGTTCCCTCCCCTTTATTTTTTTCTTACCCTCTTTGCGGAATATATATATATATATATACATATCGAATGTGGCTGAAAGGGCGAGAGTGGTGGGATATAAGAACCGCGCCGGGAGAGAGAAAAGGAAAAAAGGGAAGGTTATGTAAATACAATGCGGTCGGCGATGGTTGGCGGGGCGGGAGGAGGTTCGAGATCTGACGCAGGGCTTTCTCGAACGCTCGCGGCCGCACCGGCTTCTATCTACACCGGATACTCTCCGTGCGCGCGGGCGCCCAACGCCGGGATCCCCGAGAAATGCGCGGGCGCTCTAATCGAGTCGGATAAATATTTAATAATGCCAGCGCAGGATGGCGGAGACGCCCGCCTGGAAACGTCAATTGAGCGACGATTCGGCGGATAAATATGATGTGTTTGTTTAGAACAGCTACGGAGCGCCCTCCGGAATCGTGTCAGGGTTAATATGTGAGGATATACGTAGTTTTGATATTGGTTTTGGCTGTTATATTTCGATATATATATATATATCTAAGTTTATATGAAAACAATTTGACTGGTCATATTCTTACGGTATCCATGTAAATATGTACTGACGAAATGTATTGAAGCCGCGCAAATTATGGCTATGACCTTTTGTAAGCAGCATTTGTCCTGAAAGATAACGCACTTATGAGACCTGAGTATACTATAGCATATTTAAATGTAATTGAGGATTTATCAATAAAAATTGTTTCCTATAGAAATCTGAGACTTCTCGTCATCTAAAGAAACTCCATTTAATCGCTTAATTCATTTATAATTAATCGATGGGTTTCTAGGTGAATTCAAAGCGACACCTTCGGGACTCGGAAAGCAGAATGTATCGCTAATATTTTTTAACCTGCAAAGGAAGGTTTACGCATCTGTTAATATAAAATAGCGCCAAGTAGCGTTGTTGTACGAACCAGTAAAACACGGTTGTTGTAGTATTTTTTTATTTCAACTTGTTAAAAGGCGATACTTTGGCCATTGCTGTATTGAAAAAATCGTGGAAACCATGCCATACGTTTACTATTGCGACAAAGTTGAATTTCATCGTTTCGGATTAACTCGTTCAGATTTTCAATCGTGTAGCGTCAGAGCAAATGACGGAGATATAGGCATTTTTTAATAAAAAATCACAGGTGATTCGAAAAATCTTTTAAAAGTTACATATTTTTGTAAATACAATTGATATAGTATAATTGATATGATTACAGATATAATATTCGTTTCTTTTATAATAGTTGTTCTTTTATTTATTTCCGTTGGGGCTAACGATAGCTATCGTGGTGAGTGGAATGTAAGACATGTTGCGAAAGGTTAAAATTTCCATTTAGAATTATTCGAAAATGTTGCTATGAGTTGGTACTGTACCTCGGCAACAGAGCTGTAACGTTCGGTCAAATTTTTTAGAGGTTAGCGTAAAAACTGTTGAGACTCGATTAAATGGAAGATTATTAAATAGAAAAGGCTTACTAAGGACCATTACCCAAGCTTCGATGACCATCGTCGCCTCTAAGCACTATATATATATATATATATATATATATATATATATATATATAACACCTTGGCTACCGCAAACATTTTCTCCGAAAGTGAAAAAAGAGAAAGGCCGAGCGCTCGCCTCCGTTTCCCTCAAGTGTTCTACTGGAGGTCTACGCCGGGGTGACGCTCCATAGATATATACGAAGGCCATAATCGGACGCAATTTCGCGCAGCCCGCCCCAGCGACTCTCGAGGCTTTTCTTACGAATCCAGGGAGGAGAAATAAGAGTGGGTCTCCGAAGGAGAATGAGAGATAGAGAGAGAGAGAGAGAGTGGGAAGGGGGGAGGAGAGCGAAAGAGAAGAAACATGTCGTATCAACGAGATACTGTGTGAGCACGGGGTGTGAAAAATCAAGAGGTCTATTTATCCCCCTCCCCCGATCCCACTAGAGCAGCCGCTCATTTCCTACCGCTTTTTCTTCTTTCTCCAGCAGTCTTTATAATATGACCTCGAGAACCACGCTCTTTTCTCGCTCGCTCTCTCTCTCTCTCTCTCTCTCTCTCTCTCTCTTTCTCTCTATCTTTCGCTTACTCTCTGTCTCACTTTCTCATGGCATCTATTCGGGATCACACCTTTTTCTCCTTTCTCGATTTTCCTTAAGGGAGTGTTATATCACAGCGCCCACGACCGCAAAATAGAGGTAAAAGGGCGATAGAGATAGAGACAGAGAGCGAGAGAGGAAGAGTGTGTGTCATGCGGTCGAACGTGCCGCCAGTCAGGGGACGTTAATTATTGCCAAGAGTGCTATCCAATTGTAATACGTGGAATTCGTGCCCGAGCGTTGAGCGTTAGTCGGAGAAATGCGGGGAGAAATGGCGATTCGGGGGCGGATGTGGAAAGAGCGCCAAGTGTTGCGGAAAAAATTCCAGCAGCCCTTAGAATGCCGTATATACGCTCCCCGCAAAAATTTTGATCGAGTGTGGCTGGCTCGGGGAGAAGTGTATTCGCGGGGCATATTGTGTTAAGTTTTTCAATTTCGACAGTTCGAGTTTGGATCAATCATCAACGGTTGTCGAAACTTTTTTACCAGCCATACTATCTCCGATCTTTTTCTTTTCTCGTTTCTTTTTTTTCGTTTTTTTTTTTTTTTTTTTTATTTTACTTCCCAATAAAGAGACAAGTTTGTGCCATCTCGGTCGAATATTTCGCGTCGCGATAATATTAATCGCTCGGGGCATTCCCTCAAGGTAGCACAAGGCGCATCAAATGATGAAAGTAAACAGGGCGCTATTTGAAACGTTGATAAATAGGGTTTATCTTCTTACTAATATTTTTTCGATCAATTCCAAAAATATGTTTATGTGTATTTTACCAAAGTGACTATTTATATGATACGCTTCTGATTGATTGTCGTATAAATAGAATGTAAATTGTAAGTACGATTCGTAAAAAAAATTTTAACTTGTTTATTAAGTTAATTAACAAAACTAGTAGATCGATAAAAATATTTATTAGTTTCTAAGCATAAAATGAGAAATATTTCAAAACATATATACAGAAATACGTAGTCATATGTACAGAAATAATGTTTCAACATATTTTTTCATGGGACATTTCGATATTGGTAAAATATTTTTAAATTATTGCTCTAATGATATGCAGATGGATTTCGCTATCAAACACCAATGTTTTAGAAATAATTCTGCGATGTTACGGAAATACAAATGAATTCGATTAGCAGTGCCAGAGGCAGGAAAGCAGCCGTTATTTGCTATCAGCGCAATTAAGATTATCATCTATACTTAATTTTGCTCTTACTAGTCTACAGCTATAAATTTCTTTCATTGCTCTAATTTCCAGTACACGCGGTTGAAAAATTCTAAAATTTCCATTTATTCTTTCTACTTGTAGTTGCAATCTATATAGATATATATATATATATAGTTTACAACATCAATTTAGTTGGCTCATTTTATTTTTATAAAACACATAAATATTTTCTAACTTCAATTGTAAGAGTAGCGGCCTTTATTGCATAATTCGACCACCGCGCGCGCTGGAGTCAATTTAATTTTACCCCACGCCGATGCCCAATGTATAATGCGCAGGAAGCGATTCCCGTGGCGCATTCGCTTCTCTCCAGCGGGACGAAGAGAAGAAAAATTACTAATTACGTTTAGAACGAGCTCTCAACATACCAATAAGGAACAAGTTTTACCTCCTTTTTTCCCACCCGCTCTTTCTCCCTCCCTCTCTCCCTCCCTCTCTCACTCTCACTATCTCTCTCTCTCTCTCTCTCTCTCTCCCTCGCTGCCTCTCAGCACTGTGACACTCCCTTATATAATCCAGCCGTCAAGACGCCCAACGTGGGACAACGGCGACGGCGACGACGACGACGAGCGTATACGTGACGGCGGAAACTCGTGGAATTCCCGGAGGCTCCCTCGCCCCCTCCCCCTAACGGCGACTCGTCTCTATTCCCTCCTATACTTCCCCAATCCTCCTCCTACTCCTCCTCCTCCGCCGCCTCTCCTTTCCCTTCTGGAAAATGAATTCAGAGTCCACCGGCGCACGCGCTCACGCGACCGTCCCCCCTCCCGTCGTCGGTATTATTTTTTTCCCTCTCCCCCCTTTTTTTTTTTTTTATTTTCGCGCCGTCGTTAAATAAATGGAGGCGAGTTTAAATAAATGACGCGCGAGGCTTTTATCGGAATCCTCGCACCTCGCGAGAAAATTGAATAAGCCGAACGGCAAGAGTGGCTGGGCGAGGGGGTTCGGAGGCAATTGGATTTAACTGGTAGCGCGGCCTCTTTCTTTCTTTCCTTCTTCCTTTCTCTTCTTTCTTTCTTGCTTCTTTTTTCTCTCTCTCCATCCGCGCTGCTGCGTATCTCTCTCTCTCTCTCTCTATCTCTCTCTATCCCTCGCGCGCTCGCTTTGCGCCGACACGCGACGCGCGACGGCACGGCCGAACTCTTGACATAATGGACTTATTGTCACTTTTGCGTCGCGGATTAAGTTATGCAGACGTGTATATAGGTATATAAATTAGAGCGCGGCAGGTGTCTGAATTTTTTACGCGAAAGCCCGCGATTCGGCTTAATTTATAAATCAATATTGTGGTAATTTTCCTGCGCCGCTCATTTCCCATCGGCGCTGTTCGACGTACAGCTCCGACGTTTCGCGACGGCGGCGGAAAACGGCATATCGTCAATCTGTTGCGTCGTCGACGATTCCAAATATATGCGTCGGCCTTAATTAAAAGTAGCATTTTTAAGCGACGTCGGAAGAACGATTAGAGACAAAAAAAATTCATTGCATTATGCATGTCAGAAATATCGATGACGGACTGTTCTTGGTAATTTTTCACGAAGAGCTAATCGCAAAAGAGAAGCTGCGACAAGCAAAGCACGGTAAAATATCCTGTTTTCTTTCCCCCCTTCATTATTCCTCCCCTTGAGAAAGGCACACATATACATGCATGCATACGTACACGAAATACTCGCGTGATCCTCGACAAGTAAAATCCTACTTTCCGTTGGCACTTAAAGGCCCTCTAACGTATGGCCACGGGGATTTTCTCTCGACGCTAGTTTCGTAACCCCGTTCCCCCCTCTTTCATCCCTTAACCATTTCCCTTTGTCGTTATAACGTTCATCCATTCCTCCTATCCGAGAGCCCGTCCCCGCCGTGAAAGAAAAAAAATTGCCCCCGAGACCCCCATCCGTCCGCTCCGGTTTCTAATAAAGACGCCAGTGCTCCTGCGTATATATATATATATATATATATATATATATATATATATATCGAAGCCCGGGAAAAAAAGAGCGCGCGCGCTACGCCAAAGTAATATCACCGAGGCGCGCACATACGATCGGCTTCCGGCGCCACCCGACCAAGAGAGATTCGCGCAAAACTTTAAGATTTCGGAAAACTAATAATGGCCCTTTTTCCTGAAGCTTCCTGCCTCGCCGTACCTCGCGATTTCAATTTCATCGGGCGTGCAGTCGACAAAGGAAGTCGAAGAAATGGACGATTGCGTATGAGCATCCGAATCCCGAATCTTTCACCCACAAAATGTCCTCTTTCGATGGAATTTCGAATTTCGCCGTATTAACGTGTAATCGTGGGATTGGATAAGCTAAGAATCCGTAATTGTCGATGGTCGAACGGATTTCGTCGTCTCCTCGCCTATGCCAAGGCCGTCCAATCGATCGCTTTTGCGCCACTCGGGAACGAGTAAAATACGCGCTTTACGCATATGTCGCCGTAAAATAGTATAGATCGCTGAATCAGTTTATAAGATCTTTTTATCGCGGGCTTTGTTTAGTAAACGAGAAGCGTACCGTCCGATTCTGAAGGCCTTGCCGAGGGACGGGTCATAACGAGGTCCGTAGGGAAAACTCTAGCGTACGATAGGTGAGGAAGTAGTCTAAGTTCGGTCCATATTATTACTCCTTTAAAAGAGAGAGAAGCGGCGAAGGCACGATTCGATGGTTGGAAGAAGGAAAACTTTTATAAAAAGTTCTGTAAATTATAATATAAGTGTTAAAATTGACAAACTTGATAAATATATTTCTTCGCCTTCGCATAGAGTAATAGAACGTTGCACATATGAGACCGCATAGCTATAATACTACACTCAATTGGTCATTGGAAAATTTTTATGATTAAATTTTGATATTAACTTGATCAAAAAAATTCTTTTATTAGGAACGAATCATAATAAAATAGTGATTTTTCGCCTATATTACAAAAAATATTCACATTTGAAACATACAACTTCAGCTCGTATTGCATCGATACGTATCATTTTTTACATAAAAACAAAAACGATTGCTTATAAGAAAGCATCAAATTAATGTAGCGGTTTAAAAATAATAATATTATTGTTCATTTCATGAAACATAGAACCTAATAATTTCACGTCCGTCAACTGATATAAAGAAAAGGAATAAATATGTTGAATAGACTTACAGGCTTCTTAAAAAATAAAAATAATATGATTTTTTAAAACACGTAAAAAGACCGATAAAAATATTGAATGGTACATAATAAAATTACGAAACAATAATTAATTCTCTTATCAATTGCTTTTAAATTATGTTTAATACTCGCTCTAATAAATATAATTCTTAACATAATAATAAATATAAATAAATTATAAATATAATTAATAAACATAAATATGATTCGAGGATTTGGCTAAATTAATTGTTGATAATTTTATTTTCTCAGCTTATATACAGGTTTACTTAGTTATTATACTTTAGTATAGGAATTTCTATATGGTACGCCTTTTTTTTTGTCCTGGTCCAATAAATGCAATAACTATGTAAATATATCAGTCCCATGAGCCTGGTGTAGTTTTTTTTTCCACGCAAAACGCGAAATTTTTCAATATAACTTCGAGCAGTGCAGGAAACTCGCTTTTTCTTTCTCTCTGTCTCTATCTCTCTCTCTCTCTCTCTCTCTCTCTCTCTCGCCTGTTTAATATCGTCAATGTTTATGCCCCCCCCCCTCGCGCGCGTCTATCCCAAGAGTATCGAGGAGCGAAAGAAGGCGACTCCAGCGCGCAATGACAATTATGCAAATATCCCGTCTTCTGGTGTCCGTATACATGTATGTATATATAGGAAAGCCTACCAGGAGACAACGGCGCGACGCCGCGGCCGACGCCGACGACGACGACTGCCGCGTCGGCGCAACAGATGTCCAGAACGACCGCGCACTGCGCAGTGCCGCTTATATCTGTAGGTATATATATATATATATATATATATATATATATATATATATATACACTATATACTCACACATACACACATGTATATTTAGCGCAACGTGCATACATTTAGGTATACGACGCTCGGTGCCGTATATATAATATCACGCTCTCGCTCTTTTACTATCGGCCCCGCAAGCCGCGCTACGTTTATACAGTTACGCAGATGTGTATATACGCCAGCCGCGTCGCGACGTTTCGCTCTTGCGTCCCGCAGGCTCGCATTCCCCGACAGAACGACGTACGCGGCGGCCTTTTCCTTGCCCTCCCTCCGGCTCTCACCCTTCGTGACCCCCTTTCTTTCCCCCGTTTATCCCTCGAGCGTTGGACGTTTGCTCTTCTCGATGTGCCGCGTCTTCGCCTGTGGCTCTTGTGTGCAATGTGCGCGCGCGCGCGCGCAGACAAGCACACGGTCGAATGAAGAAAAGCTCGATAAGAAAGTATATTATACAGCACGAGAACGCGCGTTATAAAAGTATAACTATATAGACATATAAGCTTTCTTACGACTACTGTCGGGTAAACGAGCACTAACGACTCTCTGGAGTAGTATTGCCTGTCCCGCGAGAGGGAAAGAGTCGTCGTCCCTGTTTATATATATATATATATATATATATATATATATATATATAAAATGGAGACCTATATCGACGTTAGCCTCCCCTCGAGGTGCGCGTGGTGTGTAATAAGAGCAGAGAAAGAGAGAGAGATAGGAAGAGGAAACGCGGGAAACTCGAATCGACTCGTTCGAAGGCTCTAAGGGAAGAAGAGAAGAGAGAGAGAGAAGAGAGAGATAGTCGAGGTATACGGAACTTCCCAGCGGACCGCGCGCGCATCGGCGTTCCCGCGGAGGCATCCGAGGCAAATCCAATGAAGGCGTTTCCGAGAACAAAATAATCCCCTCCTTCCTACCTCCCTCTTCCCCTCGCCCTCTGTATATCGAGCCAACGCGACACCTTCCCCGAGACCCGGCTCTCGGGCTTCTTTTTTTTCTCCTCTCCCGTTTTTTCCTCGATACCGCGTTCTTCAACCTGCTCTTCGAGGACCCACGGATGAGCGGAGACGGGGAGGCGGCGAGGGGGATGAAGGTGAGACCCTCGCTTTATTGTGCACTTCGGAGTTCATCGAAGAATTCTTATTACAAGTCCCTCTGCCCTCCATCTCCCTCGCTCCTTCGCTCGTTTTCCGTGCGCACCGTTGAGAAATCTCATTATCCCGTGCGCGAGGGTCGGCGGTGAGGGGAGGGTGGGGGTGAGGGAGGAAGAAAAGTCTCCCTGCCGCCGACGCCACGCTGCATCGGCTCGTACGTCCGCGGCGGAAAGTTTCGCGGGCGAATCGAAGAGTCGGGTAACCGAGCAGGAGCTGCGTTCTCCCCGATGCAGTCGGGCGCGAGTCTCGGGTGACGAGCTAGAGGGAGAGAGAGACAGAGAAAATCTCCGGGAGTCGGGTTATTGCGGGAACGGGGATATGACATCGCCTTCGATTTGCTCGACCGCGCGTATCTCGTAATGATTACAAGGACAACAATAGAGGAATAAATACATCGAGAAGAAAGGATTTTTTTTTTTTTTTTGTTTTCCCCATATACAGGAGCCCCGGTTCGAGAAAAACAATTCGCTACACGTTGCTTATCGTCTCGTCCCTGAAGCGAAAACCGTACAGACAAGACGATAAACCGTATAGCTATATTATAACGTACTATATATACACGACAGTCGCACTGGTTTTTCTCTTCTCGCCGCCTCGTTCTCCCACCCCGATGCTCGGATGAAAATCAACTCTCGGCAATCGTCTCGCCGGCGCTCTCGCGGCGCCAAAAGCCCGTGGCGCAAAAAAGCGGGAGCCAGTGTCAGCGCTGAAACAAAAGGGGCGACGGGGGATGTGAGGGGGGGGGGACGCGCCGATGAAAAAGCGTACTCCGATAGTGACTGCCGCGTTACGCCGTTCTACTCCTCCTATAATCCTGACGCTTCCTCCTCCTCCTCCTCCTCCTCCTCCTCCTTCTCGACCGCCACTTGCGGGGACAAAAACCTTTCGGCTGTCGCGGCTCGGACGCTGGGAGCGCATAATTAAAGTTCATTGTGCGCGCCAAGCCACTGGTAAATCTCTGTACGGCCGAGGAGCTTTCGACGGGATAAGAGACGAGAGAAGAGAGAGAGAGAGAGAGAAGAGAGAGAGAGCGAGAGAGTGGTTTGCTTCGCAAGCTCGGTGATTTCTAAGGGTCAGCGGCTCCGAGACGACAGCTGATAGAAAACGCCGGGCGCTTCGGTTTCGAGCCTGCGAGGATTCTTCCGAGCGTCGCGAAGGTCTTCGACGTTATGCGAGGCACTGCCGATAAGTCTCGAAATAGAACGCATTCGTTGGATCGGATACTTTAATTACGTCAACGCTGTGAAGTTGGGCGACAACGTCGTAATTCTCGTTTAAAGTTTCATTCTGCAAAGACCGTTACCCGTGAAATTGTTTCACGTTTCGACGATCAAATACGTAAATTTCACAGGAACGCGACTTTAGTCGCTGAGAAATAAGACATCTATCATTTTTCTAGTCAGCTGCCCTGAAAAAGTTTTCCAACGGGCATCTATATGCGAGCAACGATCAAAGGCATCGAGGGCGTGCCGTTTCGCAGACAGATTTTATCGGTGAAAAAGGTATAGCGTTCGATGGAAATCAATTACACGTAATACGTAGATTATGTATAAGGACCGGCCGCTTTTCACGGCCAATCTCGAACTAATTTCTCCGTTCGACTCGTAACAAGCTCGTAACAAGTGGATAAACCATTTAACTTTGAATCGCCTGCACGAGAGGCCAAGTGAAAGTCCCCCCCAAAACAGGAATAGAGGCAAGTATAGATAGGGAAAGAGAAAAAGATAACGGGAAGCAAGAGAAAGATCGTGTGTGAGAGAGAGAGAGAGGAAGAGAGAGAGGAAGAGAGCGAGCGATAGAGCGGAAGAGGGTCAGCTGGACGACGCGCACGGGCAGACGAAATTATATCGTTTTCCGGGGCTCACTCTCTTTCCCTTATCAGCCGCCCGGAAGCGAACGCGCGTGCGTCATGCAAAAGTCGTCGGGTCGCCCATCCTTCTCTCTCTCTCTCTCTCTCTCTCTCTCTGCGATAATCGCGCCGGTACCGCTAGCCGCCAACCCTCTCTCCCCGTAATTAATGTTACGCACCGGCGCCGGTGTCCGGCTTCAAGGATCCCCCCGCTCGAATGGGAGGGACGGAAGGTGGCTCGAGGGGGGCGCGCATCCATCCCTTCCGGTGAGCCTCGCTCCCGCCGCAGCCCCCACGCCGCCAGTCCCAGGCACGGGGCTATCACGCTTTGCCGTGCACGCCTGTATATAAAGGGAT
Source organism: Sycobia sp. Sy_11 (assembly GCA_018907035.1). Classification (NCBI taxonomy): domain Eukaryota; kingdom Metazoa; phylum Arthropoda; class Insecta; order Hymenoptera; family Epichrysomallidae; genus Sycobia; species Sycobia sp. Sy_11. The sequence continues at coordinate 493,958 of JACCIC010000270.1, read as the reverse complement.
ACTACGGGGAAAAACGATAGGATCGGCCGTATCGGTCGTTCGCGCGGCTGTTCGCGCGCGCGCTGGCGCAAGCTCGTTTCGTCTTTTCCGGAGTCGATCGTCCGTTAAAGCTGCCGTCCCCTTCCCTTCCACGATGCTGATGCCCGATTAAAGCTCGCGCTATGAGACCGGAGCGTTTTGGCGTAGAGGATATTCGAATTGGGTTCGTCTGTATTAATCTCGTAGAATTGGAAATTTTTTCGGGAAATAATTTTTTTACTTCCAGCTCGTGTTTGTGTCAAGTGTTGGAAAATCCCCGTGTATTGTATCTATGCAGCTGTACAATAATCTTTTAAATACGAGATCAATCCACCCAACTAATATGAAAATATCTCATCAAATCAAACCTATCATTTTTATTTTACAACATGATTTTGACTTCATGTGTCATACGAAGACTATTACAATTACTTTTGTAAAGGTAGCATATTTTCACTGTCAGATACAACCATATTCAGATCCTATGAAATTTAGAATGGTGCACGTTTATTCATATCGTGATCGTTGTAAAATTACAAATTGTGTGAATCTTCTGCGGAAAAATGTGAAATTCGTTAGCTTCCGAGACGAGATATTAAATGTGTTAGTTCATTGGCAGTCACTTTTGAATAGGTGTGGCAATTTTCAGCTATTTTAACTTCACTTAATCTTACAGCAGTGAGAAGATAGAATCCTTGATTTATGTTGATTATTCGAAATGCCAACTTTCAAATGACTTTTTGCTTAATATTTTTTTTAAACCAGTGTTCATAATTGAAGAAAAAGAAAAAATTTCGGCAGATATTAGTCTAACGTATGAAACGATGTGTTTATAATAGAAATTTTATAATAATAATTTTATAACATAAAATAGTTTTTTCAAATATATTGTTTGCACAATAGCCTAATACAGATATTGATATGGAATGTAATTTTTTGATTTCAGATACATCTAGCAAAACGGAATCATGAGTCAAATATTTGACGCGCATTTTTTCATATTTTTTTTCTCCCAATTTTTTATTTATTATAGTTTAACGTCGCCCTATCGATATAGTTTCGATGAAATTTTGACATGGGTTCGGCTAATCGAGCAGCAAATTTCGCGACAACATAACGTGCTTAGGTCTAGTTGTAAAATTTAGTGTTTAATAGTGAAAAAAAAAACATATAAATATTTTTTTATTTCGAATCTAAAAGATTAGAAACAAAACTTCAGTAAAACTAATCTTCGATAAACGCTTTCTCTATGTAGATAATTGCCTCTTTTTAAAAAAATATCTTTAAAACTTTCTCGTAACATTCCCCTACGCCTTAGATTCGATTCGAGCTCGCAATCGATCGCAATTACGATCTTGTAAAAATCAGAATTTTCTTAAAGCTCTAGAGCCAATCCCGCTCGCCGAGGGGCTCGTGCGCAGCGGCTATAATCCCATTCTCGTTTCCAATCGCTTGAAATTACATCGAATGGAAATCGCGCGCGGCAAAGATAAGAGCTTATAAAGCCACGCGTGCCGAAACGAAAGGAATAACCCAGCCGCGTTAATTGGAGCCCACCGCCCGTACGAAAGGACTCGCCCGAGTTCCCGGTTCCAAGATTCTCATGCCCCGTGCGCGCGTATACGTGCACGTAATATCGAGATCGGAAAAATGGGTAGGCCGATATCACGGGCCCGTGTAGAAATAAAAGAATTTTTTTTCACCACTTTAAACACAAAATTACAGTTTTAACACGATTTTCCGATTATCGCTCTGAAAAATATAGTCCGACACTGGTGTGTAAGTCGATTTTTACATCGTCTGACTTACCTCCCACGCTTCGCTACATTACCTGTCTCGCGAGGTAAATAATCAACTTCTATACTTACCCTGAAATATAATATTCTTAACATATATTCAGCGGTAAAATAAGAATTTTAAGGTCTTTTTCGTAGAGGATAGAATATGGCTTAAATTGTCAAACGAACGGAGAGCAGTTTAGACTGTATATACGAGATTCTTTTTATTGAACATTTTTACCTACGTAATTACTTTATCATTTTGAATCACTTTCGATCAAACACTTCAAGCTAAAAATAACTCAAGCTAAAAGCACAAGTAATACGATTTATATACACAAGTGGATCAAAGATTTTTTTGCTGAAAGCCTGGTTTATCCGTAAAAAAATTTCCGCTAAAATCATTTAGGAAAATGAATTCAGGTTAAAACTGAAACTATCCTCTTCGATACATCAAATTTTAATTAGCCACGATTTTGCAAGTAATGGAAGTTGCTGAAAAAATAAAAAAAAAGTTTCAAATTCGATCACCGTCGCAACTTTTGAAACAGATGTGAACTTTTCGAATGCGAACTTTGGAGGCTTCTTGAATATCAACTGATTGTATTCTACTGGTCAAAATATATAAGGAAAGCCTTTTTCTTCGTCATGGACGTATTTGTGCAAACGCGACGGCAAATCCAGTGCCAGAACTAGCTCATTATGGATCCCATTCTTTGTTCTATTACAATACACGACGAAACTTCTCCCTCGAGCATCCATTTTCGAGCTGCGCAAGCTGGTAGAATTCATTAATTTTTCGTTCGCCGGAATTTAGCATTCCCATCTTTCGCTTGCTCATCGTCATTTATCGCACTTTTAGATTCCAATCGGAAAAGTACGCCGAATGTATAAATGGCAAAAGAAACGGAGAGGCGATCGCATCGATTTTAAGAAGCTCGACTTCCGTCGTAAACGCTCGGTCCGCAGTACACGACGTATTACGACGTATTTTAACTCCTCTTTCTTTTTTATCGCTCGAAGAAACGACGTCGGGGGAGGGCGGTCGAGGTAGGAGCAATAATACAATTAGCTCAAGAATTGTAGCGCAATTATCGGAACGAAATAAAATAAAAAAGGGTAAGAGGAGCAAGTGGAGCTGCCTACAAGACAAGATGGGGAGGGGGAGAGAGAGAGAGAGAGAGAGAGAGAGAGAGAGAGAGAGATTGGAGCAAAACACATAAATCTGGAAGGCGAAGGAAGAGTAAGAGAAGAAAGAAGTAGAAAGGAGACAGATGTAGGAGAAATAAGTGAAGGTGTATAACGTCGGAATTCGCGGGGTGAGCTGCCGCGAGAGACAGAGCGAAGGAGATTACATTAATGAAATTACTAAAGATCGCGCGCGGGCGGAAGAGTAAGAACGAGAGAGAGAGAGAGAGAGAGAGAGAGAGAGACGAGAGAGAGAGAGAGAGAGAGAGAGTGAGAAAGAGGGAAGAAGGCACGACTGCTCGGCAAGTAACTTTAACGAGCTCGTAAACGAACGTATTTGCTCGAGTGTTCCCCCCCCCCCCTCGCTGTTCACTCGCCTTTTTTCGAGAGCCCTAGATCTACCACCGCTACTGTTCCTCCTTATCGGTAGCCACTGCCACCCCCCCTTCCGTCCATCCGCGCTACCTTCTTTTACGACTCCCTTGGTGTTTTTGCGATTCCGCCTCCTCTATATAACGTTCCTCCTGAGATATATCTATATTATATATATATATAACATGCGCGAGATATATACGGATATATCTATTACGAAACGCAAACATAACAGTCATATAATATTATAACAAGCCGAGAACATCTATCTAGTCGATACCTCAACCATCTCGCGATGTTTTTACGATTTTGTTCTACTGCGCATGTACTCGGTCTCTCTCTCTCTCTCTCTCTCTTTCTCTCTCTCCCTCTCGCTCTCCACGGCATTTATTTCTCTGCCACCGGTGAGTCCTTTCCCATGTCGTCCCCATTAAAGTCCCGGCGCGCGGTAAATAGGGAAAAATACCGGGGGCATTAGGAGCTGATACAACGAACGCCGGCGCGCGCGCGAGTTTGTGAGAGAGCGAGCGAGAGAGAGCGAGCGATGGAGGAAAAAGCACGAGCTATCTCGTAAAGCTTAATAGCGCAGCGCGCGCGAGAGAGAGAGAGAGAGAGAGAGAGAGAGGCCGCGGGTCGCGCTCTTTTGCCGCAATCGTGAAATAGCGATCGCGAGCCGCACGGAGTGCTAAACGAGAAGTCAGGGGAGAGAAAAGCGTCCGGTAATTAGGTCGCTTTATATGAGCTATATAGGCCGTATCCTTTCTCACTCTCTCTCTCTCTCTCTCTCTCTCTCTCTCTCTCTCTCTCTCTGTATTCTTGCTACCTTGTCTTTCTATTTGCTGCTTTATTTGCATATGAGCGACGAAACGTCTTTCGGCGGCATTGTGTTGTAATGGAATAGAAACGGCGAATAGATTATTTCGAGAGCGGGAAATTGTAAGGGGTGGAGAAGGAGAGAGTGTGAGAAAGAAAGGACAGGGAGAGAAAGAGATTTGCCTTTCTTGCATTACAGAAACTGCAGTAGAAATCATTATGACAGGTACTGCGAATAATTACATAACACTAAAGTTGCCCAATCGTATAAAACATTCACTTAATTATCATTAATTCATTTAATTACTTTTTGGTTATTTGCAAGGTTGTTGATTTTTTCCGCCATTATGCGATGGAGTTACGTGTAATTTTATGATCTCGAGCGATGCATTACATCACCATAATCGTTAAATTTTTATCATTATTTTAATTAACCTACACATATATATGTTTAGTGTCTAGCTTACTTAAACGCTTGTCTAAATTTAAGATCGTGTCTTTAGCATAACATACTAGAATGATTTACTTCCATAAATAATTTACAAATTGTCGTTATTAAAGTATATTTGATTTACGTGTAGATAAACACACGTAATCTACCCGATGTTCGTAGATTTTCCATCTTGAAAATATACCGGCATCTGCTCGCTCGCGACCATTTAATGTTTAAATAAATTCTAATAGATGGGGGGGGAGGGGTGTGAGACAGAAAGAGAGGGCGAGAGAGATAGAAAAGCAGAGATGTGCGTTACGACCGACTACGGGTTCTTACGCTTATGGATTACGTCTCGCTTCAATAACGCGCGTACATTTGTATTAAACATATTGATTTACCGTCGCGGAATCCAACGGAGCGAAATTACGTCGCCCTCGCTTTCTAATTTACATAGGAGATCTAATATATAAGCGATCGTGGTCGGTTATGAGTCGCGTGGGCGCAGCGACAAGTCCTCCCACCCTCCTCCATTCTTTATCGCGCACGCGCTCTCTCTCTCTCTCTCTCTCTCTCTCTCTCTCTCTCTCTCGATCTCTCTTTCTATATACATATATTTCTGCGTTCGTTGCGCGAAGTCTGCGCGTGCGTTATAGTTGACAAAAAGAATTTATCAATATGCGAGGCTGTATGGGCGCGCGAGCGACGAGGGCGCCTATGGTTGTATTGCATAAAGAGCACCGGGCGAATCGGGTCGTAAGCATAAAACTTCGCGCGGCTTCGCCAACGGCTCGGCGGCTCGACGATGAATAAAAAAAAAATAAAAAAAAATATTTATATATATATATAATAAATAAATATATATATATATATATATATATATATATATAAACGAGGGCGGGTGAGATGGAAATCCTGTCGATAAACGGCCGAGATTTTCCTTCCCATTGCCTAACCGCCGTGTAAATTGGCCGAATGCCGGCCGCGTGCTCAACCCACGCGCGAATATAACGGAGAACGAGCATGTATACGAGGGTATATATATATATAGCGTCCGACTATCTCGCGTAACCGTGACACTGGGACCGCGAGCATCCGTCCAATCTGTATATATATATATATAACGAGAGCGACGTAGCTGTGCTGCGCGACACTTACGCTGTCTTTAGCTCGCCGTGGGCGGCCCGACAAATGAGAGAGAGAGAGAGAGAGTGTGTGTGTCTGTGTGTGTGTGTGTGTGTAGGAGGAGGATCGAGAGGGGAGTGGGAAGATGATACGCGAGAGCGGGACAAGCGCGAAAGTTTCCTATACTATATGGTACGGGGGGGGGAGGCGTCGAGGCGTCGACGACGTCGCCGGGATATATTAATTGGCTGATTGGCATGGGGATCCGATGTATGTAAGCGTCGGCCGATGAATTGATTGATTGCCTGACTGACTATCTTATTAACTTTCACGGCTGGCCGTGAGGGCTGTGACGACGGGTGAGAGGTGATGGTATTGAAACAATGGATTCTCATTCGTACTTCGCTCTATTTTTGCGCACATCATTGTCGTTCGCCGTTGTCGCGGACGCTGCAACAGTCATTGATAACGATTACATCAAATTTTTATCAATGATTATCTATATATATACATATATGTAATACGAAATGGTTTGTCAACATTCTCTGCATCATTCTTGGATCGTAATTACAGGCGTAATTTGGACTTTAAGTAAATAAATTATGAACGATTAGGAGGCGGCGCGAAATTTTATAAGCCTAGGATTTTATGGACGAACGGGCTCGAGGCTGCGTACATTACGGACTCGGTAAAAATAACGGGGCTATCCTGAGCGCCGGCGCGGGCTCGTTATTCTGGGATCCCTCCCCCCTTCTTGCCGTCCTCCCGAGGCGCGTATAATTAGCGCGTTTAATTTATTCGAATCGGAAAATTTAATTATGAATACCAAATGGCGCGATTAAACCGGCCGGAATTATGTTTCCCGTATGCACCTTACATAATGCATATAGCGAAGGCAGGAACGATTCATGTATATATATATATATATATATGTAGCACAGGAAGTCGACGCATACTTCGCCCGAAGGAGTTCTTCCACCTGTTTTTCATTGGTCGTATAGAACGAACGCGCGCGTACGAGCTGCGCTCAAGCTCCAACTGGTACTGGGAATTATATGCAGATTTGGCAACGGCGCGATTGATCGATGACACATATGTCGGATCTTGTCAATGCGCTCGAGCCGATGAAAAGTAGGTGTGGTGTCTATTGAAAAAAAAAAAAAAAACAAAAAAAAAAAATTTAAAACCCGAAGGACTTACAGTATATTAATAGCTATACAGAATCGCGATCTAGCCCATGAAAAAAAAAATATTTGTAATACAGTTCTGTTAGAATATCTCACAACTTGTGTGCATGAGTTAAAATAAAATCCATTACTTCACATCGATTATTTACGAGACGCGGAGTATGGCGTACTGGAGATGTAAATCCATTTTCAGACAGGGGGATAATGTTATGCCATGCACGTTTTGTACCTTACTAATAAAATACATCAGTAGTTCAAACCGCTAGCAGGTGGGAATTCCTCTTCCTATAAATTCCTTGTCCAACAACTTATTCTACAGATTTATATCTACCCTCCTTTTTCGTTTCTCTTGATGATAAAATTTTGTACGTATTTTTTATCCTCTCGCATCTTCTTTTAATTAAAAGCTAAATATAAATGGGAAAGATACTCCTACGAATGATTTTTTAGCACTTATTGTGAACAGAGCTTCATAGTGAAACGAGCAGAGAGAAGTTTATTAATGCTTCAAGACCTCTTTAAAATTTGACTTCGCAGCCAATGTAGTCGAAGGCACGGGGCGAATTTGCCTACCATGTATGAGAAGCATGCTTGGCTAAAAAACATATAATACGATAATCCCCACTGAATATTTAACATTATTTTACAAATCTTAAGTCAGATTTCAATGTTTTTCAAGCCTCAAAGAATTGTACTATAACCCTGGTAGAAATCTAAGAATTTTTAATAGGCTTGAAAGTAGTTACTAGGTTAAAACTAGGTAAAAACTAGGTAAAAACTAGGTTTTTTCAACCTTGTTTCTGGGAGGTAAATGAACTATTTATTTAACAATTAACATTTACATAATATAACATTATGACATTTATTGAAGAAAAGAAAAATCATAAGATACGGAAACTAACAATTTTCAGAAATTGCAAAGTGATAATAAAGTCTGTTTTCGTTCGATTTGGTTGAAAATTATACGTAATAAATTAGTTTTTGAAATATTTTCCTTTTATTATTTAATGTGTAAAATTTCGCATGAAGCAGTTAACTAAAAACTACTATTCATTGATGTCTTAGTACAGTGCTTCAATTATTGGTTGTTAGTTAGTAATACTATCCTATTTATTTATAAAATAAATAATATCATTTGATATTTTTGAAATTGTATACAATAAAATTAATTTTTTACGATTAATTTATGATTAATTAATTAAAATAATGATTAAAGTCAATGAATTTATACAAGAAAGCATAATAGCGATATCAATTTTTTAGCTAGGTTATATATTATACCTCGCTTAACCTTATTTTAAGATAAATTTTAGTCATAACCAAAAATATATTGATCCGAAACTAACTATTAGAGACCAAAAATGCCGAAAAAATAGCTTGAAAAAATGTAACTATAAATCGGCCGGAATGACCGTAAAAAACGTTACATGTTTTCCTATTTACTACAGAACAAAGATACCCTGTTACTAGGTATCTTCATTTGAAAATTCCTTATTTATACCTTAAAAATAAAATGCATTTCTACTAGGAAAGTCTTACATCAAATCGCGTTTAGAGTCGCGAATACGCTATAGATATAACTCAGAACAATAATAGTCTAAAGGAAGGAATAATAATGGAATCAATAACCACGTGCAAATGCAACTTGTAAATAAATAAGCTGAAACTGAGAAAATCATGGTACGAATGAATGTGGCAAATTTGCGACAGTCACTTTCGGCAAACGTTGTTTCGCCAAGATCAACGTAGGATTCTATGAAACTCGCCACCACATTGAAAGTCTATAAGTCTATGACATGCTGCGATAAATTACCAGCGTCACCTTTCAGAAAATATAAAAAACTAATCCCATTATCCATTACGTATTGATAAGATTTCGAACACATAGATTAAATAAATTTCGATGAGAATAAATAAAATACAATAATTGCATATTACACTTTACTATGAAATCAAAAATTTCCGACGGCTCGAATCCTGACTACGAACGTCAAATTGTCAATGACTATTTACAACACAACGATTTGTCAAATAATCTGCGTCATAACCCTTCGCATAGACGGGCTCCGTCAATTCGCCCGAACAAAACAGCTCAGATTGATGTCACCCCGTGAGTCAGACGGAGAAAAAATATATATACAAATACACACATATCAACACGCGCACATACATACACAGAGAGAGAGAGAGAGAGAGAGAGAGAGAGAGAGAGACGCAGCCTTCCAGCTGTAGAATTGGCGGAGACAGCAAATTTGATTAATCAGCTGAATCGGGTTAAAAAGCTCCCTCTCTGTCAGGCTGGGAGAGGGGGGGCTTGATTATCGGCGCGGCCCAATCAATCCCATACAGTCAGGGCCACGCGCCCCATAATTAATGGAGGCGCGAGCACGGCGGGTGCGGGCGTCAGTCGTGCCCCATACGCGCAATCTCAATAGGGCGCGCTGTTCCCTGCACGTACGTCCGAGCGTTTGCCTCTACGAATATATATATATATGAATGTATTGTGTATGGACGCGCGTACGGCCAAGACACTGGCTACGGAGACGCGGACGTGCCCGACAAGATTGTACCCTCTAGAGAGACGGAGAGTAAGAGCGAGAGAGAGGGGGGGGGATGGTCGAGCCAAGACATAAAGCCTCCACGGCCCCCTACCCGCAACAGCCGACAGTGGCGAAGGAGGAGGGGGTGAACACCCTGGCGGTGAGAGGAGGCGGACGAGCCGTAGGGGCCGCGAGGCTAAACCAAACGGAAGTGGCGGGTGTTCTACATATATATATATATATATATATATATATATATATATATATATATATATATATATGGTGTGTGTGTCGCCGTGCGAAACTCCGAAACTTGGATGTAATTACTCGCGGGGCGTAAACCTCGTCCCCTCAGCCATCGTCCGACGTATATAACCGAGGAGGGCCAGGGGTGGCCGCGTTATAACCAGCGGGATTGCCGTTGCACAACCTTCGGCTAATCAGCCGCAGAGTCGCTCTCGCATATATATATATATATATATATATATATATATATATATATATATATATATATATTATTCATGTATATATACACATAAAATGCGTGCAATACCTAAACGATTCTCGCGACGAGACGGTTATATATTTATATATACGTATAGAGCGCAGAGGGGGCAATGAGGAAAGCAGAACTTGGCCGAGGCTTACGCGGGGAGGGTGGAGATTCCTGCTCAAGCGACACATGCAGACATACACACACACACACACACACACACACACACACACACAACGAGGAAACGCCGCTGATAAGCGCGCGATCGCTCATCCTCGCGGCGGCTTCCGTGCCACGGACTGCGCCAGTCGCAGCGATAAGGTAAATGGCTCGCTTACACCGATTCGGCCGCCGCGGTCGACACGTTGGCTGATGGGGGAAAGTTTTGATAAAACTACGTTATGAGAGACTAAACGTGGATGCGAAATGAGCGAGAGAGATGGAGAGGGGTGGGTGGAGGAAGTGGTTCGTAGTATGTATTCGAGCCAACTTTCTACTTTTGATTTCAGAACTATAACCTGACGTAACTGCTGGGACGGTACAAGAACAGAATTATGAAAATTGAAAAAAAATCTGTCTAACAACTGAATTGTTTAAGATTTTTAGTAAAATTTGATCGTACAATATTGATAATAGCTTTTACTTCATATTCACATTATTCAAAATTGAGGTGAGTCCATGCAAAATTGACCGTTACTAGCTAACTCCGACTCTATATCTTACTATATTTCAAATATATTTTTCCCGATATAGAAATTTTCATCGGATTGATAATGATTTTCAAAAGATCATTAAAATTTTTTAAATAAAAACTTATTAAAATTCTTATCGTACAGATTTCTCTTAACAAAGAAACTATCTTTTTAAAACAGAATATTCGAGAAAAATTCATATTATAATCACAGAAAATATAATAAAAATAACATTTTTGTTTGAAAAATTGCCGATATTGATTATAAAAAAAGCCGTTTTAAAACGTTTTTACAGATTGGTTTTTACAGAATATTTCTTGAATTAGGTTCAAAATTATTTTATATGAGATATCATTTATTATTACCAAGCTGTGCTATACTGTGATAGTGATGGTTTTAATATTTTTAAATGTCTTTCTTCAGCTTTAAACTTTAAGAGGCTTTTCAATTATTTTCTTCTTAAATATGACCAATATTTTACGAAAATTTCTATTTTGATGGAAAGAAATCGTTTAATCGATAATGTAGATTTCGCTGTCATCAGAGTTAATGAAGGACGAGTATAATTCATTTGAAGCCACAGAGATAGTTTAAAATACAAGAAAAGTCAAGGATTTTCAACAAAAGTTTCAGCCGTTTGTATAGTTTATCGTCTATTATTTACGAATGCAAAGCCGGGGATAAATTGTCTGTAACAGTCCATCCTCCGCCGCTCTAGATCAAGGCATCCAAATTCTGTATCTTCGGCGATTATTTCGACAAACTCTGCAAAGCTCTCTCTCTCTCTCTCTCTCTCTCTCTCTCTCTCTCTGCATATATATATATATATATATATATATATATATATATATATATATATATATAGCGGAAGTGAATTGCTCGAGCTATAATAGCCACGTTTATGGAAGCTTCGAGCTAACCAATGGCGCCGGTCCCGAATACGCTACGTATATATACATATATCCCGCGAGCGGACGGGGCATCGATTGCGGAGCTTCGCGCCATTAATCAAGCCCGGCTATCCCTCTCCTTCGTTCCCGACCCAACTCTCTTCCCACCCACAACCCTCCGCCCCCCCCCCCCCGCCCACGCCGTCCCCACGGGAAAACGGAAGAAAGCGAGACAGGCACAGGTGCGCGCATCTCGCGGAATCCGCGCGCAACCCGGCGAGTCGGCGGCGGCGGCGATCCGACCTCCGTCCCATCCCCGAGCGCGGTGCAAGCGGAGAGAGTGAGAGAGGGAGAGAGACGGAGAGATTGATGGATGTGCTCGCGGCGCTCGATCCGCGTTGCTTCACGTTACTGCTGCTGGAATTTCTATCTCGGCTATCTCTCTCTCTCTCTCTCTCTCTCTCTCTCTCTCTCTCTCTCTCTCTCGCCCACGCTCGTCCAAGCCCGGTGTTTTACGATTAAAGGCGGCCAGTTGCTGTAGAGGATATTATATCCAGTGCGAAGCTCCGCTGGGTTCTATCTTCTATGAGGGCGACGGGATATCAAGAGCGGTAGAGGTGATGGGATTCAGTTGGCAAAACAAGCAAGGGATTTTTGGATGCACAAGGAAGTGCACGACGGGTATATACAAAACTCCGTTTATAAGCGAACACCGGGGCGATAGGACGGGCGATTTAGTGGCGCGGGACTGCCTCTGCCTGGCTGTGCACGTTCATGCGTCTCCCACCACTCCCCCCCCCCTTTCCGACCCTTCCTCGCGCGCTAGTTCTCGCCGAAATATGCGTGGTGTCGGTGAAATAAATTGGCCCATCCCTACCCCCCAGCCCCTCTCTACCACCCGCTCTTTTTCGCTCAGCCCGATTCCTTGGGCGCGGCAGTAAATCATTCTCTGGCGTGGGGGCGGGGGGCGACGTGAACGCGCACGGAGTAGCGCCGCACAATATGATCCGCGCTACGCGGTAGAAATTCTGGTTACTCTCGTTTTATACATATATTCGCACATATATATATATATATATATATATATATATATATATATATATATATATACACGAGCGGGAGTTTTATGCGAATCCGTGTCCGGATTTTCAATAAGGCGGACGCGGAACACCGCGGCTTTTAAAATTACGGCTCGTACTTTTATTATTTTCCCCTTTTTTATGTTTCTCCCTCTCCCGAGCATCTTTCGATCTATATATATATATATATATATATATATATATATATATATATATATATATATAATATGTATATGTATTCTAAATCGCAGAACGTGGCATTTACGCTTACGCATATAAATAATACGTATATTATGCGGTAAAGTAACTCGCAGCAAACTGTTCCAAATCGTTCGTACAGCCGTTAAAGAGCGATGCGCTTTTCGAAGTATCGTTTAGAGTTAATGGGTTTGTATATACTGGAGTTGGTTCCACGAATCTGCTGCTCTTCTTTTAACAGAGATTAACAGAGAAGCGCAGACACTGCCCAGGCATGACGAAGTTTGTTTTTTCCTTTATAATTAAAATGTAAGAGCGCTCATCCTTTTCTCGCGAGCACTCTCCAAGCGCGACCGTTGAGAATTATAGTTCGCGCTTCTTTTAAGAGCGGCGATGCCAGAGCCAGAGAAGTGGCAGGGTGGTCGGTATAATTAATATAAGCTTCGAAGTGTATGGGAGAAAGCCAGCGGGAGAGAGAGAGATAGAGATGATCAGAGCGACACCCCGGCGAGTATGGAACGTTCGGTCTAAATTTGAAAAATCGTGATTCAACGGGAGAGATCGTCGTGAGATCGGCTTGTATGCACTCCGTAAGACTATACGACCGGGGGGTGGACAGGTAGCGCGGAAAAAGGCGCGATTTCATTAAAAACACCCGACGCCGCGGCTCTCTCCATCCTCGGTATCCTCCCCGTTAATTGCATACCTCCCCCTTCCCAAAAAATGTTGATATCAAACGCAGAGTGAAAGAGAGAGGGAGAGAGAGAGAGAGAGAGTGGGAAAAATGACGGAGCGCGCGAATTCGCACGCGCATACGGGCAGAGGGAACGCGCGGGCGGACGACCACCGGTCTCGCCACGGCTCTCGTAAGCACGGAAAATGCGAATTGTTCTTCGATAAAAAGCCGTGTATTACACGTGCGCAGGTACCGAGATCCCGCCCAAACGATCGCGCGTTACGGTGCCGAACGAGCTTTATAATTATCATACATCCACGTAGACTTTCTCATAAGACGCACTCGCTGGAAATTCAATTATAGATAATTATATAGATCTCGCATCGTACGTCTGTCGGTCCGTCTCTCCCCTCCACCCCCCCCCCCTCCGTATTCCATCGTCCCGCTGCGCAAAATCCTCTACGTACGCCTAGAATCGATTGATTTTACCGATCGAATGCGAAAACGTCCTCTTCTCCCCCCCCCCCTCCCACAGAGCCTCCGATGCGCCTGCCGCGTTCGACGGGCCGCGCGCAGCAACGGATTGCACAGCGTGCGAGCTTTGCCCGCCGCGCCGGGCCGCCCGTGTCCTCGGTGTGGGAGTCGACTCTGCGCGCTTTGTAGATTATGGCCTCGTGTACGCGGGCACTGCGACGCGCCCGACGCAGCCGTCGCCGTCTCGAATCGAAGAAACGCGCGCGCGCTGTAATTATGCGCCGATCGGCCAAATTGCTAATTATCGACGAAACGCGCGGCGACGGATTCGTCTGCACACATATATATATATATATATATATATATATATATATATATATATATATATATATTCGGATTTCGAATTAAACGTTGAGAACTCGCGGACTCGTGAGCCATGATAGGCTTTCGCGGCGGAGAACCGGTTTTTGCTTCGCGCGCTTATCGGCGCATATATGTAAGTGTTGTGTATACGATTAACGGCAGACTTGAGAATTCGTACGTCGCGGCTGACCAATAAAAATCCGCTCGTTTCCGTACAGTGTCCGACGGATGGGCCAATCGCTCGTGAACATATTTCTGTAATTCTGGTCAAATTTCTAAATGGAAAAATCGTGATAATATAAAATGATCGTCCCCGACGAAAAATCGGCAAATTTCTTGACTAGTCGGAAATAGTATTATAACACATTTCGTGGATTCAGCGGTGACAAATTCAGCGATTTTTATTGCATATGTGGCGATTAGTCTACGAGCCTGGTCACAATGAAAAATATACCATTGATATCGATAAAGTATGCGTCTGCCGTTTACGATGGTACAATCAAAATTGTTAGTTTTCTAAATAATTTCTAGTTTTATACGATCATATTTATAGGAGAATTAGGCGAAAACGTAAATCCCTACATTAGGTCAGTCCAGATTGCTCCGTGTAAAACATCTTCTCATCTATTTATCTCACAATTAAAGAGTTATAAGTAAACAGATTAGAAAATTCCAGTCATTCGATGCGATGAGTGCGTGCGAATGAAAAGAATAATAGACATAAACAAAATTTGAAGAGAGAACGGAAGGGCGTCCGCCGATTAAAAGTACACTATGGGAGATTAATAACATTAATATGAAGGTTCGAGATATTCAAATTCATACAAGGGCAAGGCGATGGCGCTACGCGTAGTGGACGAAGGTATAACTATCCTAAATTTCCAAAATTATATGATCTATTCGCAAACTACATGTTTAATTTATCCATAAGTTAATATTGTTTTATTGATAAATCAAATAATGCCAACCTACAGAAAAGACTCAAATTGTATACCCGTCGGGTGTTCGATGTCACGTATATATGTGTGTAATATATATATATATTGTTTCAGATGGGATGAAATTTGAAAGCCGGCCATGATTCCATCCTGACTCGCACATCCGCCGCGACTTTTGTTCTAAGCGCCGTTTCGCAGAGAAACACTAACCTCCTCCGATAATGCCAATTTGTAACTAGTCAGACCGTCTTATTCGCAACTCGAGCATATATCGCGTTTCCTTAGCAGCGCCGCCTCGTCGATCGCTCGCCCCCTAATTATCGCGATGCCTTGACGAATTTCCACTCCGAAAATCGATATATATATATTTGGAAAACTTCATCTGCGGCTAGGCGCCTCCTTGTCCATACAATATAGACGCAAGTCAGGTGGTCCTCAATACGGAAAGAGAAAAAAACAAACATGCCTAGTGTACAGGCCCGCAGCACGAATGAAAAAAGACAGATGAAGAAGGAAGATAGTTCGCACAGCAAAATACGCCAAGTGGTGTGTGTATGGATGTGTGTGTGTGTGTGTGTGCGCGCGCGCCAGTATGTACCTGTGTGAAATGGGCGCGCGCGAGTCGAGTATTCTCCGCTATGCCTCTCGAGGCGTCGATGAAATAATTATAGGGATAGGTGGAAAACTATAGGTGTCGAAAGAGAGGGCGAGGGAGAAGTTGAGAACTCGAAACTAATTGTTACTCTCTACGTTTCGGTGATTTTCGTGGGAAAAAAAAGACACCCGGCGAGTGTTGGAAATAAATGGTTTTCCGACTCCGCGTGCAGGCGTCGAAAACGCGATACGGCCAAGGTATACGTGGGGTCGAAATTTTCCGTTATCGTGGTGCTTAATTTTACCTATATATATATGTGTGTGTGTGTGTGTGTGTGTGTGTGTGTGTGTGTGTGTGTGTGTGTGTGTGTGTGTGTGTGTGTGTGTGTGTGTGTGTGTGTGTGTGTATGTATATATGTATGTATGAATGTATATATGTATATACGAATCGATATACCGTGCCGTGCGAGGTAGCCGTTCCATTTGCTGAAAAACCAAAACCTCCTTTTTTCCTCTTCTCTCCAGTAGATCTATCGAGCTTAATTTACGTATAGATGAGCAGACAGGTTTGATTTCCTGTCAGTGCTTTTTAATAAGGAGCTCTCCTTTACCCTGTGGTGCCTTTTTTTCAACCGGTTTTTATTAGCGTCCGCGGTATGTATTGCGCAATTGCCATCGTTTCAATTTCAAATCCATTTGACGACGACTGCTCTCTCTCTCTCTCTCTCTCTCTTTTTCTCTCCCTCTCCCTCTGTTTCGCTCCATAAAAATAACAGGCACGGAATCCTGTCAATTAACCTGACTCGACTCTTTTCCACGCGGAGCGGCGATCCTTATCCGCAGGTCCGATCGATACAGAGGATATATCATTGAGATCGCGGGCGGGCAAATCGGGGAGAATGAAAAAAGAGGCAAAAACACGAAAGGCGAGGACTAATGAATTTTTACGAAACGAAGGAGGAAGGGAAGAGAGAGGAAAGTTCATTATCATCTTCAGCTAGACACCCGGCACGGCCAAATCGGCACGCCCGTCGCCCGATAAAGCGGTCACACGCGCCACTCTGATCGATGGGCAGAGAACGTATTATACCGCCGAGATACCGATCTCCCCGTACCCGTCCATCCGCCGTACATTAAGAAAGCCCGAGGATCGACAATAACAAAGTTGACCGGAAGAAGTCGACCCACGCCTATATATATATATATATATATATATATATATATATATATATATATATATATGCATACCGCCGACGACTATCCAAGTGTTAGTCTTACGTATAGGACCTCTTAAGACAATTTCTCCCCTAAAACTTTACATCCCCTGCGGAATCGTGGAATCGTACGTGCGGATATTGGGTAGACGGCGGAAAGGGGTGGGAAGGACATAAAAAAGCGCGTGGTGCACGAAGTTTCGACCGGGACTATATCGACGATCCGTGTATCCGGTCCCTCGGCTCTCCTCAATTTCTCTCTGTCTCTCTCTCTCTCTCTCCCCCTCTCCCTATCGCTCTCTCACTCTCTTTCTTTCCATCGCATTTCTCTCCTCATCCTTTCTGGTGTCAGCGCTGCTCTGTGGACACATCCACTAAGTTTGACCCAAAAGGGTCGGTCATCATCGTCGTCGCTGGAATAAAATTGCTTATTGCTCCACCCCCCACCCCCGCCGCCAAGTGAATCCTTCGTTGTACTCGAACATTATATATATCAATCGACGCGAATCTTTAATTCCGTGATCTGACGAGTATTCGTCTCGGGCTCGTGAAAATGGGCTGAAAACCAGGCGAATTGCGACCCCGTGATCCTTTCCTTTCCCGGCTGTCCGCGCCCGTCGACGAATTGCTTCTCAACGTCCAAAGCACGGGGGGCTCGTTTTTTCGTTATATCGCTCTCGGCTAAAAGATTCGTAGAATCGTTTTGTAGACGACACGAGGTCCCGCGCACTGATCCCCTTTCCGCATTATTGTATCGATTATAATAACGATTACAACCTTTTCCCGCATTATCAATGAATCCGTTAGGTTTCTTAAGTCGTGCATTCGCAATATAAATTATTTTCAGAGATCAAGACGTTGCTTCGAATCGTAGGAATAGTTTGGTATATAAAGAAAGCTTTGAAAATTGAATTGACATTTAAATATATATATATATATATATATATATATATATATATATATATATATATATATATATATATATAGAACTCGAAACGCGAAAAATTCACCAGTCGTGTAGACGCAGGAAATACCGGCAAGAATTTATTCGGGGTCTTTTATAATAAGAAGTTGAGGTTTTCGATTGAACGGTATATACTTATCAACTTATCTCTATACATATTCATACATGGAAACGAGGAAGATTACCGAGATTATATATAATATACCTACACTATTATATATATATATATATATATATATATATATATATATATATTTGAAAAATTATTCACTCTGACCACACTAGACTGAATTTCTAAATTTGCGATCGTGTATATAGTACGCATGTGTGCGTGCGTGTGCCTGTCCGTCTGCGCGTGCTTGTAAAATCACTAAATGCTCGATACTTTTGTGAATATTCCACCTGAACTGACTCCAGAACTTGAGCATTCAATGAAAGCGTATGTAATTAGCATATTTAAACACTTACACATAGATATGTGTTTCCGTGCGCAAACACAGCGGGGAAAGACACCTCATCCGGCGGCCTACTCATCAGGCACATTTGCAGTCGCGGTTGTCGTCGCACTTACACAGTATCAAAGTCCGTACAGAACAATGTAAAAGAGCGACGAGAAAAAGGTATACATCCGTTTGTACACTCCGCGTTATGTAAGTTAGAGGCAATTTTGAAGAACATTTATTTAGCTTTTATCCAAGTTTTTTTCCTCGCGCAAAATCCACATTATTATCGAAGGTTCGTAGAATTTTTTAAGATTTTTAATTCCTTACCTTCTTCACTGCCTTGCCATTTATTTGAATTCTATATATATATTTATATAAATCATCGCTGCTTTCTTCGTTTATAAAATATGGTATTTTGGACCAGTTAGGAAATTGAGAGGATATTTTCTATAATATTATTAAATTTTTCGATTCTAACGCACATATATTATTAGATTAATGAAGGTATATTTCTCGATATAACATAAAGATTAAGACAATTGATATATTTTTTAAATGAATTATTTCTGTGTTCTTTTTTCGCAATTTAAACTTTCAACGTATAAAACATTTTTATAAATAAATTTAGAAAATTAATAGTAACCAATTTTTTAGATCTTCGTTGAATAGCAGATTTCTAGCTGTTAATGATATAAGAACTAGCAGGGGCTTCGAAAAGAATCTGGCAGATCTCTGCTCAAACCAGAAATACTCAGGAATGAGCGTATGGAAAATGAGAGATAGGAATCCATGCAAAAAGTTGTCGATTCCAAACCTATAAATACGAAACTGTAAACTTCATAAACAAACTATCCGAACTTACATGTTCGGATTGTCATGAATAATTCATGGCACGAAGATTTTATTATCGGTATTAAAGGCGAAATCTGCGAGGGAATTACGAATTTTTATAGATAATAGAAATAAATTTGTAGAAGAGGAATTAAATAATTTGAGACTGAAAAATGAGAGATATTATTATAAATATTATTATTCAGAATATTCTATTTCGCAAACGATTTCAAGTAGAAGATTTGAAGCTCCTGAGTTTCAGTAGAAAACTTCTAAATTCGAGTATTAACCTTTAGACTGCCGGCATTTTTGCATTATAAATTGATATTTTTGATGTGCAAAATTTATACATAAAAATACCTCATATCTCTAGAGTAGCTGTCAAGGTCACACGTGGCTCATATATGAGCCATGCCGGCAGTCTAAAGGTTAATTATATATCATTCACTTGTTGGAAGCTTATTTGAATTTTTAAAAATTCGATTGCATTAAACTGACCGAGAATGGCCAGATGCCCCTCTCCCTCACGTATTAAAAATGGCACTGCACGATGTATCTACGTTAACTTTGGAATTGACAATAGTGAGCCAGAACGATGGGTGTGCAGAATGAAAAAGTGAATGAGTTCCTTCGTTTGTCCCCGGGAAACAAGTCCGGTCGGCGGGCGCGCGCCACGGACGGGTACCGATCGTCGCGCCGCGCTGAAATTTCGAACTCATCGCCATCGCAATCCAAATAACGTCGACAACACGGCGAGATAATAGACTCGAACGTATATATATATATTATATTAGTTCGACGACTCTCTCTCTCTCTCTCTCTCTCTCTCTCGCTCTCTTCTCGTATCATAAGAACCGCGCGCGCGCACGCCACCGCGCCGCGAGAGCACATATTTGTACAAAGCTTTCGCGTGACTTAGTTGTTTGCTGCGCCGGCTTCATGACGAAACATCGGGACGGCCGGCCCGGCGCGGCGTGCGTCTCGTGCGCGGTTTTTCCTCTCCTTGCTCGTGCACTATATATATATATATATATATATATATATATATATATATATAAAAGTGAAATGATGCGCGCCCGAATAAAGATCCACGAGCGAAGATAATATTATAGCATGTACATGTACCGAGCGTTGAAACGCGAGAGGCGCGTTAAGGGAACTCTCCGTCTCTCTCTCTCGCTCTCTCTCTCTCTCTCTCTCTCTCTCTCTCTCTCTCTCCCCTCTTTAACAGGATTCGTTATTACGAGCAGCGCCCCCCCCCTTCGACTCTCCCCGATGGCGCGATGTCTGGCAATTAGAGACGCGAACACGAGCAGCAAGCAACAGCAGCAGCAGCAGCGGGAGACGCGGAGGGGACGAGAGAGTTCGATCGCAAGTGACAGTTATGTAAACACAATGGGGTTAAATGCGCGTCTTCCGCTATATTATGTACACTCGACGCGAGTGACGGACAGCGGCAACTAGATGTGTGTGTGTGTGTGTGTGTGTGTGTGTACATTTTAACGATGCGGCAGCATACACTTGCTGGTTTATCCTCAGCATGATGCGCGATCATTATTTTTAAAGAACTCAACGTTAGTCACTGTATAGCCATATAGCTATATATATATCTAAAGAGAGAGAGAGAGAGAGAGAGAGAGAGAGAGAGAGAGAAAGAGAGTGAGTAAAGTACGGTATATCACACTTCAATCAACTGATGTCATCAGTGTTTTAATTTAAATCATTTTTTCGTGTGGAGGGTGTGTAATTCGTTAATTTCATCAGGCAGATTATAGTATTAATGACACTGCATACGATGTGTTCGAAATTATTTGTCGATGGAAAAAAAAACTAGGGAGGTCGGGGAATTTTAGCCATGTCCCCGTAAGTATGGAATTTCACTTGTCAGTTCAATACTTATATATAGTCGCGCGCCAAGGGGATGTGACCCAACTACTTAAGCATATACTTTAAAGTATTTTAAGACCCTCGTTTTGCCATTAGCGATGCTCTTTAAATATTCCGTTACAGTAGTCCCTCCCCCCTTTCAATAATGCACGGTAAGAAAATATTAAGCCCGTATTATTGAATTTCCATGCGTAATTTAAGTGCAGCGACTTGAAGGAAAACTGATAAATTTAAACGTACTTAAAACCCAAAAATAATTGAACAAACATATTCCTTTAAAATAGAATATCGATGTATTGACGAATAGGAGACTTGTGAAAACGTATGGAAATTTTTAAGGTTATTGAACTTTCTCACAGTACAAGTAAACTCGAATTTGGGCTGTTGAGCCATCTTTGGGAATCTCTATACCACACTTGCAGACTAGCTCAGTTCCAGCTTAGATATTATACCGCACTAACTTTTGTATTTTTATTTAACATACTTCCATAACTTTATTAAACATTTCATGATGGACTTACACATGCACTAGTGTATTAAATTTTTCTTTTGTCTAGCGTTTTCTGAAATATGTTGATTAAATATATATAGTTAATTAATTAACGTACTCCGAATGAAATGCTCAATCATTCAATATTGTTTTTCTGAGGTTTTGCTGTACTTAATCAAATGTTTTTTAAAACAATGTTTCGGCGATATCTTTTACTAAATCGTTTACTTCTTTAATAATGATACAAAAAGATTCGCATTTGCTTTAGATTGCATGAATTATATTGAACTTTATGGAAAGTTAAGAGTTCAAAGATGGAAATGGAAAATAATATCAATATAAAATGTGGGAAGAACGTACAAATACATCACTATCTCTGTGGTGATGACGTAATTATCCAAATGAATTCAAACACTACTGCCTCTTATATGTTTGATTTTCAAAAGATGTCTTACAACGAAAATGTCATAAGAAATGTCCAATGAAAATAAAATCTCCAAAATATATGATTGAGATTATATCAGAGAAACTGGTATTGTTTATTTGTCCAATTAATCGCCAAAATATATCTCTCAAGCTAACACATTTCGATTTTTTAATTATTTAATATAGCTTACGAATATACGTATAAAGATCATAAAGATATTTCGAATTATTCATATGTCCTACGACAAAAATATGTCATAAAACATTTTTCAAAGATCGTTTCAAGAATATTGCTTTTATAACACTTTTTGAAGTTGTTGATGAATATTTTGAAATTTTAATAAAAGCTATAAAATCTTTTTAGATCGTTTAAAAATATTTTTATAATCAAGAAAGTATTCACATTTTTAAGCCAAATTAGAGTAAATCGTGTTCACAAAGTTGTTAACGAACATTGGGAAAGATTTATAACTTTGTCGCCACATTGCGTGAATCGTATTATTTCTAAAAGGATATCGATGTTATTAGTCGAGGTTGAAAATAAAAATAAAAATATTTTATGGAAATATTTTCCAGCGTGTTTAAAATATATTGTCTAGAATATATTTACGAAAAGCTTTTAGAAATTGTCTAAGAATATCTATCGGGACATTTGATAAAACTTCAAATAAATATTCATCGAATATTTTCGAAATATCTTCAAATCTATACAAATCTTACGAAGTATTTTGTGCTATTGGAGGTATAGAGCTATTGCTCGCTCTAGGTCAAGGCCAAGCGTGTATAAAGCCCAGTCGAGAATTTCATTACCGTGCCTAAGCGAAGTCTCTCACTCACTCTCTCTTTCTCTTGTGCGGCACAGTGTTTTACAATGAATATCTATAGGCGCCATTCGCACCATTCAGAAGTTCGCTACCTCTCGGCCCCAAATCGAACAACAAAGTCCACCACCCCCCCCCCCGCCCCATCCATAACAATATCCAAGAAACGAGAAGAAAAGCACAAATCCCGCAACGCGTCGCCCGCTGGCTCGTCGTATAAACACGAGTTCTGTCGCGGACCGCAGAAACAAAGCCGATGCGAGCTCGCCGTGCAGCGCACAAAGCCAATTGCTCCCCCCAAAGTACAATGCAGGCGCGCGAAGCCGCCGGTACCGCGCGGATGCAGCGAGGAGACGCAGCCGAGACGCATTGCGCGACGGCGGCGACGGCGGAGGGGGGGGCGGGAGGAAGGAGCGACTACGAGCCCCGGAGAGCGCGAGGTATTTCAATTGCGGCTTGTTACGCGGCGCGCGCGCGCAGATGGGCATAATGGGTCCCGGAGCCGGGTCGCCGCCGTGCGGCTTGTATCTGTAAGCGCCGCGGCGAGAGATAAACGCCTTTATATATATATATATATATATATATATATATATATATATATATATATATATATATATATAATACATGTCCTCCCGCATAGTGTCCGTGGTTATGCATTATTGCGCCCCTCTCCATCGCGATGAATTATGCGCGCTAGGGGACGAAGGGGAAAGGGAAGTATATACATACATATGTGTGTGTGTGTGTGTGTGTGTGTGTGTGTGTGTGTGTGTGTGTGTGTGTGTACATAGTCGCGACCTTGGTCTAGAAATACGTTCGATCGAGGAAACGCGAGCGGTCAAGAAAGTTAGAATTACTTTAATACGGAGCGGCGCCCGACTTTTTTTGTTCTGCGGCCGAGGTCGCGCGCGGAGGGCGATCGTTCGCTCGTTAAGCGCGGCAATGTCGCCGCCAAGCCGCGGCCCGCGTGCGCACAGAGCGACGAGACGAGGCGCGCGGCGCGACCTCGCCCGACGAAGTTTCAATGACGCGCGAATATAACGAGGCGGAAGTACAATCTATTGCGCACGTACGCATTATTGGCATATCTCGGCAGCGAAGAGGCGAGGAGGATGATTCGACCGGTGAGCGGTAGCCGCTGTTCGTTAAGGGCAAGAGGGGGAAGGCTTGGAAATAGGAAGGACATCTAATGAACGAGGGCTTTCCGGCGGCTGCGAACAGGGAGATCTCAGTCGCGATGGGAGTTAAACGCCACTGCGATTGAAAAAAGTGATCGACCAGTGATTAACGAAGATTTTATTACGAGGGAGGTGCGGATCAATCGATGTGTTATTCTGCTCAACAGATCTTATCCGCCGAAACAATGTCCGTTAGTACCTCCGCTCTTTGCATTCTTTTGTATATTATATATATAGATCCCCGAGGTCGTTTTGGTTGAAGGGGACGACCGAAATTACAAGTGTTGCGCGATGGTCGCGTAAATAAGAAATCGCTGAACCACCGCAGGAGGTCAACAGCCTCGCGCTCGCGTACGTCTCATGTCCAAAAATCACAAATATACATATATATTTGCTTCGTCGCGACGCGCTTTCCTTTATCGCTCCTGCTTTTTGTGTGCGCCTTTTGTTTTGCGCGGTCCCCATTCTCCTATATATATAGTACTGGGTATCATGAGCGCGCGCGAGTGCTAAATAAAAAAGCGAACGCGCGCGACGGGACGCGCACGGTGCGTAGGGCGTTTGTTTGTTTTTTTTTTTAGTTTTTTTTTGTTGTTATGTACCGCGTCGCGAGAGCCCCCGCTGCCCGCAGTGGATGGCGCGGCCTCGTTACAAAGGCGCGTTACCAATACACAGATCGTGATTTTATCGATTATACGTACTCATTGTTGCTCTTCGGCTGTGCCACGAGCATAAGACAAAAGATTGTCTGTACGAATATGAACGGGCTTGTTAGTCGAATCGCCCGTTACATGCGCGCGTCGCACGGCTCGTAGATATGCGCGCTCTATTGCGAACTGGCCCTTCTCGCGATCGCAGAATTTCGGTGTATGGAAAAATCAGTCCATTGTCAATCGGATTTTGAGATTAAAATTTCTGGAGTTTCTTTTGTCTTGTCGACGCCTGTTAGTCGAGCTGTTCGGAGGGCGATATTTTAGAAATTTTCGAAAAACGAAAAACTCAAGGAAAACATCGAAGACGCGTTTACTACAAGTACATGAGATATCCTCCTTGCGTATTAGATATCCTATAGACAGCACGTTTGTGAATATACTAGAAAAAATTTATATAAAGATAAAATATAAGTAATTCTCTATAAATCTATATCAATAAATCAAACATCACTGTTTTACCGTGAGAAACCTGGGTTTCAGCAATATAAAGGCAAACAGGTTCCGAGATTTTATAAAACAGCGAAGACTGTTAAAAATGGCTTGACCATAGCTTAACTAAAATATAGTCCTCGAATTCCAAATAAAGTAATAGAATAAGTTATCGTCGCAAAATGAAAATAAAAAAAAAAAAAAAAACAAAAGAAAAAGCAATTTACGGTATATAATAGAGGACTTCGATTCGCGCCGTATATATTGGCACAATTCCCCCGTCCCCGTCTGTATTACAGTCACGTAACACCGTTCTCGTTCATCCGCGCCTCTCCGATTCCAGCTCGCGCGTTGCGCGCGACCCGCGGGCGATTTTCTTTCTTTCTTTCTTTCTTTTTCTTTTCTTATATCGCGCTCACATATACAATATATAACTCTCGCGAGTCGCGAAGACATGAAAAGGGCTGTGAGAGGAGGGGGTGTATATGCATACATACACATATACGCCCAGGCGTCGCCGAAGAATTTTCTCCGGTATATATAGAGCCGTTGGTATTCGGAAGGCAACCACCTCCGCAGCCCTTTACTTTTACAGGTACATGCGGGTACATGCGTGTGCGCGTGTGAAAATGTATGTGTGTGCCTATATATTTACATAAATATATACCTCCCAAAGGCGACTTTACACATGGAAAAGTTTATACGAGAAGCGTTTATATATATATTTTGCTCGCGGAGCAATTGAGAAACGCGCCGCCGTTGGTTTAAAATCCGCGTATATTATATAAACCCGCGTGCACTCCGGCTACGCCCTCCCTTGCCTGCGCGCGTGCCGAATGAATTCGCAGTGCTTGCTTGGCTTAAGTTTATATGGTTGGCGTTTCTCTCTCTCTCTCTCTCTCTCTCTCTCTCTCTCTCTCTCTCTCTCTCTCTCCCATTCTCACTGTCTGTCTTTTCTGCCGTAGCACTCACGGCCCGTATAAGAATATCATGTCGGGGTGAACAAGGCGGAGGCGGATTTCACGGAAATTGCGATTTTCAGACGAAGGGGGTCTCGGTGAATGCAATAAGAAACATGTAGATTAGGTAAATCGTATCAAGCCTTGCGCTGGTAGGGAAGCTGCAGCTTTGCTATACTATTTTGTTCAGAATGATAAAGTGCAAGGCTTTATTTTAATAAAAAGATATTAAAAAATGTTGTAGATATTAATTTTATTTTTATAAAATTATTAGCCCCCGCTGCATTGACTTCGTCTCGTCTTTTAGATAAGAACAATTTTGTTTTTAATTGGTCGTGAAATTTTTTTTCAATTTTTGACTTTAGTGAATAAATTAAAACAAAAAATTATCAAATCCGTCCAATCGTCCTTAAGCTTCGCTGCTATTAAATAATGCAGCGATACATTTTTATATAATTCGTAAGAAAATCCTACTCTATTAAACAAAAAATCTTGTTTTCCTTCCTCATGCTATATTTAACGTCAATATATGTATGTAATATGTATACATGACTATAATCCACATACCGCTTTCAAATGCATATGATAAGTACAAGAACGATTCGCACGTTTGCTTCTCCCACTTATGGTAAATAAAAATTTCTATACTGCTCCTTTGAAGAACAAAAAAAAGGTCTGTAAACTCATGAATCACTCTCATCGTCGCCAAAATTGCTTACGCACGCGGCAACGACCCACCGATCGAAATGAAAACTCTCGATGGCGGATAGGTGCGATATATATATATATATATACTACGTGCCTGCGATCAAGCGTGCTCGGTCAACGAATGGCTTTCCCTTCTTCACACTACTGCAGCTATAAAACAGAAAATCAAGCGCCGAGTTCCTGCAGCTTTGGAACAAATTTATGAGAGACAGCCTAATTAATAGCCCCGAGTTTCTTCACTCGCTCTCTCTCTCTCTCTCTCTCTCTCTCTCTCTCTCTCTCTCTCTCTCTCTCTCTCTATCACTCTCTTTCACTGTCCTCTCAGCGAATCTCTAACTATCCTCACAGCTGGTCCAACATAAAGCAACGCAAATTATATCAACATACCGCTTCTAGATTGATGATGATGATATACTTAACCAAAAGAATTTCCTAACTCCATTTCAAAATTAGCATAACATCATCGATTTGTCGAAAGAAGATAATCATTCAAAGAAAAGTATAGAATATTTATCTTTCTCTAAATATAGAATATTTAAAAAAATATAGAATTTTTTAAATATATATTAAAAAAAAACGACAATCACTCTACAGTTAAAGAAAAGACTATCTTTTAAGTTCGTGACTTTACACATTTTGTGAACGTAGATTAAACTCAATTCACTAGGCGGAAAAAGGCTTTCTATCGTTGGGACTTATGAACAAACGACATTGCAATATCTAATCAATACTCGATGCTTTGAAAGTGTACCGTAGAGCCTCACCTATGCAACGATGACGATATGCAATGCTTTAGCAGATACATTACTTCACTACAGAAAAAGCTCAAGACAATCAGTCGTTCACTATGATTTGAATACATATGTTTCGAATACACAATGCTCGACAGTACCTAGCTTTAGCTTTAGCGGCTGGGCGTATTTCAAAGATCTCTCAATATTTTAGATTACCATTTTTATTTCGGATCAGTGTATCATTGCGACTTTCATGGATCTACAATTTATAATGAATTTCGATCCACAGATTATAGCACTATATTTTTTAAATGAATAGATTTTCATAGTAATGCCGTATACCCAGTGTCTATCGCTGGTTTAAGAAAATATCATTTAGAAAAAATATATTCAGCATATGTTCAAGGTATCAATGACTTTTTTGGTTAAAAATAAAATTATAAGCGAAAGAAAATA
Organism: Sycobia sp. Sy_11; assembly: GCA_018907035.1. Taxonomy (NCBI): domain Eukaryota; kingdom Metazoa; phylum Arthropoda; class Insecta; order Hymenoptera; family Epichrysomallidae; genus Sycobia; species Sycobia sp. Sy_11. The sequence continues at coordinate 465,854 of JACCIC010000270.1, read as the reverse complement.
TATCGACAGAGATAAAAAAAATTCCACTAAAAGGACCAAATTCTCTAATAATTAAGTACGAATAATGTGCCAATAGTCAAGAGTTTACCTTTTAAAATAACTCAATTTTAGGCCATAAAGCAAGAAGAAAAAAGATTTTTTTAAATAAAATATTGCTGGTCAAGAAGAATAAAATATAATCGTTGGAAAAAGCATCATGAATACTCAAACCGACTAGAATTATTAAATTTTCTAAGTTAAATGAAAACAGATTAAGCGAAAGATAATGTTGTTATTTAAAGAGGATACCGTTTCCAAGCCAGACATACATTTTTTTTATCAAAAGCACTTTCCATTTCCTTTCGCATTTTATCTTTCCCCGCCGTTTTATGGCAGTTCAACCCCATTAACCCCCCTCTAACTCTCTCTCTCTCTCTCTCTCTCTCTCTCTCTCTCTCCCTCTCTTTAACTTGCATTCTCGCATCTGTATATACATATATACTTGTAAAACAATATTGTTTGCATGCTTCGCCTCTACTCCCTGCAAAATCGCGTTCGGCTTCTATATATATATATATAGTATAAAGTGGTATAAAGCGACTATTCGTGGCTTATATACACGCGCCGCGATGTCACCAGACACCGAGCCGCTCGGCTATACCGCGCTGATGCTCCGAATCCCGCGTATAAATGGCAAGCTCGCTTGGCTAACAAATAAAAAAAAAAAAAAAAAAAAAAAAAAACAAAGAAAAGAAGAAAAAAGCAACTGCAGCGCGGGTGCGGGGAAAAAAGTGCGACTCGACCGAGCAGCAACGCAATGCACGCCCCGAGGCAGGCCGATACGGCCGGAGTTTTTATTTCTCTGCAGCGCGTTGGCCTCTTTCGTTTCATTCAAAAAGGGGAGAGAAAGGGGGCGAAAAGCGCCTCCGCGGTACCTTTATCATACACGCGTTTGAGAATCGGAGCTGGGGTTTTTTATTACACGTACGGCCCTACCGTAGCTTTTTCCTTTTTGGGTCAGCTTCGGCCAGCTTCGGTCAGCTTTGTACTATATATATATAGATATGTGCAGTTGCATCCATCAGTGTTCAGGGGGAACAACGCATTGTTGAATTCGACATGTTTCTTCCTTTTGCTTTCTCGTTCGTTTGATGTTCGTAGCTTACACGATTGCGTATGTTGCGGAGCGTTGGATCGATTGATGAGAAATGGAAATAAAATAAAGGATATTGTACGTGTCTCGAGACGATACTTACGAATATCAATGTGAAAAATTGCACAACGCTGTTTTTTTATGAAGAAAAGTATTAATCACCGATAAAAAAAAATTAATTTTTAAAATTATCTTGAAACTTTATTCGGATATAAGGTGTAGCTCACATCATAATACATCGTTTTTAATCTATAAAAAATATTCTCTAATTACATTCTCTAGGGGAGATATTTTTTAAAAAAGATCTCATCCAATGATAATTCATGACCATTGAATCAAAAGACAAAAAGGCAACAAGTAGTAGTGCAGACAAGTAGTCTTCTAAGGTATATGAAATATTGTGAATCTGGTCAAGAGAATTAGGCAAATTATTTCGAAGACAAAGTACCTTCAAAATCTATAGATATGCATTGCGTTCGCAAATTGAATATCACGAGCTGTAAAAGTAGTTAACAACAGTCATGTTTTTAATATAGCCGACTTCTACATTTTAATTAGAAAATGGAATTTGCTGATATTTATGAACACTGTTAATCATAATACATATCTGAAAATATGCGATACTTCTGCTTCTACGTATATGATATTAATTATCTATTATTTTGTACCCCATTTCATATTTAAGCGGATGCTGTGATAACGTAAAATATATAGTAAAAGGAAAAAATTTTCGCGCTCAACCGTGCGAAAATGTTTCTGGTCGATGCTTCTTCTCTTGCAAATGTATAGGAAGCCTTTTGACTGATATCTAATAGATGAGGTTATCTGAGCGTACAGAAAATATTTAAGTTATGCAGATAGTTTACTGCAAAATTACTGAAGATAATACAAAAAAGAGACGATATCATGAATAATCGGTATAATTTAGGGAAACTTCATTCAATAAATCATATTTTAATACGATATTTCAATTGGTGAAAAAGTCTATTGTTGAAATAATAAAAAATTTCAACCATCTTGAACCAGTCTACGTTCATACGTCCGAACAAGTGGTGTTCGTTACAACAACTATTTGGATCATCGATGTGGATTTTTATCGCAATGACGTCGCGTCGAAATTATTAGGATTAGACACATTCTCTTGGTATCCTTCGGGGTTAGATCACTGAACAAATACAATCTTCAAAAACATGTTAGCTTGATGATGACGGCCATAGGGTAATGCATATAATTTACTTACAGATATACTTGTTTTTCTCGGATATCTGATTAGCTTTTTTCACGTGAAGCATGATCTATTTGCAATGGCGAAATTAGTGGAATGTCGTTGGGGGGAGGGGTTATTTTCTAATGTTCAAGATGTCTGCACGAACTATATATGTCTGCAACTCCGACGATCCATTTTACTTTAAATTAGAAATGGTGGTACACTCGCGCACGTACACTCGTACTGTTTGTCACGAGTGCATTAGGCTAATTCTATTAAGATGAAATGAACGCACCGTAGATACAGTTAATTTAATTTTATTTATTTGAATTAATGCAAATTCCGCTAGCGACTTTGAATGAATCTCTGAGCACGATTGACTGCCTTGAGTTCCCGTTTTCCGTTAAATTCTAAGAATATTTAGCAAACTCTATTAATGTGATCCAGCCTTGCCGATGGTATAAAAAGTGATACAAATTCGATTATACGTGCAATATTTGGGGAGAAGGAACTCGAACTTATTAATCTTAAAATGGAAAGAGATATTTACTGAATCGCTAGAATTTCCAACAGGTATTAGGCGTTAGTTTTACGTTCTGCAAATATTGCAAACATGCACGGGATTACATATATACAGTCACTTTTTCTTTATCTTTTTATCACTGTAATGTATATATATGTCACCGGTGGCCCAATGAATGATCATCTTTTATTACGTAAAATACGGTTTAAAATCCAACTTTAGATTATACTTTACCCGTTCGGCGCGCCATGTAATTACCATCTATTTCGCGGTAAATGTGATACGGCAGCTACCGCACCCGTCGTTGACCGGATGCTCGTGCGAACTTATCCTGGGCTTTCCTATATATATATATATAAGTTTTACTCTGCAGCACACGCGTCATGCGCGTTATAGGAGACGGTATGGAGCTCGACGGCGACGTCGGCGAACCTCCCAGAAGTTTCATCAACCGACTTACGCACGTCGCCTCGCTTCTCTCTGCGGCGGCAGGCACGTGACGCGCATTTCCCCCGTGTATATATGATGATATGTGCAGCGCGCTGCGACGAGGAAGAGGACGAAGCGGAGGAGGACGAGGAGGAGGAGGAGGACGACCGTAAGGTGCACTGGAGAATTTCTAACGTAGCCCCTTTCCTCCTTTACCACGAGCTGTACGTAGAGTTTCTTCTTTTTCGAATGACGACGAATTTCTTAGTTTCTTGTTGCTTTATTTTTGTTTTTTGTTTTTTGTTTTTTTTTTTTTTTTAATAGAGAAACCATTCTTTTCTTCTTTTATTTGGACTTTTTAAACTGTTGTATGATAGCGGAAATTTAACGTCGACCCCGCGTAATAATACGAGGAAAAGTTTGCATATACTCAAATAAGAGATTCATTTTGCGAGGAACGAAACTTCCTCCGCGGCTCGCGGGAGTGGAAGAACGGAGGGGGAAAAAAGAAAATTGACAAACAGACGAGAGGCAAGAAGAAGTTCTAACGTGTGTGTATATATATATATATATATATATATATATATATATATATATATATATATATATGGAGAGAACGGAAAACGAGAAAATAAGGAAGAAAAGTAGAAAGTCGGGATCGTTCTCGGTCGGGGGGGGGGGGAGGGAGCGCAGTAGAATGGAGTTCGGGTAGCCAATTTTCCCGAAGAGAACTCACCGGTATTAATCACGGGGAGGGACGAGGCTGGGAGATGGGCGGCCGGCTCCGGTTGAAGCGGCGCAGAGCTAATAACCGCGCGCGGGCGCGCGCTGCGGATATGATTGCGTGTACAGAGCGAGAGGAGAGCGACCGTCGCCGCGCCCGGACTATTGGGGGAGGAAGAAAGCGGAAAGAATAGGGACGAGGGGCGGGGGGGAGGAAGGGAGGATGCGCAGCCCGCCGCGAGCGCGGCGCGAGACCGTTCCGGAATCACCAAGCAGCAGCGACGGCCCGGCGTCGGCGTCGGCAGCAGCCGACCGAGAGGGCAACGGCGGCGATATACGTGCGGTCGCCAAGCTGGAGGAGGGACTTCCCACTCTGTCACCCCCCCCTCTCTCTCTCTCTCTCTCACTCTCGCCGGTATGTGGTTCCGCTTCGCACCACTCTGTGCGTTAATCGAGAAACTTATTCACTCGTACCGGGTGGAGCGTGAAAACGAAACAGCCCCCCCCCAGCCCCGGCCCCGCTCCCCCAAAGCGAAACTGTAATAATCCAATTCTCGGAGGGGGTGCCAAAGGGTTGGCCCGTTGGCGCTTACGCGAGTTTTCGCTTTGCTCGTGGAATTTTCGGTGATTTCGCGGGAGCCCGTTTCGTGTACGCAGTTTAGTGGAGGGAGCCTTCGAATTGGCCGAAATTTTCTCCCGATACGAAATACGAAAATTCGCCGATGTCATTGCATTGAAACATCGCCGAATACCACGGCAACCGCTCTGTACGTAGTACGAATATACAAGCGCGACGCGTTAAAAGTTCCGTCCAATTAACAAACGTCGTCCTCTCCCGGGCTGCATTATTAATCGCTGGGCCGGAGAGCTCGCTGCGCGGAATGGCGACGGCCGGCGGGGCGGGGCGGGGCGGCGGGCGAGGAGAAGAATTAATCAGAGGAAGTGGTTGGTCATTCAATCCGATACGCGGTCTCGAACAATCTTAAATGTACTCGCACAAAAGAGGGAGATGATGAGGAATTAAGAGGGCAGAAAAACAATTGTTGTAATTGTACGACGCTTCCTGTGTCGTCGGTGCATTTGGGAAAAAGAAATAATAATATTAATAATAATAATAATAATAATAATAATAATAATAATAATAATAATAATGCAAAGTACTGCATTTTACGTACCGAGTTCAATGCAAAATGTTAATAAAGTTTAAATATGTTTTGGCTGCTCTTGGTAAATTACAATATATTGAAAAGCGTTCGTGTAGAAATATTGTATACGACCTCGGGTCTCTAATTCGTGGACATAATTTACAAACGTCTCTGAAAATTGAAAATAGTTGAGGATTTATATTGTACTGTCGTACAATTGATGATTAAAGATACCGAATGAAATTGGTAAAGAGCTATTATTCCCGATTGACGGACCTATGCACAATCTCAACGTATACTTTAAAACAACGCCATAACGTTGTCTCCCGATATACCGTGTTCTCGATTGAATTTGCGCCACGGAGGCAAGCATCATTGAACATCAGAAGGTTGAAATGATTAAACAAAAAGAAGAACCTATTCCAACTGTTTGGATAAAAATTGTATTCGTTTCTATAGTTTGGTACTCATGGCATGATAAGTGATTCTGACATGCTCAATCCTATTAGAACGAATCATTATAATCCAAATCCTTAGACCTTACGATATTACAATTGATGCAATTTGTTTAGGCAATGAAGACGAAATAATCTTACATATAAGCTACATCTTCTTTGGTAATCTAAATTATATTAAACGTACTTATATGAGCAGAAAACTTGCAAGCTTCCTTAAGCTCTGAATCCGACTGCTCCATTCTCATAATCTTTGTAAACTCGAATATTAATTATTCTGGTAGTTATGAAAAATTAATGGTCTAATCGTTATTACCTAATGGATCAATGGTTTTTCGAATCATAATTATTCAAGCCTACGGCGAATATCGCAAATTAATCGGGCAGACCAAGAGAAGCCTTCGGTCAGATTCGTAATTTCGAATCAAGAATTTATCAATCGGTTTCATTCAACCAAGGTCCGTATAGACGATCTTATAATAAACTTGGATTAGTCCGAACACTCGACGGACACGCGTTAACACCGGCCAGCGAGCCGGGGCCGCTCGCGTTTTTAAGCGGGCGCGGTTGCGACGCGGCGGCGGCGGCGGGCGCCCCAGTCTGGCGCGAGCTCGAAAGTTGGGTCAAGTGCGTGTGGTCTGGCCGCGAGACCGAAATAGCTCCCTCCCCGCGCAACGGGCGTCGGCGCGCACATGATCCAGCACCGGAGATTCGCTCCGCGCTGCACGGCCGGCTACTCCGGTATATATATATATATATATATAACGTGATCGAGGCGCTCGGCTAATTTATCATCATTGGTGGACTTTTTTCTTCGGAGGAATGGGAAAAATCATAATGTACAATCGATCTTTCAGCCGTGCCGCGCAGATGACGCCACAATCGTAACTCGATGAGTTCGGCGGTTATTGATATCGGGAAGATTCGTTAAAAAACAAAAAAAAAAAAAAAACACAAAAAACAAAATTCGTCGATATACGCGGCCGGAAATGACAAAGCAGGTGATTTACAGGGAACTGACGAGGTTGGCAGGAAACCATCGGCGCGAGAGGCGTCGATTTGTGAAAATCGAAGAATCGCCGATAAAACGCTGGTGATTTTTCTTTTTCTTCCTTTTTTCTTTTGTGAGCGGAAATCATAAAATTCGCAATTCCGTTCCGACAGGATAATGCAAGAGCATTATGCCAAACTATTTAAAAAAAGTACTTTTGTCGATCGCTTCGCAGCCAGAGACCATATATAATAATCTTTTCATTCGCAGAAGTAAAATATTTAATCGTCGATATTGTTTTCATCAATGATGAAATATTTGGAATTAACTTCAATTGTTGACATATTGAGGACGAAAGAGAGGGAGAGACAGATATACAGAGGGTTGTTGAATTATTCTATTGAAAAATTGATCTCTGCGTTTTATAGTCAATTGTATTAAAGGGATTTTCGTCGAGCCTTTGTGGCGTTTTGGCTTGAAATTTTTTTATATGAATACAAAAAAAAATTAAATAAAAACCACTTCCTCTCTGGATTTGCGGAATTATAGGGTATTGGATATGATGTATATTTCTTTTTTATTCCCCAGACACGCGGTATAGAATAGAATGTCGGATTACCGCGATATAATCTCTGTACTGGACATTTTATTTTCAATATGTTTCCTCGTATACAGGCTGGCTTTTATATTGCAAAAGCTTCGATAAAGCCCGTTATTTATTTGCGCTGACGCTATTTTATCTAATTTGACCGAATTTATTGATTTTGAATTTATGTAATATTGAATTCTTGAACTAATTTTTATCAGTTTTTTTTTTTAACACGTTACATTTAAGAAAAACGTTACAACGAAATATCGAATAAAATGAATCCAAATCGATTTGTATACCAGAAAGACTTCTAAAGACGTCCAGAATTGTTTTATTTACGACTTCGTACTTTGATACTTTTCTGCTTGTATACGTACGGAAGACTTCAAAGATACCAAAGCGAGAAGAATTCGTCCGAGAGAGCAGCTCCGTTCGAATTAAGACAATGTTTGGGCGATTCGTTCGTATTTAAATAACGTCCCCGCATTGCCGGCTCCGCATTCGTGCGCGCGCGCGTAAGAATAAAAAGCAAAGGAGTCGAGAAAGAAGGAAGAAAAAATAAAAGAAGAATCCGTCGAAAATGAAAACAGCCGGCTCGAACGAGCGAACGCGCACCGGAGACATGAGTAAACTGTCGAGAATCCTTTCAATGAGATCATCCGATTTCATCGGGGCTGTCGTTGGGCGCACTTTTGCGCGAGTTTATTAGTGTCAGCCGACGCGTTATGTATACACCAGCGCCACGTTTATATATATATATATATATATATATATATATATATATATATATATATATATATATATAGATATGGTTGCAAATGAAAAAGTTTTGTCGGTCATTTTATTTTATTCCTGTCGCGGTTCGCAGTGAACCACTGCCATTTGTGTATGTACATATGTATATATATATATATATATATATATATATATATATATATAAATTGTGCATTTCTTTTAATTGGAAAGTCACGCGAGCCAGCCGCTCGCATGTCGATTCGAACGCGGTTCGATTTATTTTTTACGCTTTACGGTCTCGCTAGTTTTAATCTATTAAAGAGAAACCGCATTTTGTTTCGGGGGTCAGTCGTCGTTCGACAAAGTTATGGCTTTCCTACGGCGCACCAATTGTCAAAACAATCTCGTAAATTAATTTTTGCATAAAATATATGAGAACAAAAAAAGTCTCGCGAAATTACAGACTTGTGCAATAGAATTTATTATTCGTATGGATTGGTCATAAAAAATATGCGCGCTCAAATATACGATAATTGCATAAATAACGATGTTATTGATACGAAGCGATGCTTACGTAAAATATGTTAAAGATTATTATTATGGATTCGCGGCCGTTGAGAAATGCCGTAAATAGCAAGAATATCGTCACAAGTAACTGATTGCATGGATGAAAACACTAGATAATATAAAAGTATCTACAAAATATTCCTCGTAAAGCAGAAAAGCCAATATGAAAGTTTCTTTACATAGTCTTACATCGCTTATTTATAAAAGATCTATATTATGATGATCATATATTTATACGAAAAAATGAAGCATTGCAAAAGAAATTTTTATGCAATTTTATTGGATAGCGGAATATAAATTGTTACCCATTTTATCGCCGAGATGATTTATTTAAACAGCAATCCAAGAAACGATCTTATTTAAAGAATGAATCATTAAAGGCAATCAGTCTTATCATGTTTCGGGCAATTTATGAATTGCGTACAGTTGAATATCCCATTTGTTGAATGTTGGAGCCACTTATTAACGTTTTTATGAGAAATGAACGTTTCTTTAGAAGGAGCTGACTGCATCGACCGAAATAATTTAAAATTAGAATGGGCTATCGTATTATGGATTCATCGCTATTTTTCAATTAACTCCTTCTACATGTGTACAATTTTTGGCCCCTTTCGAAACGTGGAGTCCTTTTCATTCTGGTCGTTCTTATCTTACCTTTGCGTTTCTGCTACACATACATAATCACGTGACCTCCGTTTCAAAATCCTCATGGCTGTTCTGTAAACACATGAACCATACGGTAGCGCACCTTTTGCCGAAAAAAGTAAAAAATGATTCCACCATTTAATATTATAAATTTATTCACTAAGATACTCGATATTCAATATATATATTTCATCACGAAATCTCGTGCGATCGCACGGCCCAGAATGTTCTTTGAATTCAATTTATATTATATGACTTTTAAAACGTGTACCATTCAAAATCACATTTACCAGTGCGCATATACTTAGCAAAGAAATCCGCGATATAAGCACAAAAAGAGAAAGTCGGCTTACACCACCCACGATTCTCGCGCGGAATTTCAGTCAAAGCTTATCAGTGGACTATTGAAAAAAAATTCAAAATAACTATATAGTGTACAATACAACACACACACACACACATACACACACACACACACACACACACACATACACGCGCGCGGCACACACACACACACACACACACACACACACACACACACACACACCACACACACACACACACACCATATGTATACGTGCGTGCCTAAACTGCATACGACTTTGCCTATCCCAAGAGATATCTGCGAAAAGCTGCGCATTTCCCATTCAAGCAATCACAACCACTTTTACAATGATTATTACCTCGTTGTGCTAATGTAACGGGTAGAGGTTGGCGTGTGCGCGGTGTGTCTCCGCGAAGCGAGAGAAGTATATATATATATATATATATATATATATATATATACATACATATACATTACCGTTATATCTCGCCTCCCTCTAGAGCGAGTGTATTATATACGCGCGGCGCGATTTGATGAAATATAAAAGTGTTGGCGCCAAGACGGAATTTAATTTTATATTATAATACGCGCGTTATTTATCCTAAGAGAAGTCTTCATCGATTCTCGCGCGCCGCTACCCTGGTCGACTATATATACAAACGACTCGCGAATTATTAAAATAATTTCTATATACGATCGTAAATTTGCACCGTCTTTCAGGAAGATAAAATATATACGAACGCATAGTCACCGGAGTGAAGACGAGATTAACGTTGTTGTCTGAAGGTATAGGTAATTCACGTTATTTATATATATACATACATATATATATATATATATATATATATATATATATATATATATATATATATATGTATATATGCTTACGCGGTGACTATGATCTTGTGCGAGGCGAGGTGTCGTGTATGGACAACGTCAGTACAGACTGCAAAACGGCTTACCTGAAACAGAAGAAAATATAAATTAAAATATAAATTTTTAATGATGGTCTTAATCCATAATTCTTATAGTATAGTGTCAATTAAAACGTGCCATTATACATTTTAATCGAGATAAATTAGGGCGCATATTATATATATGCATTCAGGATGTTCAGGTTGAAAATCAAGATCGACGCGGGATGGCGACCTCAATCATTAACTCGGACAGGGAACAAGGGAGATCCATCCAGCCGAGATAGACTCCACAAATTTCCTTCAAAATTATTGAGGAGCTCCGGAAGCGGTCACGCTGGGGGTCGGCGGAAAATAGCGTTACCAGAAGCGTATATAGTCCGTCGGCTTGCGCGGGGGGGGGAGGGTCGGTACCCACTGAATTTCTCAATACCCAATTTCCCCCCGCGACAATGAGCGAAATATCTCTCCTCCCGTTGCCCAGAGGGCGTCCGCGGGCTGGGAGCGTGTGGAAACGGCGCGTCCCCGGAAAATCGATCCAAGAATTCAACCCTGGGCGCTCACTATACCGCGTGGAAATCGGGCGAGATCGCCAACCCTCCCGTCGCCACCTTGGTCATGCAAATGCAATGTTTATAAATGGGAGAGAGATTCGTGCATAAACTAATCCTCCCCGCCCCCCCTCATCGCCTTTCCTCGAGCACGAGTTTCAATATATCTATATGCATTCCACCTGGGGCTAGAGAGAGAGAGAGAGAGAGAGAGAGAGAGAGAGAGAGAGAGTCGCGTATTCACTCTTTTCATGAAAAAGGTGAGAAGAACTGTGGGAGCGAAGGGAGAAGAGGGTTTACGTATACATTCGATTTCGGTATATTGGCGATATCGAAAAGCGATCCAACCGCGCACTTGTTCGCAAACCGCGCCGCACACTTGTCTGGCTATGCTGTGTATAATATATATATATAGCTATGTACGAAATTCCTATAAAGTTATCTCAGGTCTCTCGAGGGTCTATGGCATATACCATGTGTGTCTGTGTGTGTGTGTGTGTGTGTGTGTGTGTGCGCGCGTGTGTATGCGCAGCTTGGTTTTCGCGCGATACGGCACTAGATAGGCGTATACGTTGACTTAGAGAACATGGGGGAAGGGTGAAAATCGAGTTTTGAATCATTTAGTCTGCCCAGAGGGCGCGCCAAGATTAAGATGGCGTTCTAGTAGATTTGAGGGTTAAAGAATAATGTAGGGAGGAATATATGAGTAAAGTAATGCATGTATTTTTCAATTACGTGATATCGATTATTATTCTTAAATCGGGTGGTTGGAAATATACTAAAACACTTATAGGGAAGAAACAATTGATTATTGTAACCAATTCTTTATTTGTTGAATAAAAAATGGTTGTTGCAGTAAACGCATTGATCGTTTTAAAAGTATACGATTGATAAACTTAACTGTGAATCATGTTGTTAAACAATTTTACTCAGAAAATTACAAATATTACCAATATTCTTTGAAAGAGGCTTCTGTAGATTTGTAAATTATTAAACGAGCGTAAATTAATAAATAATAAATAATAAAAATTCATGAACTATAAAGCGAATGTGTGTTCACGCATTATCCATACTTAGAAACAATAACAGAAAATATTCTTTTCACCAACTTGCGCTTATATAAGTGCAATCGATTTCATAAAGTTATTTCCCAGTTCACCAATATTATCGATAACCGGAACGATTTAATTCAGAAGTTCAAACAATCCCATGATTCCACATAACTTTTGAATTTTGTTCCCAGGAAAATACCCATATTTATAAAGTCATCGGGAATCTATAGTCGATTTTGTAACTATGGAATATATATATATATATATATATTAGGCTTTATACGAAGTAAAAGTTTTTTTAAAGCAATTTTCAAGTTTCGAAGCCAAGGAACTTTCGCACGCCTTCGTTGGCCGCATAGATAACGCGTAATTGCGGTCGACGCGAAGCGAATGTGTGCGCGCGCGTATGCATGCATGGGCGTGTGTAGCATTGACCCAACTGCGTTACATATATCTGTATACATATAGATGCGCTGTAAAGCCTCGCTCTCTCCTTTCGCTCCTCCTCTCGTCCCAGCTCCATCTCACCCCGCATTTGAATATCACTGGAGACTCTCCTTGTTCTTTTTATGCCCTTATGCACACTTCCTCTGTCTCTGTCTCTCTCTCTCTCTCTCTCTCTCTCTCTCTCTCTCTCTCTCTCTCTCTCTCTTTCCCTCAGTCTCTCTCTTCTTACTTCGATCTCTCCTCTGTTTGAACGCCCGAAGCGCGCAAAAACCGAAAAGCCCTTCTCGCTCGCGATATATACAGGTGTATATATATATATATATATATATATATATATATATATATATATAATATCGATGGGAGCGTTCGGGGCATGAATAGAGGGCTCTAGCATTAAAGCCAAGCACTCTTTCTCTCTCTCACTCTCCGAGACACTCAGTCACTTCTTGATCTCTCTCCCTTCATCCATACCCGCGCCTCCTACTCCGCGAAACTCTTTTTGCCTCCTTTTTGCCACCACCCACCCTCCGAATTTTGCCGTCTTTCTGTTTCCCGTTTTCGACTTTCTTACTCCTCCTTTCTTCCTCGAGAATCTTTACATTCTATGCTTATATATATATATATATATATATATATATATATATATATATATATATATACACATAAATATATATATATATACATAAATATATATACATGGATGCGATGAAAGGTCCCGCGAAATTCGACACGTACGCGCGCGCGCGCATGCGTGTGTGTGTGTCTGCACGTACTTTTGCAATTCAATTTTTCGTGAAGCGTTATCCGCGCAACGAGAAGACGCCTTTCTTCAAAATCGAAGTATTGTATATTATACTTTCGGATCTGATGTAGGAGACGTAGTGAGCGCGCGCGCGCGCGCATGCTCATGAATTTTGTATACACATAGAACAATGACTTCCTTCGAACATTGTCTCGGGTATAACATTCGTAAAATAAAAGGACTGCTCAGAAAATTGTTTACGGATCCGGGCAGGATGTGTATATAACATATATATATATATATATATATATATATATATATATATATATATATATATATATATATTATAGTGGAAGCATCTAGGTGGATTTATTTCTTGATTTTACGCCGTGAACAGCTAAATACCAGGTCCAGTCCGAGCGGCACATAAAATAATCCTGTATATATTTTATACACATTTCGCCTCCTCCTCCTCCCACCTTGATGCATGTATACACGGTACACATACCCTCCCACCCCCGTTGGTCCCATTGTCGCGGAGTAATTTCACGAGACGTCGTAAAATTATCCCAAATTTTTTTCGCTTCGCCCCCCCATTATCGAACTTTTATTATTACGGAGCCATTGCCTCCGTTCCGCCTGCCTATTCCCCCCTCCCTCTTTCTCTCATTCTGTTTCGCTTTTTCTCCTTCCAGTGTTATTTCTCTCCCTCTTTCTATATATATATATATATATATATATATATATATATATATATATATATATATATATATATATAGACACGTTTATTCTTCGGAAATGCTTTCGGCCGGCAGTTAAACGTTGATGCTTTCAGGAAGAGACGGAGACGGAACAAGAGAGCAACGGCAGCAAGAAAAAAGAGCAGGAAAGAGAAAGAGAGAGAGAGAGGGGGGGAGAGGGGAGGGGGAGAAATAAAGAAAAAAATCTTTCGATTCGCAGCGATTTATGTTGCGCCGCTCCGACAACACCAGCTCGACACCAGCAGCAGCAGTACCATCACCACCCGTTGACCCTATATGTGCCCATTGTCATCGCGCGTCGAACGTCCCGGTGTCCGATCGCTAAATATCCCAACGACTGACCCCCTATACCTCTCTATGTTGCAGTGTACGCGCGAGCTACGAGCGACGTATAAATCACCTCTGTACACAGGTATGTAGGTCGTATAGTAGCGCTTTATACATAATAAGACGCATCTCCCCCCGTCCCCTCGCCCTTTCACTCTATCTCTCTCGGCGACAAATTGCCTCGGTTTTCGATCTTTCACGCGTCGCGCTCGTTTCGTTGGCGCGCTTACACGAATGTGTGGGCCTTCATTCTATATTTACATAAACGTTGACGCGCGGTACCGAGACGAGCGGGTGTGCGAGTCGCACGTATTATACGGCGAGAAAGGTATACAAATTCGCGTATATCCATATAATATGGAGAGAACAAGCGTTTCTTATATACGATGGACCACGGAGCGTTGCGCGTGCGCACATTTACTCGTATACACCCAGGAGCTATGGGGGAAAAAATACGTACGAACGGTTGAGCGACATTTTCTACGATTCATCCTATGTGTATATATATGCACCAGCGTAGGTACGCATAGTGCGGGTCCCGCATTGTGCCGCACAGCATATAAGGAAAAAAAGATCTCGGGCCCTATGAATACGCGCAACTGCCAGTCTGTGTGTACCCAGAAATTGAATGTAAAGAATTTATAGGAGAAAGACAGGCACAGAGAGAGAGAGAGAGAGAGAGAGAGACTATTAGAGTGAGTGAGAAAGGCGTCTGCGTAGTTTGTCCGAATTGTATACCTTTAGCAGACCACGCAGCTTCCTACCAGGAAACACTATTTTTTTTCTTCCTTCCTTTCTTTTTTATTTCTCTTTATATATATACTGCAGTTATATATATATATATATATATATATATATATATATATATATATATATATACATATAAAATTGTGTATAAAGCCGAAGCGTGAGCTGCGACCAAAAAACTGTACCGTCATTGGGAGAGCCCGGTCCCAACGCGCGCCCGTGTATAAATAAGAGCTCCGTCCCTGCTTATTACGCTATAAACCTGTTTTCGAGCCTCGTGACGCCTCGTGGAGCGCGCACATCGGAAACAATCGCTGCCTCAATACAGCGAAGGGACCGAGAAACGAAAGTCAGCGGCGACCTGCGCGACGAAGAGGACGACCTTCCCCCGATATTATCGGTTTACTCCGCTCGGTGCGCGTATTATTTATATATATATATATATATATATATATATATATATATAGAGAGAGAGAGAGAGAGAGAGAGGAGAGAGAGAGAGAGAGAGAGAGGAAGAATCAACAGCCAAAGAGAAAGAGCTGATACGAGGATATACGTACAGGGGCGAGAGGGAGAAATCGCCGGTTACACCACGCGCGAGGTAACCTCCCGCGAAAGACAGCCGAGAAACAATAAATCCAAGGGGAAAAATCAATAAACGAGTATCCGCCGCAAGGAGAGAAAAGGGAGCGAGAGAGAGAAGAGAGAGAGAGGAGAGAGAGACACCTCGGGCGACTTAGCTCACTTGGCTTGAACTATAATTATTCGCTTGGTCTGCTGTTACTGTTACTGCTGTTGAGAGAGAGAGAGAAAGAGAGAGAGAGAGAGAGAGAGAGAGAGAGAGAGAGAGAGAGCCGGTAGTCTGCGCTACTTCGGTATCAGTGGCAGCCGCGGCTGGCCTCTGAACGCGCGCGCCTCGTAAAACATCGCCACTTATAAACGTTTCTTGAGCTCCCCATATATACATATATATATATATATATATATATATATATATATATATATATATATATCACTCTCTCTCTCTCTCTCTCTCACTGTGCTGCGTTTCTCCTTCTCTCCCACCGTATACTTTCTCAGTTGGCGCGCGAAGGGTGCCGTTGCGCGGACTATTCTGGTACCCGAGGAGCGGACCGATCGCGCGTCGTGCACCTCGGCAAACAAGAGCCGTGAGAATAAACGGGAGACGGAGGGAGAGAGAGAGAGAGAGAGAGAGAAGATTAAGACGAAGATTTATCTCCTCGGGGAGGGGGGGGGCTTAGAGGAGAGCCTGTTATATCGCTCTTCGCGGGCAGAGCAGCTCGTGTATTAGGTGTCAACGTAAATTGTGTATCGCATTAAGTTTTTCGGCTCCGCGCAGTAGTGATTGAGGGGATTCAACGCACCGACGGTAGTAGACGACCGTAGCTTTTTCCACTTGTTTTTTCTTCCTTCTACTCCCAGAATCTTCCTCTTTTTCGTCGGTTTTATCATCCCAATGGACAGCGCGCAATGAGCGTTCGTTGCTTTATTTATCCCCCCCCCCCACCCCACCAAACGACGATTACAGATCGTAGAGCGGACTCGCACCGAGTATATAATGCTCAGTTAGAAAATCGCGCATACTTCTAAACGCCATTGGCACGTTTGTAAAAACCCATATAATCGTCGTCCGACACCAGCACCTCCAAATACGCCACGGAATTTCGATCAATTCAGCTCGAATGAAATTTTATTCCGCCTACATACAGACGTACACAAAGTATAGACGCGTCCATTTTCACGCACATCGGGCATCCAAACCGATCCTCGTCCTTGTTCCATCTCGATCCTCGAAGCGCGAACGGACGTAATAATCGCGCGGTCGCGCGTCGCGATTATCTCGTCCGATCGAATTTTTTCGCTCCTCCTTACCCAGTCGAAAGACCCGCGCCACGCGCTTCCCGTGACGATCACCCGGTCCGATTAATTGGGGCCGAGGAACTTTTGCAGAGGCGGCTCGAACTGATTAGCATTTGACTCGTACGAGGCGTATTCTGTTATCCGAAAGATCAAAAACTCCCTAGCTCTATTATCATATATAGCTGTTCAATGTATATTTCCCCTGCCGTAGGGTTCGAACGGCACCAACGGTTCCAATAGATCGATCGATTTCAAGAATCCAAGTTTCGGACGGTTCGAACCAAAAATTGGACCTATTCGATCATCAAAATATATACCCTAACAGCAATGATATATTATAGCAGTTTTAGCTGCAGCCAGATTGAAGTGAATCAGATTGAGAAAAGTCGTGGAAAATGTTAAATCGGAAACGGTCAGTGGAGAAAAAAACTTAATGGAAGAAGATGTCGAGGGTATAAGTAAGTGGATTAAGAAATGAATATGTAATGGAATTAATATGTTCAGCACTTGTAAGTTATACACAACCTACATCTTCAAATTTCGTTAAAAATAATTTTGGTTTATTAAAAATGTGATTATACTTAAAGAAAGTATTAATATACATGCATCAATTATGTGAGAAAATACTATGCTAGAAAAGTTGTACACATAGTCTACTACATTCATATTCCAGTAAATAACCGAAAACTAATCTTCAAAAAAGTATCTTCGAAGAAGAATTTTGGTAATGTATTGGTCCACTTACTGCATTGTTTTCTGAAAATACTTTAATGGAATATATCTCCTAAAACTAAAATTCCTTGTTAAAATGATTTATGTATTTTAGCAAAATTTTAATGGATATAACTGAGTGATCGTAGAGAACAATAATCGCATTTTCGATACAATTTTTTGGATTTCTCAAGAAATAAACGGTATAATTGTTGAATCGTACAGCTATCCATTTGAATAATTTCAATGAAAGTCTTATAACTTAATTTTTTTTATACTTTCGAATAAATCTTAGCTACGGAATTATGTAAAAATCGTTCGGGAGCGGCGATCGAAAGTGAGAGGAAAGAATAATCATATGCGCGAATCACTGGTAGATCCAGGGTATAGGCAGACATCGTAAACGCGGGGGTAAACCGCGACCTATCGAGTACGGTTGTATACAAAATAAATTCGATCGGTCTCGGCAAGGAGGCGCGCGCCGGCGCGAGCTAAAGGGGCACGACCAAGGGAGACGGGCGAATTACATACACACGGCAATAAGGAGAGAAGCCTGCCGCGCGTGCCGCCCCGGCCATCGACAATATGCTCGGCGCGCGCGCGCGCGCCTGGAATCGCCCGGCAAAATCTCGCTACTCTTGCGGGCAGCTCTTTCTCTCTCTCTCTCTCTCTCTCTCCCTCTCTCTTTCTCTCCGTTTCACGCTCCATGGTGCGCGCGAAAAAAGCAAGCACAGAGAGTGAGAGAGAGAGAGAAGAGAGTGAGAGAGAACGAGAGAAGGGGAGCACGTGCGCGTGTTCAAATATGTGTAAGTTTATATATGGATGTGTGTGTATACGTGTGTACGAGAGCGGGGTGTGTGTGTGAGAGAGAGGGAAGGAGAAGTGAGGGTGAGATTTTCCGTCTCGCTCCTTGTTTCGGTCAGGAAGCGCGACTGCTACGTGACTCGAGTGCGCGAAATGCCTCCTCGCCCTCCTCGTTTCTGGGGCCGGCCGCAGAGAAAGGAAGAAGCCAGAAAGAAAAGAATCCGGCTCTAATTATAAAGATGGAAACGGCCTCGGTATACGTGTGTAGCTCTCTCTCTCTCTCTCTCTCTGTCTCTCTTTCTCTCTCTCTCTTTCTCGTTCTCGCATTTGATATACCCCCAGGATACGTGGGCTGCGCGGTGGCTGCGTCGGTGTTTCGTTGATACGGGAAAGGGGGCATTGCGTCCCTCTCTTTTTCACTCTATCTCGAGCTCTCGGTCTCTCTCGATCATTCTCTTTTATTTTTTATTTTTTTTTTTTTTTTTGCCACTCGCTCCTCCCTTAACCAGGGTGAATATATACCGATTGTTTCGGTCAGCCGTGCGTACAGTCGTGGCTAGGGAGTCGAGCGCGCGCTTAGTAGGCTTTCCCTCGCGTCGCGCTCGGAGTCGCGATTCTTGCCGGCTTGGAGTCGAAGAGCCCGACAGCTCGTAACTGTGGCAATCCGATAATACGTAATCGATAAGTAACACAGGCGCGATGAGCAGAGAGGGTGGCGCGATAAGAAACAAAAGAAGCACAATTATAAAGTACTCGATCGAACGTACGGTATTGTTTTTTTGGTCATCGATTGCGTATACTCCGCGGGTACGTGCAATAATTAACTGATGATAAACTCGCGAAAAGAAGGGAGCAGCAGTGTAACCGTGAATGAATTTACATTGCCGGAAGCTATTTTAAGGGGGAGAGGGGGCGAACCGAGACTAGCCATTCGGGATTATTTCGACATTTTTCCAGCGCGCCGTACTCTCCGTTTCGCAGGCAAGCCTTCCTTTTTTTCTTCTCTTCTTGTTTTTAATAAACCTCGCGGCGAATTTCCCCGCCCTGCTTTAAAATCCCCTCTCTCTCCCGAATCCATTAGTATAGTGGGCGACCGTGGCCATTTTTAAATTAACTCCCGACCCCCCGGCCTCATCATCGTCCACGGCCAAAGGGAAAATCCGAATTCCGGGCACGCGCGCCCCTACTAAACACCGTGCACCTTTTACCTCTCGCTTAAATCCCCTCCCCCTCACCGCCCCCTATTATACCCGCAACCTCGCTGCTCTTCTCCGGCTCCTTCGCGTATCGCGCGAGCTGGTTTTTTCGCCATCGCGGCTCCCTCTCCCTCCTACCGGCCCCTTTCTTTTTTACGGCAGTTTTTCCGGGGGGGCAGCGCCGACGTGAATGATACCGTACACTCCCTCGCCCCGTATTGTTCCATCCGCCTCCTCTGCGAACCCTTGGATTTTTTTTTTTTTTTTTGTTCTGGGTTTCGTGCGCAAAACGAGAACGAGGGTGGCCGCGGGATGGTCGTTTTGTTTTTTGTTTGTTTTTTTTCCGCTTATTTATATCGGGTAAAAAGCGCCATATGGAATTTCGCCGTGGAATAAAAGCGCCTGTTTTAGCTTGGAGAGGGGGAGTGATAGAAGGAGAAATATAGGAATTCAATGGCTGTGAATTATTTACGATCGAATTCGATTAGCGATTTCGTTTATTCGCGACTGATTTAGCTCTGCTCCTGTGCCGTTTGGAATGTGTTTTGTGCTTTCGATAGGGGTTTTTTTTTTATATTCAAGGACGTATGTATGAAATATTTCCGATAAAATCCGACGTACCGTGCAGTGAATCCGGCGAATCGATTCACAAATGATTTTATGTAGGCGGACTATTGTGATGTACGAGTACATTGCGTGTATGAATGTTTTCGTAAATTGTCAATTATATTTCCATATGCTGATGAATTTTGAATTAATATAGTGTAAGGAACAATTAATGATGATTTTTCTCATTTTCGAATACAAAAAATTATTAGAATAAATTATAAGTTTTTAAAACTTATGCGAACAGCCGATAAAATGAACAAACTAAATTATAAGCTTCATATATTGGTCATTATAAAACAGAAAACATGAATATAAAATCAATAATTTTTCGATTAAAGACTTAGATTATAATTAATATACTATTACGGAATCTTTAAAGATAAAAATTACTAAAAATTGCGAATAATTAAACGGTAGCAAATGACTTCATAAATAATATCTATTGTATATATAAGATACAAAATTAGTTCGAATCACTTTTATATGAAGAAAATATAAGTAATTCAAATCGCCCATATAATGACTTATCCCGTGCACGCTACACCTGACCCGCTCTTCACCGACACCATTCGCCCGCGCGCACGCAACCAAATCCCCCCCCCCCTCCCGCTCGAAAATCCAAGCCGATTCCTTCCACTCTCATTCCCGATCGCCCCTCGAATCGTCACGAAGCATATATAATGCATAAGACCGATGATGAGCCAGATCACGCACTTGGCCCAGACAAAAAACAAATCAAACGAGAGCTGGTAGAAAACGAGAATCGGAGAAAGAGAGAGAGAGAGAGAGAGGAACAGGATGGGCAGTCAGATAATCATCGAAAGAATAAAAAGCAAAGCTACGTCGAGAGGAGAGAGGGAGAGAAGAGGATGAGAAAGAGAGAGAGAGAGAGAGAGAGGAGAGAGAGAGAGAGAGAGAGTGAGAGGCAGAGGGAGAAGAGCTTCGGAGTTCTTTGTAATCCGCGCGCGCTCGCGCGGCAGCTGAGCAAATGAATCCTCCGAATTAACGGGCCGTTACGCATTCGAGGGCTGTTAATAACCGGCGAAGCGCGCCGGAATACCCGCACATATGCGGTCCGCCCCAACTACTATGTAATATATATTTATATGCAGACGTATATGATATATATATAGTATATATATATATACACACATATGTATATGTGGTGCATTTGATACGTGAAATCTCGCGCGCTGGATTGGTCGCGGCGCGCGCGCGCGCGCGCTACGCACGCGACCCTCCCCTCTCTCCGACGTCCCTCTCTCCGCATCTGCTCCTGTGCGTGTCGGGCGCGCTCCGCGTCACCGCCCCCCTCCCCTCCACAACCCCGGCGCGCGGCTTTAAATTATCACCGAACTAGATGCGCTCACCGTACGATAAATCTATATTTTGGGATGCCTTGTTTTTTCCTGCGCCCGATTTTTTTGAAACGCGCGACTGTCGCGCGCCGCTATAAGATCCGTGGGCGCGGTCCCGATTTCCAAGGGCTTCTATTTAAAATCGAGCGCCCTCGGTCGAATTTCACATATGTTCTCGAGTGGCTCGAGAGTGCGTACAGCATTTGGACAGATTATTGGTATAATAATGACGTATAATAACGTATGTTTGACTTGCGTTCGGACAGAATTTGAATTTCAGAAATTCTATTTAGGAACCAAAAAATGAAAAACTCACCAATGTGGTTTCGGTTTCTCGGCGGAGAAAAAAAGCTACCGAGTGTTTCTGTTTTGTGTTTTACCGATTAAGTCCTAAGTGATTTGTCATCATCTGTAAAATTCTGTACATGTAAGCATTAAATTAATGCAAATTTTAAATCAACGGCGCTCGTTCGACATCTGTTCTACATTGCTTGAACATTTTCAACAAGTTCGTCCAACCGCCTGATATTTAAAACGCTTTCAAAATGGCATAAATAAAATTGTTTAATTTTAATTTTAGAATAATTTTAAATCACACTTGTTTTTTTCGATCATTACAATTAATTAGCCATAGGAAATAATCTATGTCAACTTTTATTATTTAATTATTTAGCCTTGAAAATATCGACTCATTTACACTTTGATGAATCCGTTTAAGGCGTCTTTGTAACGTAAAATAGAGCTGGAAAAGTTAATTAATGAATTGAATATTTGCAATAATTTAATATTTATAATATATAATCTAATTTTAAACAAGACATTTGTACACGCGATCGGTGTAAAAGTCTCGTCTTCAGCCCGTAAAATACATTAAACAAACATTCGCCTGCAAATTATAGTTAAGCATGCCAAGACGCTCGTTTGTTTGATAAAAAGAAAAAAAATGAAAGAAATTTTCCAGCGAGTTAAAGCGCCAAAGTTTACGTTGCACTTTACTTTTCATCTCTTTTCTCCCTGTCTCGCTCGCGCATCGTTTCCGCCTATAAACAAATCAATCGCTTCTCCTCTCCGGCTAACCCTTCCACGCTCAGCTTGCGCACTGTATTATACACACACACACACACACACACACACACACACACACACACACACACATATATATATATATATATATATATATATATATACATACGCGCACACATATATACATATAAAACGAAATCAAGCGCAAAACGAGCAAGTTCAGCGCGCACGTGCCAGTCGCCTCGCGCAGTTTTGCGATTTCCCTGCACCGGCGGGGGATCAAAGGCATGTAATAATCCTTTGCCTTATACACACACACACACACACACACACACACACACAATGCATACACACGCGGCCTGCTCGCAGCCGTTCGCGCCGCCAATCGGGCGACTATAGCAGCTTTGTTTACCCCACTCGACTGCATTATCGCGCCGCTGGCGATTCTCCTCCGACCTGCATACGGGAGAGAGCGTCCCCTCCGACGCGAGTGTTTACCGTTTAATTGCGGTCCGGCTTTGCCCTCACCCCCTCCTTGCACTGTTTAAGGTCGAATATCGCGCGTCGACGGGCTACCGTAATGCCGCCGTGCGCGCAGCTGGATTTGTTACAAGATACATTAAATGAGTAAATCATAATGGATTAATAATAATCCGAGCATGAGAATAAGTTTTAGGATAATTAATTTCGTAATTGCCGATGAACAAAAGAATGAACTCATTTATTACATTAGGAATTATTACTATTAAACAAGGCAATCTTGACATTGTAGAAAATTATGAAAATTAAATAAATCATCATAGCAATTATAATAACTAATAAATTCTAGTAAAGGAATAAAATATGAAATTTGAAAATTTTAAAATTACTTTTAATTGTGACTTTACTTTACTTTTATTTGAGAAAATTCGAAATAACTAATTTTTCAATCTACAGAAATTAAAATTCATTGCCGCTGTGTTAGAATAGATAAAAATTGTATAATATAATGGATATTCAGGTATTGTCATAAATAAATAGATATACATATATATTCAATTATCTGTTATGCTTTTATTGAAATTAACGTGTATAATAATTTTTAATACAATAAATATTGCAAAATACAGTACGAGTAAGTATTACAAATATTAAGTATGTGAACATCAATAAATTTGTGTCACGGACGAAACAAACAATTTATAGAAAATTTGGAAAACAGTAATGATTGATCATAATACATCAATAATACGCTACAATTTCATTAGTTTTTTTTACAATGCGCTAAAATTCAAGTAATTTCACTTTTTTTTTTGGAAAATTCATTATGCACTTTGAAAACCATCAAATCTTCCGTCCGCGTTCTCTTCCTCTTCGGTGTTTATATTTATCTTCTCTTCGCCGGGCATTTCCCCCAGATAGCCGGGGCATCCCACCTTGAACGATCAAGATTCGTTCGCGCAAAATCGCACGAAGCAAACTGCCGTTTTTTCGACCCTAATATTCGTGGTGCCGCCGCTCCTTCCTCCTGGACCGACGGCCGCTCGACGGCCCGGCCTCCTCGAGGCCCTCGCTGCTGTTGGACGACGGGGTCGCCTCCTCGTACCCGGGCGCGTAATCGCCGATGTCGTCGTAGATGCCCAGATTACGGGCGGCCGCCGTCGCCGCGGCCACCTCGCCGTCGCTGTGCTCGGGCGTCGGCTGCCCGTGGCACACCTTCACCTTCCTCGTGCGCATGCCGCCCCGGCGCGCGTCCCCGAAGATGTCCGTGAGCTTGTCGAGAAGCGAGCCGTCCACGACGGAGGCGCGGCCCGAGTACAGCGACACTTCGTCCCGGCTCCGGATGACGGTGGTGGGTATCTCGCCCCCGGGGCCGTCCTCCGCCAGGTCCACCGAGTAGGCCATCCGCCCGGGGACGAAGTACTCGTTGCGCTCTACCGGCCCGCCGGGCCTCGAGCTCTCGACGAGCGCGACGATGTTGCGGCCCATCCTCGTTCTGCACTCGCGGCTTCGTTGCTGCTGCTGCTGCTGCTGCTGCTGCTGCCGCTCGGGGGACCGGCGCGCATCGCGCTCCTGCTGCCGGAAGATCTCCTCGAGCTGGCGATCCTGGCGGCTCTCCATGTCGTCGATCTCCCGCCTCGTCCTGTCCAGCAGCAGCTTGTCCAAGCCCCTCACCAGGTGCGTGCGCTCCACGTCGCCGCCCAGGTACTTGGAGTCGTCGATGGCCCGCCTCCTGTGCTCCGCGGCCCTCATTTGGGAGCCCGAGTCCGGGGCGACGGCCCTGTAGCTGCCGGCGACCATCGCCTCGTCCCGGCCCCGATGCCCCACGTCCAAATTCCGGCCCTCCCGCCTCTCCTTGGCGCGGTCCCGGTACTTGTCGGCGGCCGGCGCCGCTCGCTGCTGCTGCCTCACCTTGGCGAGGTTCGCGTAATACCGCCTCTTGGCGCGGCGCTTCTCGGCCTTGGCCCTTGCGCTCAGGCCGGGGCGGCACTCCAGCTTCGCCACGGGGACGCGACCGTCCTCGCCCTCGGAGCCGGGCGTCGGCGCTCCCCGCGGGGTCTGCAGGAGCCTCCTGAAGTCGTCGTTCGTCATCGGCGATGACGAGATGAAGTCGAGTTCGAACATTGTTTCGGAAAATACTTTAAAGCAAAGCAACGTACGAGCGTCCTGAACGAATAATCGAGCAAAACTGATAGCGTCCCGAATCCGGGCCTGACTATTTATACGATTTGTTCGCAAACGCGTGGCCGCCGGGGTAGGTTGCGCAAATATACCGATTCCTCGAAGATGCCATTAGGGCTCGCAGGTGTAATGGTAAGTAGGTGCGAGGGGGGAGGGGGTAACGATGCGGCAAGTACGGAGTCAGCGGGCTACTACCTGCGAGGGGGTAATCCCCGGCATAATGTTTGTGGCTCTAGCATTAACCAGCCCCGGCGAGTAAGTAATTAAGGAATTCGTTAGGAACGAGAGCAACAGGTACAATTCATTAGGCCAATGTGGAAGTCAGAAAATAGTATTGGAAAATTTTATTTTAAAGTATTATTTTATTTAATTCGTTTTACTGAACATCCTATTTTGATAAGAAAATACAGATTTTCAATAAAGTTCAACATTTTCTGTAATAAAATGCAGAGAAAATTTTAAATTGGGATCTAATTTGAGATATTCTTCAATTGAAAATTGCAATTTTTATTATTTCAATATTCACGATGGTTACCGGTCTATTTGCAGGTGCGTCGGTCTATTCGCTTTCCAATAATCAGCATATTTTCAAATTTTGATCAAATTGACCAGAAAAAATTAAATCTAAGAATATTAGATTATTTTACAATTTCAATTCGTTAATGTCACAAAATTACTTGTTCAACTATTTGAATTTTCTAAGCTTCAAGCTGCATCAATTTTCTAGTTTTCTGTAGAATCGTATGATAAACAACCATCATTTGTTACAATTTTTCAACAAAATTTTTACGGCATTAAAATACCTAATGGCCGTAGGTGCCGGTCATTAAACCACAGACTGAAAAATCGGCAATGGCCGGTAGAAAGCCCCTTTAAGCCGAAAAACCATGGGTTACCGTTCGCTAAAGCTTGTCGATCGCGCGACCGCGCGCTTGCACGTGATGTAACAACGGGTTTTGCTTCGCTAGCGCGAGGGCTCGTCGTAACGTCTCGCGGGCGGGCGCGAGCGGTGACTCACTTCCGCAAATATTTGAATACGAAGGGTGGGGAGGGTGTATTTGAATATATGAGGGGGAGGGGGGCGCGAGGGAAAAAATTTAATATCCACCCGTGCAGGAGGCCGTATACGAGCGGGGCCCTGGTGTCGATCATGGCACCTACGCAATCCGCCTGTGCGTAAGTGCATCGTTTGGAGAGAGAGAGAGAGAGAGAGAGAGAGAGAGAAGCGAATGCTC
This sequence comes from Sycobia sp. Sy_11, assembly GCA_018907035.1. Taxonomy (NCBI): domain Eukaryota; kingdom Metazoa; phylum Arthropoda; class Insecta; order Hymenoptera; family Epichrysomallidae; genus Sycobia; species Sycobia sp. Sy_11. Next base: position 439,369 of record JACCIC010000270.1, on the reverse strand, counting down.
CATGTCCAAGGAGTCAACGACTCGCTTTCGATCGCTTTTCCATACATACGCAGATATAACGCGCGCTCGTATATGTGCTTTACGCTCGCTCGCTTCAATTCAATAAAGCGCATAAGACGCGGGACAGGAAGAAGCGAGCGCTGGAGGAAAAATAAAATCATTTGTATCTACGAGGAAATGTCTTCTTTTTCCTCCTCTTCCGCGCTGCGTGCTCGGCCCACTTAAGGCGAATGTAAAACCTCGGTAGAATCTCGTCTCTGTATAATATTTCTACGTAAGAAACGCGAGGGAGAGGACATTTTGTCTTCTTCTCGCTTCTACTCTCTCTTTGTCTCTCTCACACACACACTCTCTCTCTCTCTCTCTCTTCTTCGTTCCCGATCGATTTGTATAAGCGCGCGTATCAAAAGCTCGACAATGCGGAAATCGTCTCGAATGGAGTCAGTAGGTGTCGGGTAAATTTATTTTATTTCGTGACGTAAAGTTAAATATTCGTGGAATTAGGCTGGACGACTTCTTCCTGCTAATTTTCTTCCCCCCGATTCATTATGCGCAATTGTACGCGTTCCTTTCTCAATAAAATTATACGCGTTCGACATTTCTTTGTTATTATTCGTATAATAAAGTTATTTCACGCGATAAAAATCATTTCCATTTCAGAAGTTTCACAATGATCCGTCTCTTTCTTTGTCGCTTTCTAAGTATACAGCCGTCGGCTTAGCGTCGTTTAGAATCAAATTTACCGAATCATCGAGAGGTCACGATTGGGCAAATTCAAATTTCGATCAAAAGGAAAACCTTTTAGCGTATAATCGTGGACGAGGAAAAATACCAGAGCTACGACTGTAAATCATGTTTGAAAGGGATGAAAGAGAGAGAGAGAGAGAGAGAGAGAGAGAGAGAGAGAGAGAGAGAGAGAGAGAGAGAGAGTAAATACACCTATAAATCATGAATTACACTAGGCCGTTAAACATTTTTCCAGTCGTGACAGTAATACGCGTTCGTGCACAAATGCATTGGTGCAGCATATGGCGCGTCAAATTATGCGAAGAATGTTGTTGTTGTTGTTTTGTTTCATTTTATTTCAATATATAAAAGTATATTAAATTATAAACGTGGCCTGGTGGAGCAACGAAAAAAAAAATCTAGACGTATATAGATGCGGTTATGTAGCCGTTTGAGCGTATATAAATTTTGTATCTAATGCTCTGCGCGGACGCTGAGGCTCCACAAGGGGCGCGCGAAACCCGATGATTTTCGGGCCATGTTTTTTTTTTTTTTCAAAACCTGTCCATGTAGATATTATATAAGACAATAAGCGCCATCGTGCTTCAGGAGCAGAATTTTTTTTTTGTACATCTCGATGGTTTTTCACACGATCGTGCTGTATCGGCTGTACAGAGGAAATTGTATGGATTAACGAGCCGGAAAATGAAGTGGCATAAATGAACAAAAGAAAGGTGAAACTTTGTAATGAACATTAGTGGGAACGTAAACAAAAGGCAGGATAAATATAAAATTAGAACGTGGAATCGGCAAAGGCAAGTAATCGGTTTAGCCCTTGTAACGTCGTAAATCTTCGCTTGCGCTCTCAACTGATTTTCCGTGTATTGTATTTGCTTGGTCGTCTGACATCGATAGTCTCCAGCAGTTTGCTCAGCCCCTCGCCTCCTCCCATTATCCCAGAATCTAAGAATGGGAATAATTAACGAATTGCATATTCTCCCGGATGTACCAGGTAACCATCAATTCCCTCGCCATGAATCGAGCCAATAAACCAATAAGTGTGTGTGTGTGTGCGTGTCTGGTGCGCGCACCCAATGAAAGCGGGGAGAAATATGCAAAAAAAGTATGCCTGGGTGTAGAAAAATGGGTGATAAAAGGAAAGGACGAAAGGAAAAAGTCGGTGACCTTGTCGCGAGCATATATATATATATATATATATATATATATATCATAGCATACACAGCAGCCGTTCGAGTTGGTACATGGTGTATATATATATATATATATATATGCGTATGTGTGTGCACGATGCAACGAGTGCGTGTCAGAAGGAGAGAAAGAGGGAGGGGAGAGGGGCACGTGCAGCGGTGGTACATGTGCCAGGATCGCGGGAGAATCAGAGAGAGGGAGAGAGACGGTGGCACGAACTACCTATATGCGCTGCTATGCTATCCGCCTAAGCCGTTAATAATGGGAGGCGCATAAATCAAAGCTCCATTCGCGTCTTTATTGCTCTATTAAATAGGACAGCTGGTGCCCGCCTCACCCTCCCTCTCACTCTCTCTCTTTCTCTCTCCCTCTTTCATTCTCCCTGCCTGCCAGGCGTTATTTCTCTCACTCTATCTCTCTTTCTCGCTCTCTCTCTTTCAATACTGTATATCTCCATGCCACATACGTCATTGTTACTTGTTTTTCTTTTTTTTTTCAAATACCTTCGAAGCTCTGGCGTGGACCAATTAATAGCCGATTTTACGAATCAGAGCGTAAATATGTTAATTCGTGATTTTCTTTTTTCAGATATCCTGTGTATTGGACTAATGAACATCTTTTCGATCAATTCAAATATCAAAGCTCGCCGCATTAAAATCACACCCGACTTCATGTACAACCCAGGCTCGTTACCAATTTAACGCGCGCAGGGCGCTCTCGCAGGTGCATCCATTGTATACGATATATCTATTCGGTATATATATATATTTATATATACACAAGGTCTCCATATTACAGGGCTCGTAACGGCCATTTAAGCTCTCGATCGAACTCATCGATCACTCGGTCTTTTCCATACATCGTCAACAAGCCGTTGCCCTCCTTGTTGTATACACAATATTTTTACCGAAAATTTCCCGGGTGCTCAAGGCCTCCCACGCGCCCTTTGTATACGACTAGGCGCTACGAAATAATTACAATCGACTTACTGGGCGCGTTGACGAGGCCTCCGTAGTCCGCCAACGAGGTGTGTTCGATGCTCGCGTCTGGCCTTTACCAAACTCGGATGTACGGCGTGCACGCGCGCACACACACGCACTTGGTCGTATCTCCCCTCGATATATTACATACATCTATAGGCGCGCGAATTTTCCTTAGGGCCTCGTCGAATATACACACAGTGACGGCGTTGACTCGCGAGATTATCTCGCGCGCGCACCGCGCGGCCTTCGGCGCGGTCGTCCTGTACACCGCCCCTCCCGCCGTACAATGTTGGCTTTTAAGGCTACAACCCAGTCCGCGAGTACGTCGGGGGAACGGGTCGATAATGTCCGAGCACGTGTGTATGCACTGCGTATGCGGTACCAAAATCTCTATATAATATTTAATATATATGTGCAGAGATAGAGAACTGGGAGGAAAATTCGAATCGATGTAAATCTCGCTTATCGATGGGATCAAACGAATGCGATTGTCGATTGAGATAATTATTGATCATGACAAATTTATTACGGATTGGTAAAAAAGATTTAGTTTTAATTTTTAATGAATACCAGTCAATTACAAGACCCATATCCCTGGTAGAAATCTAACAATTTTTAATAGGCTGGAAAGTTGTTACTAGGTAGTAAAAAAAGAATCAATCATTGTGGCTAGAAACAAGGTAAATCATAGAATGCAAAATGTGAACGTTGTCAATAAAATTAAGAAAAAGGTAGAAACTAGGTTTAAAAACTAGTGAAAAACTAGGTAGAAACTAGGTAGAAAATAGGTTGTTTTTAACCTTGTTTCCGATTAGTAAATGAGCAATTTATTTAACAATTAATATTTATACAATATTATAACATTATGTTGTTGATTTATTAAAAGAAAAATCATAAGATATGGAAATTAATAATGTAAAAAAATTACAAAGTAATAATAAAGGCTGCTTGTCGTTCGATTTTATCATCTTAAAAATTATACGTAATAAATTAGTTTTGGAAATATTTTTCTTTTATTATTTAATATCTAAAATTTCGCAGGAAGCAATTAATTAAAAAATTCTATTCTTTAATGTCTTATACAGGCTTCAATTATTAGTTCTTAGTTAGTAATTCTATCCTAGTTATTTATAAAATAAATAATATCATTTGAAATTTTTCAAATTTTATAAAATAAAATTAATTTTTTAAATTCAAAATCATGCTGAGTTCATAACTATAATTCGTAACTTGATTTTATGGAGAGTGTTCATACAGCATATCTGATGATTTGCCATACCCACAAGTGGTAGAACATTATCTTGCTTAGTATATAAGCCCAATTACAAATTCCCATAAGTATAACATGTATTGTATACGAATGTGTAAGCTATTGTCAATGCGTTGTATATGTATTTAAACGTATAAGGTATATAGATCAACGTACTTATAAATTACTTCAAAATTTTCTAAATGAACTTGATAAACATTTATAATTAATTCATTAAAATAATGATTAAAGTCAATGAATTTATATAAGAAAGCATAATAACGATGTCAATTTTTTAGCTAGGGTATGTGTTATACCTCGCTAAACCTTGTTTTAAAATAAAGTTTAGTCATAACCACACACGCGCGCGCGTGATATTCCATAACCAAAATATTAATTGCCTATCAACTAGGGAATAACTAGATGAAAAGGAATAAAAACAACCTATTTTCTATATTTAAAAATAATTTCAGTTTCAATAGGTAAAATATAACTACCCGTGTAGTTTATTCTCGAATCTAACTAGGGGTAGTTTTCCTTACGGACCCAGAAGGGAATTCTAGTCTGATCCTAGTTCCGAAAATAGCATTTTTAATAGGGAACGAGCTTAGATTTTGGTAGGTATACCAAGCTAGAAACTAGACAAAATCTAGTCAGAAAATCTAGAAATTAAGCCAAAATAAATTATTCTAACCTCGATTAAGTAATAATTTTTTGACTCTTTAATATTTATTTATTTAAAATAAAAAAATATATTTACGTATTTAGGTGACGATACCAAATTAGCATATAAATTATTTTCTATATGACTATTACACGTATTCAGCTTTACAATAACAATTAATAATTATTAATATATTTTTATACACTAATTATTGTAAATTTTAATGTTAAACACCTCTGCTGAACGAATAAATTATTTTATTCGATGAAAAAAATTCCGACCTCCGCTGAGTATCGAGAACCCACGACCCTACGATTCGCAAGCTAACGCATTATACACTATGCTAAAACGCAATATGGGATTAATATACTATATTTTGCATATGACCGTACAGCACTTAAGACCATATAATAATATTTTATAAAGACAAGATAATACATACATAGTAAATCAATTTTTTAAATTCTTTCCCATGTTGGAAAGATCTGCGGGTATTTATATATATATATATATATATATATATATATATATATATATATATATATATATATATAAATGAATATGGAAACACACACATACACACATTTATTATTTATATATATAATATCTAATTTTCGACACATAAAGTCTTGATTAGAAAAGACGTCGTTCATTCCAGTATTAGAAAAAGTTGAGGAAATCTAACTAGAATCAAAATAGAAAGTCTAACCATTTCCTTACTTCTCTAATTTTGCAGATTCCGCCTAGAAAAACGTGAGTTTTTCCAAAATAGGGAGAAGTTAAGGAAATCTGACTAGATCCAAGATAGAAAGCCTGATAATTTCCTTAAGTTTTCTGCTTGTAAAAAGTTGACTTGTGAAAACACGTATTTATTTCTAACATCAATAAAAGATAAGAAAATCTGAATAAATTCGAGAAAGTAATAATTAATATATGACGATTATTAGATGATCGTAGGGAAATCTAACTCGGATCTGGCGAGATTTACCTACATGAGGAAATCATCAGTAATACTGACTAGGATCTAGCCCGAACTAGGGATATACCGAGTATATTTCTGCACGGGTAGTTTCAAGGTAATTTTATTGGAAACGTAAAATATATTTACTCCAAACTAACTATTATAGCTATTAAATACCGAAAAAATAGCTTGAAAAAATGTAACTATAAATCGGCTGGAATGAGCGTAAAAAACGTTACATGTTTTCCTATTTACTACCAAACAAATATACCTTGTTACTATAGGTATCTTCATTTGAAAATACCTTGTTTATACCTTAAAAATAGAATGCATTTCTACCAGGAATAATTGAAGATTTGTTAGTAAAAGTTTTAATTTTTTTTATAATTTACTGTCTTCAGAAATTAGTAATTAAGATTTAATAATATATGGCACTATATATATATATATATATATATATATATATAGTGCCAAATTTTTTTCGAACGAAATTTTATTCAGAGCGCTTCAACTATGCGAATATACATATACATATATTGTTGAAGCGCTCTTGAATAAAATTTCGTTCGAAAAAAATTTCATTTTATTGATCCTAACAATAAATGAAAGAGTTCGTAGAAATAAAATTAATTCTAAACATAAATTTTGTCTTTACAAACAAGGTTTGTTCGTCTGCAAACGCACCTTTCGCCGATTCGTTCGATTAAATTTTCAACATCTAAAACTCTCAAGTCACCAATTGAAAATAAAATTAAATAATGTCACGAGCTCGTACACGGGCGTGCGACTGCACTTCGACATTTCTCTGCGCGAAGGATCGATAGCATCGAAAGTGACAAGATACATACATTAATCCATCCGTTGTGCAATCTTAGGACGAAAATTATTCCAATCGAGCCGGCATCCCCCCTCGTCCGCCATTGGCCACGGTCTATCCGCGATCGAGGAGAGGGACAAAGAATCGCGAGCGAGTCTGACGATACCGCGCGTCTCACCCGATGAATACTTAACGTACACCCCAGCCCCCCCTCCATCCCCCACGTACACGTCCCCCCCCCCGGTGCTTGTACGGCTCAGGTGCCGATTCCCTCCCGTGGGCACCCCTTTCTCTCTAACCGCCTCCCCCTCCCCCCCCCGTGCTACGACAGTACGTCCCGCGAGCTCTGGAATATTTATTAAGCTCGGGCAGCGCGCGTTGCGGTCGCGTTTCTCGCGCGCGAATGCGAGGGCAGCGCGGCACGAATTCGCGTTTTAATAAATAAAAGTATGCAGGCCACGCGTTGGAAAAGCTGGAAAATCAGCGGCGGTAGCGTATGGTGGCAGTATTTTCCCGATGCTGGTAACGTAATATATATATATATATATATATATATATATATATATATATGGTTAATAAATGAGACTTTAGAGCGGGATCGATACGATTCATTTCCAACGAGCGACAAGGGGGGCGGGGGGCAAATAATAATAAATGCACAGATCCGAGAATGGGCTTTATTATTTCGGGGCGTATCATGGACAATGGAATTTTACTTGAGCTGCTACCTGAAATCTAGATTATCGGTATAGGGACGTGGCGCAATTTTTCCTAGACTGGAACCCATTTGAATTTATATAATTCTATGTAGAAGGAACATATACTCTAGGGAGTAAATCCGAAGATTAATATAACTGTACCTTAAGTCATTCTTTGAAGTATAAATTTGAACAGATTCCAAATACTTTAACAATAAGATATATAAACTATGGATTTAAATCTAGAAACTTACTTATGGCAATAATTATTGGCGGCTACTTTACTGGAGTCTACAGCTGCAGTAACTAAAATTATTTGAAAAAAAAAAGATAACTTCTATAATGAACTCGTCGATTATAATATTATTATGCTTAATCGAAAAAATATTTTAAGTTTTCATGTTTGTGTGAATTGGAAGCTCAATTCACATTAATTTTTGTTTAAGATGATATTGCACGATTTACCCTAAGAACCTTTTGTTTATAGACTGTGTACGCATTGCTCGTACAGTGTACTGATTAAACTGGTCTATCCAGAATGCTAATAATAAATATAATAGTATAAATATAATAATAAGTGCATAAATATACATATTACAAATATAGGTAAAACAGCGAATTAATTAATTACATTTATTAAAAAGTCGACTTAATTAAAATGTACACTTATAATGAATTCAAGATTGCATATAGCGGTAAAATTATATCAGATTTCTCTACAGTACGATCAATTATTTACAGCATACAACAGTAATTACACAGGTTCAAGCTTGTTCCTAGGTAGATTTTCTTTAGCTGGCGTGATATGCTTTGTTTTTTAGTACCAAGTATTACTGTCATTTGAGTACGCAGAAAATAATTTTAAAGTTGCTTACCGATTAATATCGAGTATATTTTAGGATATAAATCCCTTTTTCAATAGGTTTATTACGAATTTCCTCTTTTACTATTTAGATACGCAATAAGTAATGAATTTCAGGATACCTGATAACGTATTTCTAAAAATTTATTACATTTACAAAGTTCAATGTATGTATCTAATTGTTTTATAGAAATTCTACATGCAAGGCTGTATATATATATATATATGCTTACACACAGCACATATATATAAATATATAATTATGTTGAAAATTATTTTTATATGTGTGCATCGGATACTTTCCTAAAAAGAATAATTATAATTGTAATTAAATAATATTGCGATATAGCATCATTTTTACAACTTTAACAAAATTATTCCTACGAACAATAATTATTCATCATTTACAATTCGTCTGTTAATTTCCGTTTTGGATATGTTTTTAATTTTCTCAATTAATATAACATAATGAAATAAAGTCACTTGTCCTTTTCACCGATGCTATCGTGTACGTAACACTCAGACCTACTACGACTTTTTCGAATTCCATCCCAAAAACCACCGGCACCGTGGTTCTCGCTCTCAAGGCCAAGCAAAAGATATATTTTTGCAAGGCCATAATCCCGCCGGCATCCGAGCTGCCACGCCAATGGCAGCCTCTGATTCGGCTTTGGCGCGTGCCATTCTCGGCATCGTTACCGATCCCGACCAGAGGGCCGCACCGTCCTCTCTTCCTCCTCCTCTCGCTATCTCTCTCTCTCTCTCTCTCTCTTTGTTGGGGGCGCGGGTGCATAATCCGGGGCCCGCAGGTCACTCTCACCGATATTCCGGACGACCTGTCCCGCCCCGTCGCCAAGTTTCATCGGGCTGTCGAAAGGGAGAGAGAGAGAGAGAGAGAGAGAGAGAGAGAGAGAGAGAGAGAGAGAGAGAGAGAGTGAGTGAGTGAGCGAGTGAGTAGGGGCGAGGGGCGACAGCCGACCGCTCGGGTCTCGATTCTCGGCGTGACGCGCGCGGTCCGAGCGTGAAAATCGGCTTTGGGAATCGCTAATTTGAGATGCTCCCCGGACGGGGAAGGGGGCCCACGTTCCTTCGCCTCGTTATATACGAAGCGTGCGCGTGCGCCAACGTTCGGCACCTTTTCCAGCCCATCCAACAGGATTATATATATATAGGATAAGTCTTGGCTACGGCTCATATAATGCATATAATAATAATAATAGGGCGCAAAGACGCGACTTTAGAAGTCGACCATTGTGCGGCCCTTCTGATTTCTCAGCTGCAGGGGTGGTCAGGGATCGAGACCGTTACGTATATAAATATATATATTATATATATACGAATATGTAAGAATCGTCGACTTTGTGTAGCATCACCCAGGTGGGCCCAGGAAATATCATTAAGCCCGAAACGACGGGATGATTTGTATGTATAAAAATATATATATAGATCTATATAAACGTATAAAAAGGTATACAGCTAAATCTTATATAATGCGCATGTATACGCTTCGGGGGCAGTTTTGGCGAGATTTATCACGGCTGCAGTTACGTTGATATGTGAATGCTCTTTTCTTCTTTCTTTTACTTTACGATTCCGATCTCTCTCGGCTTCTTTCTTTTATCGACTTTTTCCAGATTTTAAAATATCCGTGGCGCAATGCTGGCGCGTGGAGAAAAGCGTAAAGCGAGGCTTTTCTTTCATCGTTAAAATCGATAATCTATCTACGATTATCGCGTTAAAGATGAAATGTCGATAAAGGGATTCTTCGTTTTAAGCAAGTATATTAAGCCGCGCGTATTGTGCCCTTTGTAAGAAGCCCGTGTAAGCTTAAGTAAATGTATTGACGATATATATGTAATATTTTTCTTTTGCCTTCTGATTCCATCGCCCGCATAAAGGATCTCGCGGCCGATCGTATCGAAAAATTACGGTCGGTGAATTTGGTCAAAACTTTACTTTCTTCGAGTCGTGCGACGTAATAAAAGATTTTCGTCGGCACAGCTCGTACACTCTTGACAGTGCGTTTCTTCTCGACGTTTTGAAAAAATTGCGCAACTATAAGAAATCGATTCGTTAATTAATTGCGATTCACGTACTCGTGACGCTGTTAAGGATGCGTGTAATAATCGAGGGTCGAGGTAGTGAGGCGAAGGGATATCGTGCATTATTCGAAGGAAAGAACGATCGTTGAATTATCAGGAGTAGTCAGCCGAGGCTGGCTTGAAAAACTGACTTTCGCCCCTGTACGATTGCGCAGGGCACTGATTTCACGCCTCTTGATATTTGAACATTGATCTACAAATTTCTCGAGTCTATAATGACTATGATAATCAGGACAAAGACATTACGATTACTAGAAAAGTTCAATTCTTCTAGATTGCTGACTCTGTTTAAACAATTACGAATTATACATAGCTTTGGAAATCAATCCAGAGCAAAAACTATCGAAAGACGAAGAAGAAAAAAGACGTTCGAAGAAAAAACAAAAAAACAGTAATGCAATAAGTATTAATTAATATAATAAATAATATAATAAGTATCCAGTCCAGCGTCATCAAAAAGAGCCTGTTTCCTCTGTGAATAATCGTGAGTATAGAGCCTCTTTTCGTGCGGCCAGATCGCTATATATAACATATATATTAATTATATATATATATATATATATATATATATATATATATATATATATATATATATATCTCCGATCAAAAATCGAACGAATTCGACGAAGCGTGGGCCCCAATATCGGGAATGTACTTACCGAGTCACCGTGACGTGACTCGTAAATACATTCTGGACAAGGGTTAACGAGAGAACAGATCCGTTCGCAGGTTATATATACATACATACATCATAATAAGCGACTGACCGAGAAGAAGAAACAAGGGAAAACCCGTACAAGTTGGTTTAGGGAGGGGGTTTATTAAGAGAGCAGGAGAGCCTGTTCATAATCTCCATTCCACGCCGCTTTTATTAGAAAGTTCATTTATACAGGAATCGTGAGGCATCGGGAATTGGCGCGGCGGCTTATAATATAATGCTCCTACGGGGGTGGCCCCGGCGTTTAATTGGTCGAGAACAAAGAACTTCATTTTCTATATATATACATAATAAATTAAGGAATGCGGAAATTTTTCGATTCGTCCCACATTGTATATATGGTCGTGATTAAAGTATATTTCAAAGGCCGTATAAATAATAACACAACGATACACAAAGCGTCTACGTGGAAAAGCTAGAATTTTTCTTCCCAGGAGCTGTAATAAATCGATGCCTATACCTCAACACCAAACCGACACTTTTCTTCTTCTTTGTAGTTCTCTCTCTCTCTATCTCTCTGTCTGTTTTCCTTCGTCCATATATATACACACACAAGAATACTCTACACTATGACTCTATTGTATCATTATCAGATAATAAATACCTTAGTTTCAGTAAAATATATCGTGTACTATATGCTCTCCGAAGGTGAAGTTTATGCGAAAGAGTCAGTATACGCGTGTGTGAAAGAGAGAGAGAGAGAAGGTGGTACTTGCCATGCCTATATATGCAAATCATACGCGATTATTTTATCAGAAGTCTTTAGTCGCTTATCGCCCCCGGTGAAATTACCCTTGAATTAGTTATGACGACGTAATCATTCCCAGCCCGAGGAATAAAGCATCCCATGTAAGGTGAAATTACAGAAAGCCGAATAAAATGTACATATACATGTACCTACACAATGTTGAACATCTGATACGTAACATAATTTAACTTCTAGTTTCTTTCATTTATTTATTATTGTAGCTTTTTTTCAAAACGTCGATATAAAAGTGCTTTTTTCCCGATTTTTTCGTTATGCCAGCACTCTCTTCCTGGAATCGGACCATATATATATATATATATATATATATATATATATATATATATATACACATATGTATATCAATTCTCCAACAAGAGCCACCTCCCCCAGGGTCGTTCGGGTACCGCCCTCCGGCGCACCAAGTCCTCGGAATGCCACGGGGAACAGCAGCAACATCGGCAGCCGTCGCTCTTCCGCAACGGCTCTCTCCCGAAAAAATCACTATATATATATATTATATAATACATCTAGGATACGGCCGAACGATCGGCGCGCGCGTGCATAACGCGCTCTTGTTCACTCTGTCGCCTCCCCCCTCTCACGCTCTCTCTCTCTCTCTCTCTCTCTCGCGCTCTTTCTCTCTCTCTCATTCTCTCCACGCGCCCGTATGTATAATATACATACAGAAACAAAAGCATAATATATAAGCGAACGCGGGGCGCATCGAATCGCGCGCACGCTGTGAATTAATAAGCCTGCTCTCGGTCCGCGCTCCGAAAATATGCACATATATGTGTTAGACGCGTATACGCGGAGCGCTGGAAGAGAATACGTGTAAGACGGAACGCGAGGGCAGCAGAGCCCTGCGGGGATGTCGAATGGAGCAGTGGGGCGTGCATAATGCGAGCCAGCTGAGCGCCTGCCCGAGCGCGCGGCGGCCCTCGAGGGGAGGTCGTGCGAGCGCGCGCGCGCGCCATTGTGCGCCGTAAATTCTAAAGAGGCCTCCTGCGCACGATTGACTTCCTTTTGGGCGAGATCTCGTTCTCCCCCCCCCCGCCCCGTTCTCTATCGTGCTCGCTTATGTACGTACGTGTAAGCCACTTTGGCCGGGGCGAACTTTGATGATTCTCGCCGTCGGGGGGTGGGGGGATTACCCGTATTATTATACATGTGATAAAAAATAAAAAAAAATAGAGACGGGGAGGCGAACATCATGTGCATCGGGTATAATAATGGATTGGAAGTTGAGCCGCGCTTGCAAAGTGTGGCCAGTAGTTTGGCGATACTACTGGTTGGGACTCACGGATTTTTCCGCATTGTTGATAAATTAATTATGATTCAGGAAAGTTTCATTTGCGCCAATTATTTGTGCGGCTTGCAACGCATGGATAGATGTTTTCTGGATCAATGTTAATTTGCAAATTATTGGAAAAGTTACGCTGACAAAAGAATGATTATATATATATTCAATTCAAGGATTATCTATTAGAAATGTAACCGAAAACTTCAGCTGAAAAGCATTCGATGAAAATCATGTGGCTTTCTATTGAAATTTTTTTTTCTTGAAAACTCAAATTGACATTGTTGAATTTCCCTATCGATATTTTTAGAATACCGTATGGATTTAGTTCGAATGTCAGGTATGAACAATTTAGTGGAAGTCCGTACGATATCTAATAAATTCAATAGACGGATTCCAGCTGAATTCAATACTGGATTTTTTTCAAATGAAAGTCAAGAGTGGATTTTTAATAGAGCTTTATTAAATTATGTGATTAAATAATTTATTTGAATAAAATAAACCTTAGCATACGCACAGCTGCAGAATTCGTTCGAATTCGAATGATAAGTGAATCTTGTATCTGTTAATCAAATCAATTACTTTACCCAAATGAATTTTTGGCCAAACGATGCACTTTAGCATGTAACAAATTCTTCGTAAGTGTGCAATAATTTCGTTAAATAATGAATTTGGACGTACGTATTTATAACTCGTGCGTGATTTGTACGCCCTTGATTGATGCGCTCTAACTTTTTAATTAAAGCGGACCCTTAGCCCTCGAGCGTGGGACACGAGAGAGCATAACCGGATAACCAAGCTTATTAGCTTTATATATAAAGAGAGAGAGAGAGAGAGAGAGAGAGAGAGAGAGAGAGAGAGAGAGGGTAGTAGGGCATGTACACTTCTTTTATATATATATATATATATATATATATATATATATATATATATATATATGTACATATATTATATATAGACATATAATGTATATATATACAAGCTTTAGGAAGCAGTCGAAGACGTATATTTAGCGATGAGGCAGCCCTCTCGGTTGGCCCAGCGCGCCTGCACGGTCACGACGTTCTATTATGATGCGCACGACGAGTCCTGCTGGGCAACGACTATACGGCCACATTTGATTCTTATTATTATTACTGTTATTATCATTGTTCTCCCGGGTTGCTGTTATTATTTTTTTTTTCACCTCTGACTTTTTTTTATGGATTACGATAACGCGCGCCACAGACTCCTCGTTCGAACGGAGGAGTTGAAACGCGAGGTTGAAGAAAGGAAGCGTTTCGGAAGCCCCAGCGACAATGTTAGAATTATAAAGGGCGGGGCGGCGGGGGGTGTGTTTATTTTTCGCCGCGTTGCAATGAAAATGGCACGGAGAGATCGAAGTTTATGATCGGCTTCTGTTGAGTTATGGAAATGTATGTAAAATAGTAAGGGCGCTGCTTTCTAGGTTTTTTATTTCTGTGAATATTTAGTTAATTTTTTAACAACCTCTGTTTGTTGGTTTAGATACAGGCATTTTTCAACAAATAACATTGAATACAATACTTATTTTTACAAGAGAATAAATCCGTCGCAGTCTTTCTAAATCCTTTTTTTTTTCTTTTCATCAAGGAGGAAGAAACACGAGCTCGTGAAAAATAAATTATAAATTTTCCTTTAAACAAGTACTTGCCCAACAGTCCGGCTAAAACCTTGTAGCGTCCGGCAAATGCAGGTTACTGCACGCCTCCTTCCGCGCCGGTCCGGTCTAGTCATCCCGGTTCTAAGAAATGGCCAAGGAAGAGGGGAGGGGCATTGCGGAGCGTGGCTCTATGTAAACACAGGTAAACAGATTACGAGGTGGACTGTGCGAATCCTAATTGTGTGGGCGGTTAAAGATTTGATGGGAAGTCAGAGTCGGTAGCTAGAATGACAATACAATCAACAATGCAACGTTATGAGCGCGAATAGCGTACATTTGAAAAGATATGTCATTTGCCAGAAGTTTATAGAAATATCCTTTTCTAATATTTTAATTTTATGCTTATGTCCATTTTTTCTACGAAATTTACGAATCAAATTCTCATATTAAACAGGTGTTGATACTTTCTCTCTCTCTCTCTCTCTCTCTCTCTCTCTCTCTCTCTTTCTACCTCCTTCTTCAAGATAAACGGAGAGAGAGAAAAAGGCGCAAGCAGAAAATTCGCGAAGCAAAAGGAGCGCGGCAGTCATCCTCGAGTCCGTCGGCTACCTCGGAAATCGCGATAATTGACGCGCGCAGGCGCTTAGCGCCCGATAAAACGACGGAGCCATCGGGACGATTCGACGAGTCGCGAGAGGCAATGTAACGCGGCTAATATACGGCCGGACTCTCCTTTACGCGACGCACATCGGCGATTCGCTCGCTCACGGAGCTGTCGTGAGTCAAGGAAAACAGGAGGGGGGGGGGTTGCGGAGCGACACGTTGCGCGAAATCGGAGATGCCTCGTTTCTTCATTGGATGCCGTAACTTTTAGTTTGGGGGGGAGGTGCAGGGGATGGGCTAAGTACAATATAGTCATGTTAACGATTTTTTGAGGATCGCAGAATGTAAGGTTTGAAAAAAACAATGTTTATTAATTATGCAAATAATCTCAGAATATCTATATCCTTGTACTTTTAATAAATGTCTATATACTTTTTCAATATTGAATTTTGAAAGTCTTAATAGACATACCGATTTCTCATTTGGATAGTTATTCATGAAATTTCTGTCTCAATACTGTTAATACATGATTCAATGAGCCGTGAATTTATCCTTTTGAAACAGAATTATTAAAAAAGTACCTTTATATTCACCAGTTTACTTTTGTTTTTGTTTTTTTAATGCACATCTGAAAGCACATCACTATAATTCACAAAAGTTATTCAAATAATCGAAATAATGACGTCTCGAAGAGAACGCATTCTTTTCCGAAGTCTCCTACTCCTCGTCCCGTCAGCAATAATTCCATAATAAATTCAATGGTACTATCTGCGGAGCAAAGGAAAGCAGTGCATAATAGAGCCTTTTTCTCGGTGTGCCCTTTCGAAACTTTGCAGCCCGTATATATACCTTTGTATAATATCCAGCAGGTCTCCATTATCAGTGAACTGAAAAAAAAGACAAAAAAAAACAACCAAAAACTGTAACGAAAAGAAAACTTATGAATATGGCATATATATATATATATATATATATATATATATATATATATATATATATATATGTCTCAAAAGAAGAAAATGCATTGAGACTACGAGTCGCTCGCCCGATCGTAAAAAAGAATGCGTAATATTGATTTAGAAGCCGCGAAGGGGGGGGGGATCGTAAAACTTGCACGCGGACGAGTTGCAACGTGCACTTTTCTTATGGATAGCATATGTAAGCGTTATGTCTGTACGATGGGCTAGGTCGCGCGTTAAAGGGTGGAAAACAAAAGAGAGTCCGGGGGAAGGGGCCGAGAAATTTATTACAGGTGTGATGAGGAATGAGGGATAGAGGGAGAGAGAGGGAGAGAGGAAGAGAGAATATTATGAAATCGACAATGATTGTTAGTAATACGATATCGTAAAACATGTGCGTCTCGCCAAGTCTCGCCTGTATTGGCCTGTCTATATATTTCTTTCGCCTTCTTTGTCTTATCACGCACGTAAGGGACTTAGGGGAGGAGTGAGGTTATATTCTCCAGACCTCCTTTGGTTCTTTCAACATCCTATATATATATATATATATATATATATATATATATATATATATATATATATATAGCAGCCTTCGTGCTCACGTAAAAAGAGACGGAAAATATTTTATTGCCAATGGCGCTACTCCAATCGATACTGGGTATATATAGTTTGCAGACTCCCACAATAATCTCACTCCCTTTCCCTTTGACTTTCTATCCTTTATCCCTCCGCAAGTCGACTCTAACTTCTTGGCTTGTGATTTATACAGAACGGACAGACAGTTCGTTTCCATTTGAGTCTTATCCCTCTTTCTTCTTCACTACCCCCCCCTCTTTCTCTCTCTCTCTCTCTCTCTCTCTCTTTCTGGGTAATAAAATTTTACTTACACTCTCGGTCGGCTCTTACCTTATCCTGTTTCCCAGGAAGTGGAAGGATAGGCGAAGAAGAGAGCAATTTTTTCTTTCCCGATTCCGCGATTTGGCCAATTTCAGTATAATTTGTGTTCTGCGCTTCTTTCTCGTTGACTTTTTTTTACGATACTACAGTTAAACGATTTGATCTATATACAAGACACGGACGGCTCTTGATTTAGGGGAGCGAACCGAATCGCCATAACTTGTATATAAATGTCAGCGGCATTGATTCGTATTGTTCGTTTATTTAAATATTTCAAATATTGCGATTGACCGAAATGATCATAACTAATCTAAAGTAAAGCCAAATGTGTGGCAATTTTTTTCCAATATCAATTTTCAAATGGATACCGATAATAACTACATAGGCTATCCTTTTGATTTCAATCAAGGCGACCCATTTACGTCCCCAGTCACATCCAATTTACGTTCCATCTGTATTAAAAATCATATATGCATATATATTTATCAGATATTACCTTGAACGCAACGAAGGGACGACAGTTTCGCGAAGATCTAGGTATACGACGGATGACTGAAAAATGAAGAACTCCTGAAAACACCTACTCGATCAAATTGTCGTACGTCGCTTTAGTGGACTGCGCGCCCGCATTTTTTTTTTTTTTTTTTGTTGGGACGCCGCGCTACGACAGAGGGGGCGGGGATGAACTTCGGAGCACGCGGACAATGGACGAGCCTCGGATCCGTAGCGCGGATACATTCGTCAGAACGGGACCGACGGGTGATATAAAATGACTTTACAATGACCGCCTATACGTGTAGTACGAATTTGCACCGAGCACGTGCCTGTATTTCGCTCGTCATATATCTCAATCTCCACCGTTCTTCATTCTCTACACACACACACACACACACACATATATATATATATATATATATATATATATATATATATAAACTTTTTTCCGACTATATATATATATATATATATATAGTCGGAAAAAAGTTTTTATATATTGGATTTGACCGACTCTAAAAAACGACATTTATATCTCACTCGTTCTCTCTCTCTCTCTCTCTCTCTCTCTCTCTCTCTCTCTCTCTCTCTCTCTCTCTCTCTCTCTATGTCTATCTATCTATCTATCTATCTTGTCCTACTGCCGTGTAAAAAACGTTCTCGCGTCAGATAGATCAATAACTCGACGGATGACGAGCTCGTATACGTACATATAAGTCGGTGACTGTCTAACGATGCCGGCGGGGTCGTTACCAAAAAAATCTCGCGTGTCATAGTCTCGTGGCCTATTGCGATACCATTCGTTTGAGAAGTACTATGTGTATGTACATGCTTGTATGTGTATGTGTGTCAGCGCCCGTGTGTATAATAGAGAAAGAGAGAGAGCGAGAGAGGCCTTGAGGTAAGAAGGGGAAAAGAGATAGGGAGTGACAGTAATCCTCCTTTTTTCTGATAGATATATATATATATATATATATATATATATATATATATATGTGTGTGTGTGTGTGTGTGTGTGTGTGTTTGAGGAGCGCTTGATTCGCTTCTCCTCGCGGATTTATCTTTTGATGCGTGGAGCATATAAAGAGCTTTCGATAATAGGATAAAGAAGGTTGCAAGCCAGTTAAATTTGCACCCTTTTTTATTTATTCGCCCGGAACATTATAGACGTGCCGAGAGATGAGCGTGCGCGTCGACTCGAGTCTGCATCCGTGTATTTTAAGTTGCAGAAGGGGAGAGTGAGGGAGATGAATTTTCGAGTTCTTAAAGGGACGTACAAGAGGGCGGATTTAAAAGCAAGCCTGTATAATATGATAATACAAAATCATGATCCGCATATTTAGTTCAGAATAATTAGCGGAATGATCATTAATAAAATTTAAAGTATCGAGGCGAATATACTCTACTTTTTCTTATCTGAAATAGTCCATTAGCAGTTGAGTTTTACTGGCAGAGCAGATTAGACAAAATCAAGCCACGTGTTCCCTAACGTGTTTATTACTCGTTATACTTTGATTTGGAATGATAAAAAAAATTCCTTTCAATTTAATTGACTAGTTTGATTAAAGAAAGTATAAAGGCGATTATTATTATTATACATTAGAAATTACGAGAATGATGAAATATAATACGTTTCAAAGACATTCATTCCAAGGTAAATGAATTATTTGAGATATTCCTTTAATTAATGTAATAATAAAATGCAACCATACCCTTAAATTATTAGGCTAAAGTTGTCGTAGTATCTCTTTGACGGTGAGAGAATAATTCTACGTGAATAAAAAATATACAGATAATTTTCATATCCAGAAACGAGATTACAATGTTCGGAATATTTTGAGAACGTTCAATGACATTTAGAAGGTCGAGATCTATATTTCAAGATTCATTGATTGTGTTTTTATATATCAGTCTTTATAATCTTTATATATTAGATTATAGTCTATGAGATGATAGTATTTCATAACAAAAATTATTTTTGATGCTGCGTAACATGACATAATGTTAAAATCTATGTTTTTTTATTTCTAGGATATTGATAATTTAGACAACCAACTTGATAGATCTTTTCTTTCAGATTCTTAGACTGAAAGATGACAATTCTTATGAAAGTGAATCTTTCTTTTGCTAATTTTTGGGTCTAATGTTCGCCGTATACGTGTCAAGTCACAGAATTGTCTACAACATGTAATCTAGTATAATTCTCACACGGTAGTGTACAAAACAGATAAAAAACACATTGTTCTTTGGCTATCGACTTGTTACAGCGTCAAAATCGGTTACACGATCAGTATGAGCGTTGGCGAGTAGCCTCATTTATCAAGGCGAAAACAGAGGGACGAATTTTCTAAAAAGCCGTACATACAGCCAGTTGGACAGGAGCGAGAGAAAATACAACCGACGACGACGCGGCGAGCCAGCGAAAAATATATACTTCGCCTGTTCAATGAACGCGGGGAAGAAAACAGTGACAGAGGGAGTTCAGGGGGGGGGGCGTCGAGGCGAGTGGGGCAATGCGACAATATTGTGCGCCGCAGGGTCGCATATATATATATATATATATATATATATATATATATATATATACATACATACATATATGTGTGTATACATAGTTACATACATACGGTATACATCCAGCCAAAATACCTCGGAGCGATCGAAGCTTCGGGGCTCACTACGACCGAGCCCATCATATAATATATATATATATATATATATATATATATATATATATATATATATAGCAGAGCGCGCTCGGGGTGACTGACTCCTCTATTCCGACTTATTATTTGAACAGGCGACGCTCTCTCATCCCCTCCTCATACACATACAAATACATACACGCACATACGTATGTGCTTGCATGTATATATAGAACCAGCGTCGTCATCGTCGCCTGCCTGGCCCTACGCTTTCGGGAACGCTGGTCTCCTTCTGTTTCTCTCACTCTCTCATTCTCTCTCTCTCTCTCTCTCTCTCTCTCTCTCTCTCTCTCTTTCTCTCTCTCATCCCCTTTTATCCGACAGACATCGATCGCGCGCTGTAGCACCGTGCAGTGAGGTAGACGCAAGCGTCAGAGGGAGAGCGCAATAGATCGTTTTCTCTCCGGACTTCTGGCTGGCGTTGCCGCCGCGGCGGGACCTCGAGAATTACGATCCTTCGCCGCGAGTCCGTCTTAGGCCATCCGCCAGCCTCCCCCGCGTCTACGGAACGACCAACTTTCGGCTAAAATCCACGCCGCCTCTTCATACCCTCGCCCCTCTGCCCCTTATTTATGTCATGAGAGAGGGACAGGGGCGGTAACTGCGCATTCGTTCCCCGACTATGGTCCGGTATTTGGGGCGCGCGTTATTAGCGCGGGCCTCGGATACGCGGCGACGTGTTGCGCAAAAGTCGATCGGGACAACGGCACCGACGAAACGGGACGACTCGGCCGTAACCCCTCTTTCATTCTTATACGTATATATATATATATATATATATATATATATATATATATATATATATAGAGAGAGAGAGAGAGAGAGAGAGAGAGATAAAGCAGTATCGGTGGTAAGATATCCAGTGAGAAAGAGCAGATTGCGCAGCTTTTATTATTGGGCTGTGCGTGAGCCTCCGCGTTCGATCGTTACCCAGAAATGGCCGCCATACAAGGTGGATTTTTGCGTCGTCCACCGGTCGTACTATCTCACGCGTCATAAATGAAATTCGGTATTAATCCGCGGGACGAATCACCCGTGTGGACCTCTCTCTCTCTCTCTCTCTCTCTCTCCCTCTTACATATATATATATATATATATATATATATATATATATATATATATATATATAATGGTATTTATATAATTTACGTTAGTCGTAGCGAGCCATCCCGCTGTTTAGATCATTTCCCCTTACTACTGTGGGGTTATAATAATTTTTACAAGCGATTTCCCGCTGACCCGTTCGTGAGCGCCACTGGATTCGACGGCAGATGATATAACCATGGAACCCTCGATCGTGACGCAGGTGATGGAAATAGGAGAGGAAGGGAGGAGTTTACACGTTATAAACGATGAGACGTTAACTTTGACGAGATTGTGTAGAAGGACACGCGGGCCAATGTACCGCCGACACTTCCTCTTCAGCGATAATTACATTAGCGAGGGAACAAGAGCGCACGCATAGGCGAATCGTTCTTTATTAATCTCTCTCCTACTCCTTGATATTTAATATACAGTATGTGTACTGGTGAGAGCTGGCGAGGTCACGATTTTCCTAGAGAAGGGGGGGGGGTGATGGGGATGTGCAGCACAAAGGAGAGAATTTCGAGGATGAAAGCGCGCTCGCTAGGTCGGGCGCGCGATATCTTCTGAAACGTCAATTACTACTGATTAGCTCCGACGTCTTTTTCCAAGATTCCCCCCCCCCTCTCTCTCTCACTCTGTCTCATCCCTTTTTTTTCACCCCGCGCGGCCACACGGCTAAGCGCGTCTGCGTCCTGCGATTTCCACCGCGTCGAGGAGCACTGACTGGTTAGGATTAAGGGACGGGTCTCTCGGATTAACGAATAAAACGGGTAGATACGGTCGTTTCAAGCATCAAGAAGCGCTGGCTCCTCGAATCCGACGGGTCGAGCAATTTGTCATTCGTTGGATTCTTTTTCGCGACACGCTGAAGGATTTAGTCTGGATTTTGATTGGTTCTTATGTCTCTGGAAAACCGCGCTCTCAGATTACAATTGTAACATTGTTCTCTATGTTGATTGTAATTAATTTGCATCTGTCAAGTTCAAACCTAGTGAAAAAAAAACATCTACACCACGTGAACATCGAAATCGCAACTTGAATATCAATTTTAGATTCAACCAAAAGAATATTAGTCTGGAAAGAGATCTTCTGGAATGGACATTTAAGCCCAATCATTCTTACCAAATCAACATATATTCAAGTTTACATTTACCATCATTAAATAATTGCCATTTCTATTTTATTTCATATAATGGATTATCGTTCCATGGGATATTTTATAGTCTAAATCTTGAACATTTCAATCATGGGATTTACATAAAAACGCGATATATTCATCAACGGTTGACCAACTTATAAGGGCGGTTATTTTTTTTCTTTATCCTATACTATATAATATTCTATGACTATGATTCTTAGCGTACGGTATCGATTACTATTTTATCAGTATCTCGTCGGTCATATGTTTATTCGGTGAAGTATCCTTTTTGGTTCATACGCTATTTCGAGCAGACGTCGCTTTGGCAAAGCATTTTTTCGATTACATGTTCTCAGTCAAATGTCTTTTCGCCAATACAAGTGCCCATAAACCTAAAATTCTGCGGCACTCGTGGTATAATGTACACTTCCATCGTAGAGTGAAAGATGATTTTCAACCGGCAAATCTTTCTAAGCTCGCGTCGATCCGGTGTTAACTGTCTCACCCAGCCACCGATCAATTTTATCTTTACACTGATTCATATAGCCGTCAAACTCTGGAGCTCTTTATCAATAATACCGTTAATGTAAATGCATTCATGTTGGCCACCAAAAAAAAAAAAAAAAAACACCATTAATCCATATTCCGCGCACGATTACAGTTAATCGATAATGAGCCGTATCATTGTTTCCGAATATTTATTCGACATAATCCTCGATTAGCCGGGATTAATTGTACGTGTAACTCAAGCGGCCCGGCAAAACGCGCGGCCGTGCAAACTCGACTGTCGGAACCGGGGCTATCGTTCACCCGGTCCGACGTGTCCTCTATCGACCGGTATATTACCGGCTTTCCGATCGACCGGTTATAATATAACGGCCAATATCCCCCCCCCCCCACTCCCTGCCACCTTGCTCTGATTAATAAGCGACGTAGCCACGGCAAAATTTAATTTATGTATATTTAATACTTATATACGATGGTCGATGGCGTAAGCTTCTTCGACATTTATAGACGGAAGTGAGGCCTTTAAGGCGATCGTCCAGGACATTTGGATGTATGCGCACGCGCGTGTGCGTGTATTTTACCTGCAACAGAAAAAAGGAATTTTTTCTATTAGGGAAAGATGGTTCATTTGATCAAACTTAACAAACTATATATATATATATATATATATATATATATATATATATATATATATATATTATGTATAAATAGTTTTTACTTTCTACAAAACTACCGCTTTACTTCGAGTGAAGGTGAGATGGTATAACTCCTGACTTTTCAAGCAATACACTTTTCGAAAAGTTTTTTATAAAACCCTTCACAGCCCCGATCCTCGAACTAACCCGAGTTTCCACACCATTGAGTATCAGCTCTTAAATCAAAGTTCGCTTTTACTCCCTTAGGAGAAGGTAAGAAAAGAAAAGGGGGGGGGGATCTGATATTTTTCCGGAACTATATAGCGGGGGAACACCCTGTCGAGCCGAGCCAATCATTAGCTCTCGTGTCTCTGGTATAAGACGAGGAAAAAAATCCAGACCCATCCTACCTGTACGCACCCTCCTTTTAGACTTTCTCCATCTATCCATTTATTTTTCTCCTCACCCCCCCTCTCTCTCTCCCTCTCACTCTCTCTCATTCTTTCCTGCAAGATAGTCGAATGCAATCGACGCTCGCCAGTAAACTTTTTACAATCTTTACAAACTGTCTCTCTCTTTTTTTTATACGCCTCTTTACTGCATGGCAGCTCGGTCCCGAGGCACACCCCGCTCCTCCACTCTTTCTTCTTAAATTCGGTTCGGCCAATTCCCCGTCTCTCTCACTGTCTCTCTTACACCCACACCAACTTGATCGCTATATATATCCAGGCAGTACGCGAAGACGATAGTAATGGGATTAATAAAGCCCGATCCGCATTTAATCCGAGAAATGGAAACGGAGTTTCTGGGGGGGGGGGGCCTGGAACCGCCGCGCAGCTCGCGAAGGTTATTCGCAGCGGCACGCGTCTATCCTCCCCTCCACTCTCGCCCCACTCGCCTCTTTCTCTGTTCCTCTGAACGCTGGATCTCACGTCGCGCACGTGGCTGCGGCCCGCGCGCCGCGTCCGCGTTGCCAGCGAATGGCGCCGACAATTTCCTAGGGATTTAATTGCATGTACGCGAGCTGGGAAGAGGAGTGGAAGTGAGCGAGAGCGAGAGGGAAAGAGCGAGGAAGGGGGTGGAGATGGGCGATGGGCACTGGAATGGGAAAGAAAATTGCCTAGCGCTTCTGCAGGTTAAACGGAGAGAGAAAGAGCCATCACCTATATAATTCTACAACCTGCTGTCCCTCTCTCCTCGAATATTTCCCTTCCTTTATACCATAACCCTCGTTCGTCCACCCTCTTTTTTTATTTCCCATCTTTTCTCCCATTCTCGAGAACTCTTTTCTTCCTTCTAGTCCCGGATTTCTTGGGCGGCAATGAGAGAGAGAGAGAGAGAGAGAGAGAGAGAGAGAGAGAGAGAGAGCGGCAGAGAGATGCAGAAGAGAGAAGAGAGAGAGAGAGAGAGACCGATGTAAAAAATACTGCCGATTTCCGTGGGTTCATCCCCTCTCCCTTCCCGCCCCGCTGCATCTTTGATCCTTCTCCTTTGAATGGCCGGAGCGGCTCTCAAGGAAATGAATGTTAATCCCGGCTCCGTGTTTTTCTTCGTCCTTACGGACGGCTGGGGGAGGGGGGCTCGGAGAGGTTTAGCGACGGGTGTGCTCTTCGACTAATGCCTTGCCATTTCCTCTCTATCGCCGGCGCTCTCGACTAGACGCGCCAAAGCTTACACCACCTCCAAGGCGCGGCGTACTCAGTCAAGCGGGATGCAACTGTAGGGACGGTGATAGGGGGTGTAATAGACAGTGAGGGGGGGGGGGAGAAATTTTATCACGCGACCTTAATCGAAGAGGAAAAACAACCTTCATGGCGCTGCCTCCGCGCGCGATTTGTATAATTATTTCGATGAGCCCGGAGCGACGTCGCAGCCCGGTTACGCTTCCAAAAACGTCTATATCATTCGGATGGTCGATGCATATGTCGTCGCGACGTCTCTATACGGAACCGAATTTCTCCGAGAGCATGCCGTGTAACCGGGGCACAAGGGTTCGATACTTTTGTGCTGACACGGCGCAGCGCAGGCTGGTCGCCTTTCATACACGGTGCACAAAGATCCCCCTTTCCCCATCCTCCTCGTCCTCCCTTCTTACGTAATCATGTCGACCCGAATTGTATATATATATATATATATATATATATATATATATATATGTAATATACACATGCATACACGCGACGTTTCACCTATCATCGCCCGCGGCGGGGGGCGTGGGGAGGTCGGAGGCGAACAATGAGCCACGGGGGATAAATATCGCGTTGCGCGCGTGTATCGTATATACCTTGAGTGAAAAGAAAAAGAAAGAAAAATAATAGAAGAACCCTTCCATAGTAATGTATTAGATTAGATAAATGCCTTTGAACTCGTGGCCCCTCCCTCTCACGAATGTCAATCTAACCCCCTCCCCATCACCCGCCCTCCTGCCATCTTTTTTCCGTAATTAAATTTCCCTCGGCGTCAGTGGTCGACTTACAGATCGGCCCGATAAGATCGGGAAGGAGAACGGCCCGGCGACTTGTATGTATGATATATATATATATACATGCATATGTCTAACAAGCTGTTTCTCAAAAGCGCCGATCTTTCAGCCGCCTGTCGTTCTTCGTATATATATATATATATATATATATATATATATATATATATATATATATATAGATGTAGGGAGAGAGAGAGAGAGAGAGAGAGAGAGAGAAAGAGAAAGAGTACCGAAACGCGCGTGCGCACGCGGCGTACAAAGGTATGCGCGCGCGCCTCGACTCGAGGTTAAGTTTATCTATCACACGGGAATCGTTCGGGCGGAGCATGCGATTTCGCACGCTTCAGTTATTAAAAGATTGCGCCTGACACTTGTGGGAGACTGACGTGATTGCTTTATCGTATCGCTCTTTGAATAACCTATTTCATTGTCCCCATTGTCGAATTTCCGATCCCGTTTCTTCCTACTGATTTTTCATTGTTCGAATGGACAGTCCTTTCATTATACTCGCTCCTAGGAAATAATAGCAAACATAGAGAGCCATATTTGATTCTATTTGATTTAATTTTTTTCATCAAGATTGGAATGTCACGTTTACTATTCTGGGAGGGAAGAATTACAAAAATGCTCATATATAATTCAAAATCAATGAAAACAGTAATTGTGCGTATAGTTTCTTATATATATATATATATATATATATATATATATATATATATATATATATATATATATAAGTAGCACCATTTGAATCAGCCAGCCAAATATTTTGGTAAATATTACAGGTAGACTATAATATGAAATACGAAAGTTTTAACATAGAGAACTCGTGATCAAGGCCATTCGAAGGTCACCTTTATTTTTTCCACTCTTTTACTCCTTCTGATTATGGAATAAATCAATTGGCGTTCTATGTAGAAATAAAGACAGTTTATCTTCAAATGATCTTAATCTTTTTGCATCACGCGATAGAGATACTATGCATAATCGTTAAAAATAAAGATCTTCTCATACAACTTCTTATCAACTAAACGTAGACAGTTTTCTAATTGCCCAAATTTAAGCTGAATTCTTAGGTGAACAAAATAGATAAAAGATTCGGTAAATTTTCATAAAAATTATACTCTTAAATTATTTTTTAAATATATGAATAAAAACTGAGAAGAAAAAATTTTTCGAACAATTTTTGAATCATTAATTATATTTCTTTTTTTGTTTTTTATAAATTATATTCTAATTTTTTGAAATTATCAGATTGTTATATGAAAAAAAATATTTAAATTAAAAATTTGATTGTATTTTTTGATTCTTTGACATCGAATAAATGTCATAATATACTTTTATTATTCATGGAATTTTCTGATTGCTAAAGACGTATCCAGCATTAAAATTTTAAGATTCAAAATAACAAACGCCACATGCCTACTGAGTATTTTCTTTTTTAATTTTCACCTTCGAAATAGAAAAGTTTGAAAGATATTTGCAATAATAAAAAGAAAGACGCAACAGGCATTTTGTAATCCCGATATTCAGTATCGTAATTTCGACATCTAATTTACTTTCAAACATCTCGGAAACGTTTACAGTTTTTCCTACACAGATTTTCAATATTACATATTAACAAACTAATATATTCTCTAAGAGATTCATTCGGGGATAATATTAACTCTAGCAAGTTAATCATTGTCCTAAAGGTTCTCATGAAGGTTACCACGAATTGATTTGCTTTAAATCCCAAAAGGTGAATGTATAATATGTTTTATGTGTAACTCCGGTACTCAAATATGTTCCTCGAATGATTAAACTGGATGCATCTTAGATGGCAATTGAAATATTAATCGTGCGAGATCACGGATTAGGGTTTACGAGATAAACTTTTGAAAACAATGGCGCATCTTATACCGATTTACAAAATATATCTGATCGAGACACGCTCTTTTCGCCGACAGGTAAATAAAATATCACGAACTAGTCTCGCTCCCGCCCGCCCCCAATCCCCAGAAAAAACTGACTCGAGCTCTGTTGAAAATCCGCCTGGCGCCGACCAACTAAATCAGACTATTCTCAGCTTGCTGCTGCCGCTACCACAGACTCGACCGGCTCTGTTTCGCAAATTGCCCGTCCAAGATTAGGGCAGCTCTTGAATAAGAGAGGGCCGTGCGCGCGTGAGCGAGTGCCAGCGGAGACGATGCAAAAACGGCGGGAGGGAAAAAAGTTGTAGCCTCGCCCGATGGTGGTGAGGAAACACGGGTTTTTTTTGCCCGTCGCCGCGGCGCGCTTTACAGCGCCGCGAAATCCACGGGGATTGCCGGCGCGGCACTTCGCGCACGCGGCATCGCCAAGGACTCGAAGTGAGGGAGGCAAGGAGGGAATGAGAGAGAGAGAGAGAGAGAGAGAGAGAGAGCAGAAGAAGTCTAGAGCGGCCGCAAGGAACGCGCGGGATGAAAACGTTCCGGGGAACGGAATAATTCATCCGGACGCGGGGCGCGAGTCGGTTGGGGAATCCCGAGGGTTACACCTATATCCTTGCGGAGGAGGGGAGGGCGCATAAACATCTGTCTCCGTCCGTTTTGCGCGACCGCGGCTGTGCTTTATAGCTCCTGGATGCCGCGGGAGCTCCGGTTCACGGAGGGAGTTCCGTAATGTGCGTGGGTGTGTGTGTGTGTGGGTGTGTGTGTGTGTGTGCACGCGTACTCGGGCCGTTTCTTCGCACTCTTCCTCGATGCTCGTAACTTAGCCCCGCGTCCCTTATCCGCGCTCGGTCTCTTTTTCGCGGGTGTCTTCGACGCGATGTCGCCGGGGACGCGAGCGTCTCTTGTGTTTTAAAGCGCGCCCCGGCGGAAAGGCGAGAAAGCGAACTGCGGGCTGGGATGGGAAGGGGACAGATTCAGAAACGATATATCGGTGCAACCGTTTGAATTTAAGGCGATTTATCCGCGTACTGGCTGGATTTTTTTTACAGTTAAAATACGATGCGATAGTTTTGGAGGATTGTGGGAACGATTTCCCAAACTGACTGAAGTTGGAAAACAAGCCTTTCTTTAATCGCGTCGATCGTAATGAAATTTCTTAATGCCATTATCTTATCATTAATCTTAAATCATATCAATTGAATAAAACAATTTCATTGCCAATTTCGAAGACTTCAGAGATTGACTAATATTTTAGAACAGCTCGGTATCGTTTTCGTCGATATTTTGCATAAAATATATAAGTAAAATGCACAAAAATTATATAAGTAAAAATGATTGAATTTTATTACAAGTACAAACTTATGATAAGAATTACGAAAATTAATAGATTTTATCAGAAGTTGGCAATGTATAGCAAATATTGAACACAATGAAACATTAATTGTCGATCTGAACAGAGACAAATCTGTGAAAAATATTGTTGCTGTTAATTTTTTACTCTCTGGACTACTGGTTAATTGTTAAGTGTGTTTCAATATATTAAACGAGATAATACCACCATTAGAAGGACTAGACTTAGAATCTCAAGTAGAAGGCAAATAGCAGTAGATGAACACAACTTTTGTTTTAAAAAATATGTATATGTTGCCATACAAATAATCGAAAAAATAACAAGGCCAGACATCAGTTATGTGTAATGAATTTGGCTAAAATTCGACGAGGTTACTCATAATTATATCTCAAATGTAAGCCCTGATAAGCATCCATTGGTAAGAAATGGTACATGATCTAAATGGTACAATGGTTTTAATTACAAGTATGGTTCTTTCTGGTAAAAATTCGATGTGCTACGTAGTCGGATAGTAGATAGAACAAAATTTTATTCGATTATTACAATAAAATTTGTATTGATTAAGACGTGAACAGGTATGTAAGAAAATGCTTATTTTAATGACAAAAGATTATACAGAGATGTACAAAAGGAATTTTGCAGCGATATTTGATGTACTTTTTTTTTTAAATTCTATTGAGAAAAACAATTGTACTTGACCAACCAAGTAATTATTTAACAAGAAGAGATGTACAATTAAATTCATACTAAAGTTGTAGCTTTCGAATCCTGATTTTCATTTCAACCTTTTCATTTCACCTATATAAGGTCATTTGTTAACATTTTTTATTGTAATAACCTTAAAAGTTTTGTTATAATAACCTGAAAGTTGTGTATCAGATTCGTAAAGAAATCAAATTACAAGCAAAAAAACAAACAAAATTTGGTCTACTTCTATTGTTCAGTCTATGCTATTGACTTAGTGAAGATCTATATAGGCAGTCTATTATTTTGTCATTTTCGGGGATTAGCTATACTAATGTATGCCAATCTATGTGCAATAATTTAAAATTTTATACAAAAGAATTAAAAACTGCGTCATTAACTGTGTATGTGTCACTGAACCACATTTTCACATAAAGTATCTTTTAGAATTCTAGTATCAAACATAAGAAATCCCATTTAAAGCGCAGAGTTATTATTTCAATGACGCTTGAAAGTAAAATTCAAGATCGAATTCAACGACATTATTAGATCCCTTGTTTGCAAAACTGACAATTTTGTACGCAATTATGAAAATTTCTTCAACGGTATTTGTGCTTTTGAGATGCCGTTTATATAGATCTATATAGTACCATAATAGCAATGCAAACGTACTATATTGTTCATCCCTGTTATCTCCTCGACGAATCACGAAAAATCCAAACTAATATCAATTACCACGACACTTATAATCCTAACACAAGGTTCTCTGTATTGTCGCCTCCCCCCCCCCCCACTCCCGAAGGTCCACACACCGAACGAAAATTCCCGGGCCCAGTCCAGATTAATAAACGTTCGTGGCCGGTGCGCGCCCGCCCATAATCGCGCCAGCTTAAATCTCGATCCGGGGATCGAGCTCGGCGCCCGAGGCTGTACGCACTCCGATCGACCGGCGCGCGCGGCTGAGAACGAGAAGGAGGAGGGGGGCGAGGATGGCAGGAGCGCGAGCTCTCGTTCGGCGCGAGCGCGACCGCCGCTTTCTTACGTACGCCGCGCTGGTATTCCGGGGATCCCATAGCTCGCCTCTCGCTCCCCTTGCCGCCCCCCCCCCTTGCTGCGGAATGCGCGGGGCGCGGACTGAGAATCGAGGTCAAACGTCACGTAAATCCGGAATAGAGCGCGGAATTATCCGCGTCCGCTTTTTTTCCCCGTCCCTCTCCCAAGTTACCCCCAAGCGCACGGCACCCCCCAGGGGATGGAAGAACGAGGCGGTAGCGTCTCCTTAAGTGGATTTCCCGGCATGGGTATATATATATATATATATATATATATATATATATATATATATATATAGGGCGACGCGTCTCAAGCGAAAGGAGAAGCGTCTTTCTCTTCTTCCTTCATGTCGATCAACTTCCTCTCTCACTCTCTCTCTATCTCCCTTTCTCCCCCTTTCGCTTTCCCCTTCGTTACGCGGAATATAAAATCCATTGTGGTGAGAGATTGCGAGAGAGAAAGCGAGAGAGAGAGAGAGGGAGTATATATCTCGGGTAGCTAGCGGATGAGCTCGACCCTGCGCATGAAATGAGAGTGGGAGTGTGAGAGAGAAGAAAAGAGGAAGGGAGAATACAGGGCGCGGGGGAGTTGCTTAAAAAATAATAGAGAGATGCTACGAGGAGGTGGGGTGAGGACGGGGGAAGAGAGCAACTGCGGCAGCCGCATTGTTTGGGGAAAAGTATAAAAGTAAGGGAGTGGATTTTTTCTCTCTCCATCTCTCTCTTTCTAAGCCCCTTTTACTAGACTGCTAGAATTTCCGTCGGGGCATTTTCCGTGATGCGGAATGTAAATACACTTTTGATAAATTTGGCCGTATTTTTTATGGCCCGATTCCAAAACGGAGAAGAATAAATGGGAGATTATAATAAGAGGATCGAGTGACTATAGGCCTTCCAAAGTAGTATAGTTTCCAGCGTGATTTTGAGATACCTCTCTCTTTCACTCTCTCCCTTGGTAATTTAGGAAAGCTCATTTGTCATAGCTACCTCTTGCATGTATTTCGATTTAACGCACTTTTCCGGAAAAAAAAAGAAATTCACCGATTATACGAGCGTACGAGCGCGCTCCCGATGCGCCGCGGCAGGGTCGCAGAATCTAATGATCGAGAGCTCGTATACCAGGGGCGCTAACGCCGCTCTCGGAGGCAGCAGGTAAAGTATGCAAAAGCAGCGAGCATCATCCCCGCGAGCCTCGCCCGCTACCCGAGAGTACACACACACGCGCACACACACACTCACACACACACACAAATAGGCAGGATCGTGCGCGCTCGGTACCACCGACGCCGCTGCGGTCACGCGAAATACTTTGCCGCCGCGAATAATTCGCGATCCGAGAGAATGAGAGAGAGAGAGAGAGAGAGAGAGAGAGAGAGAGAGAGAGTGAGAGAGGGTAGAGAGTGACTGCGAAAGGGAGAGCGGGATGGGATAGGCGCCATGCGGATTATCGTGCAGTACCCGCGGTCGCTAGGCAGAATATTCATGCGAGATAGAGGAAGAGAGACGAAGAGCCTTATATTGTCGCTATAATCCCTGAATTATTAAACTCGCAAAATAGAGACTTCGTAGCCTGATATGGGGTAAAGAGCAAGACAAAGAGGGAGAGAAGGAGAGAGAGAGGGAGAGAGAGAGAGAGAGAGAGAGAGAGAGAGAGAGAGAGAGAGAGAGACTCTGAAGAATTTCGTGAGATTATAATTCCAGCGTATACGCGAGCGCCTGGCGCGCCTGTGAAAATTGCAGGGATTTAAAGCAAAAACGTAGCAGATGCCTAGAGGGCTATATTCGCCTGCATATATATAAAGAGAAAGAGAGAGAGAGAGAGAGAGAAAGAGAGAGAGAGCGGGAGGGAGAGAGGGAGAGCATTATGCGCTATCTTTTTATATAAATATTAAGATATTGAGATACGTAACAGATATAATTGTCAGTTTTTATTCTGACACTGCTCATTAATAGTTTGTCACTGTGGACTTCAGAATATTAAGAGTAGATAAAATATAAAACTATAATATACGCAAAAAGTTAAAAAAAATCTGTAAGACAAATAATGATTTGATAGCGACACTTCGGATAGCGCATAATAGAAAAGCCGGAGCATTCAAAGTTCTGCTTTATGAAGCGTAATTACGCTATTCATATTGTTCATTCTCTTCTTTTTTACAGTATAAAGAAAAAAGCAACAATCAAAAATTGACGAATAAGATGCACAGGGGCGTATAGCGTGAATAAACCACGTGAACGAGTACATACAGACGGTAAAAAGAGAGCGCAACAATCGTCGACAGAGAAGATACAAAAAACAACAATAAAGAGAACACGAGATACACAATACACCCCACGCGTGTGTATATATATATATATATATATATATATATATTTCTATATACCTCGAAAGCGCATTACGTAGGAGAGCTTTGGCGAACTATGCGCCTGCCCATTCCCCGGCTCCCTCTCCTTTTCAGGGTTAAAAAGCTCTCGTAAGCACGCACGTGCACGACGCTCCGCGTCAATTAGCGACCGAGGGTGGCGGCGGGAGGAGGGGGCGGGTGGCGCTGCGGCTTATACTCCTCCAAAATAGAAGTAGCCAAGGGAGCGCGCGGATGGGAGCAAAGCAGCGGGCGGAGGTGGGGGTAATTAGGCCGGCGCAGCCGAGTCTCGGGCCCGCGCGCGGACAATGCCTGATGAGGAGTAAAAGGGAATGCCCGAGCGAAATGGAATAATGAATGAGTGAGGCAGAGAGAGAGAGAGAGAGAGAGAGAGAGAGATAATAGACGTAGCCGCCTCGTCCGCGTGGAACAGTGGTAGGCAGATGAAAAAAAAAAAAGGTGAAAGTAGAAAAAAGGCGATCTCTTTGCCGGTCGCTGTTTTTCCACCCGGCGCGCAGAAATAGTACGCTCGTGTTGCAGGCATACGGCGGTGCGAGCGACGCGGTAACTCTGTCCGCGACGCGGCGCGTACAGCGGAGAGCCGTGGAAGTTTCGATTGATTCCAACTTCGCTTTTGTTCAAAGTTCTTTCTCTCTTCCTTCGTAATTTTCGCTGCGCATTACCCCCCCCCCCCCAGTATGGCCGGTGTTTGACCTGTCGCGTATACGCACGCGTCTACGGTTAAAGTACGTTCGGTCTGGGTCATTGTGTTGTAAAGTCTCGTGAAATATTGAAGAAAAAATATTCGTGTATTATCTAGTGAGAGAAAAATAATTTAAATTTAGTAACTTGTCATTCATTCAACAATGTCACAATCGCATCGTTTTTCTAGAGAGTGGATTTGTATTCTCGGGAAGGGTGATTTTCATTAGGCTTTGACGAGAGAAAAAAAAATCACTCCCAAAAGAATTATAGCATTAAAATCGACAATAAAAATCAGGAGGATTAGCTGATTTCATGAAAAGATTAGATTGATTTGTCAGTATTGCTGCCTTATATAATGAAAATATAAAAATTTGTATTACGAAAACATGTTTTCTGATTTAGTAAAATATTGAGACCAAATAGCTGTACTACTTTTACTCTGCGAGCAATAATCATTTGATCAATAAAAACATTTGATTAGAAAAAAAACGACTAATAATACTGGAGATATCTTAATGTAATGAATCAAAATAATAGTACTATTACCTCTACGAATTTTGGAAGTATACTTTCAAATTTGCCTAATAGGATAGAAAGATTATTTATCGGTTAAAACTTCTGCAGATTGATACCAAATTAACAGATGGTAAGTTCGACACTAGAATTTATGACACTTCAGACGTATTCGCAATAAACGATATTTAGATACGTGCGTGTCAAGAACAGCACCTCTTCACTTGGTGGAAAATGTACATTAATGCTGTCATCTTTTCACCATGCCTGTGTAAAATTAACCTTTACGTTAGGCTAAAGAATTTCGATCTATCTCTCTGTCTCTCTCTCTCTTTATAACCGATATGAGTAAATAATCAATCAAATCAGTATGAAAGAAATTTTAGTTCTTCGCAATGGGTTGGAGTATTATAACTATGATTTATGAAGTTGTAAATAAAATTATAGAGGTTCGAAAATATTTATATTTTGTATATTCATATCACGATAAAATTTATAGAAATATTTGCCTTCGACTTACCACGTCAATCGCAGTCAACTTTTATTTTTGTAAAGGAAATATAAGCTTAATGAAATATCCTGGTTATTTAAGAGAGGATTTTTTGACGGGGTTTTCATATAAAATAAATGGTATGGCAAAGAGGTGATTTTAATACACTATGGAAAAGCTACTTTTTAACGTAAATCGTGTGCTAATATTAAAAATGTAAGTAGAATGCTATTCGCTTGCAGAACGTGAAGATCCAGCATAATGGGTCGGTTGCTTCAACTTTCCAATCGGGAATGCAACGTTTTTCTTTTATTTTTCTTCCGCTCCAGAAACAATATAATTATAATTTCATCATCTGCGCAGGGAATTGAAAGTAAAATGACGAATCGTCGGGAATTTCAATTTCGATATATCCTGTACATCTACTACAATATCTCTCAACCGAATAGTGATGGACATGGGGAGAGACAGCTGGTTGCATTATAGTTTCACTATTTCGTCCGCCCCGATCGCAGTTTCGCGCACCATGGCGCTTCGTCGACAAGTGCGTTCTCCAAGATATAGAGCAGTTCTAACTAAGTTTTCACGTGGACTCGTTTAAGGGGCGATATTTTCACTTCACGGATATTAGTGAGCACACTTTACGACGATTCCGAACGTTGATAATGCGGCGCGAAAACTCGTATTCCTCGTCTGATAATACCGAGTTTCCAGGGGTCTTGAGGGAAAAGAGAGAGAGAGAGAGAGAGAGAGAGCGAGAAAGACAGAAACAAGGACGCTTTATTTCATCGTAATATTTAAGCTGCATGCGACAATGTCAACAAACCGCCTGGTAATAACTATAATTAATAAGATAAGTATAGCGATTATATCGCTAATGAGCGCTAGTTGGATAAGTTCCACTTTGCCCCCGGATAGCGAGACGATGTTGCACTAACGCGCGGTATATAAATGCGTGTATATATATATATATATATATATATATATATATATATATATATATATATATATACATATCGGAGCACCCGCCGGGCCGCCCGTCGCGCAGCTGCGGTTATACGAGCGCGACGCCGCGCGCTGCAAACTTCCCGTTTAATGTAATAAGGCCGTCGCGGTGCCGGTTAACAGTGGAAGTTTAAGCTTTTTAAGCGCCAAGATTATAAGGCATTCCGGTATCGAATTTAAGAGGCTTTCAAGTAATAAACTCTCCTGGGCGGGGCGGGGGGAGGGGGGGTGGTGCCTCGTCCACGAGCGCGCCCTGGATTCTTTAAACGCTCCTCTTAGAACTTCGCTAATTTACTTAAAAGCGACAAGTATATAGCACTAAAGGCACTCGTTGTCTTTCTCTCTCTCTCTCTCTCTCCCTCTCTCTCTCTCTCTCCCTCTCTCTCTCCCTCTCTCTCTCTATATCACTCTTTTCGAAACGCAAATTTTCCCAGTACACCGCAGAAATAAGGGGCTATCCTTTGTTACATCCGCGCGCTCGTCGTCGTCGTCGTCATCAGGACTCTTGTTAACAAACTATTCTCGCATGATTTATTGTGATATATATATATATATATATATATATATATATATATATACATATATATATATATATATATATACATACACATATATATATCTAAATGCAATATACTACGGTCCATGTCGACTTTCCCTCGGTCTTTTCGCGTTTCAGCGCGGAGCGTGGATCCCAGCGGAGGGGCGCGCGTAACGCATCTACACTATACGCTCGCTACATTCGAGAGGGGATGCGCGCGACCCCTCTCCTTTCGAAGATTATATCCACATATACTTATGCTCGACCATTATCTCTCGCCCCGTTCCCCCTTTGGTCTTCAACTCCGTCCTTTTATCTCCCCAACGTTACCACCCTTATCCCCCTTCCTTCGTCTACATAATATCCGAGTTCACCGCACGCGACCAGTCGGCGGCGTCGCCTTTTCCATCTTCATTCAATACGGCAAAGCTTTCACGCTGGCACTGACTTCGGTTCGCGCACGCCGCGTTACGTATGCGCGAGTCGTGTGCACGCGCTTGCGCCACCCGGTCACGGTACAGAAGGGGCACTGTGGACGGGAAAGAAGATAGAGAGCAAACGAGATGTAGGGTAGGGAATTGAGTGAGTAGGGAGAGAAAGAGAGAGAGAGAGAGCGAGAGAGAGAGAGAGAGAGAGAGAGAGAGAAGAGAGAAAGAGAGTAGAGTTTGAGACCACAGAGAGAAATTCTCAAAAGGCAGAAGGGATACCCGCATGTATTAAAGGGCAACCACTCCAGCGCTCTCTCTCTCTCTCTCTCTCTCAGTCCATCCCTTATACACGAGCCACGCATGCCGTGATGGTAATTCGACGTGGGCCTCTGCCGCCTGTCTACCGCAACGCCACTGAGACCGAGAGGGAAGACGGACTGGATGGAGAGAGCGTGCGTTATCCCGACAGAGAGAGAGAGAGAGAGAGAGAGAGAGAGAGAGAGAGAGAGGGAAAGGAAAGTCTCGCGCGCATATATACTCCAGCCGGGACGTCCACGCGCGCGACTATCTGTGGATTTTTCCAATTTACCGGTTTGACGCTTTGAATGTTTCATGATGGCGAGCCGGCACGGTTATTGGCCGGCCTACGCTTTTTACGCGTATATATATCTATACTTTCAGTCTCTATTATATGCAAGCTTTCACCGGCTTTTTTTACTTTTTCACCTCTTGCTCGGTTTGAAAATTAAAATTTTTTTTGTTTTCTGTAGAAAAGGTGGGAAATGAGGAAGTCGGTAAATTTAATATACTGGGATAGTTTAGTAAGTTTCGTAAAGCGTTGTACCTTTTCATTTCAAGGATCTGCAAGACCATATTTTTTCGTAGATTTTTTTAAAAGTATAACTTAAGAGAGTATTTTATAGCGCCTTTGTGATATACGATCTGATGAAATTTTCTCCGGAGTCGTCTATTTCACCTACAAGTGTAAATTGAATTGGCAATTTTTTTTTCTTTATTCGTAAAACTTTCCTGAACTTTCATGAGAAGAGTGAACCATATACATTTATTAATATGAATTTGTCAACGTTATGCTTATTAAAAAATTTTGTTCGTTTGAAATTTGGATGTTAAAATAAAATTCGGCTACGGAATGGTTTTTCACTCTGTGGAAAACGAATATATTTACAGTTTATCAAAAAACAAATGATAATAGTGAAGTTGTAGAAAATCTGCATTTTGCGCTTCTATTCATTTATTAATCATCGTCTATTACGAATCGAAGAAAAACGTTCTGGTAATTTTTTAGGTATGAAGCGCATCGCCGTTAAAGTCGTAACCAAAGATCTGAATTTTTATCACCAGAAAGACTCGTGAGTATATCTGATAATTCAACATTTATCAAATGTATTATTGCCGATGCGAAAACGTGGATTTATGAAGATAAACCCACATCTGTGTATTATAATATTTTAGAGGGTGGTGAAAAAGCGCTCTATAATTGCACGAAAACCGAGGGGGGGGGCACTGTCTACCGCTATCTATAATCCTTCGAATCGATATGAAAAAACTTCACAAATCCTGGAATAAAGCTTGCAAATCTGGAAATAAATCTTCCCTGATCCATCTGATGTGGCCTTCCTTAAATACGCTTTATAAGGTATGTAAAAAAAGCTATTGGGTACTGTTCAAATTAGCGAGACTCAGCTTGTCGAAATGGCTCGGTATAAGTAAAATAGCGTTATCTTTTCTCTATATTACAAAGGAAAGAGCTAGATAGGTAGACAGATAGATAGATAGATAGATAGAGAGAGAGAGAGAGAGAGAGAGAGAGAGAGAGAGAGAGAGAGAGAGAGAGAGAGAGAGCGAGCGAGATAAAAATACAGTTGATTATCTTTAGCATCTGTGCAGTGACGATGTGGATCAGTTGGACTGGGCGAACGTTTTCATGGTTCTATAAATTTTATTCTTACGCACATTATCTTGCTACTCGTTGTTGTAATTTGTTTTTATTAAAGATTTTGCAGTTAATGTTATTCTCTACATATACATTTCTGCTTTTCTTATTTTTCAGCTTATTTCTCCACATCTACACTTCTGCTTCTTGAGGTATACCCTAAAATTGACGTGCTTTCCTTATATTCGTAGATTAATTCCATTTGGGATTAATCCCGTGTTTTATACTCGGTAGACAATCGTTGCTATCTGTGAGCAAGATAAAACTGTTTATCAAGTACTATCGTTGGCTCAGTTCTCTCTCTTTAGTCTTTTTAAATCCAGCTATTATCACAAGTTTATCATTACTTTATATGTACATGTAGTCTAGTAAGATTTTCAACTTATCTTCTATGATTACGAGAATGCCTTCGGTTAATACTGTTAGTACATACACAAGGATCAAACTGGACATATCGAGAATCCTTATTAAGGAATGTCTGCACCTTATAATTAACTTTCTTTACTAATTCTGACAAAAATTTTGCTGCTGCTAAATAAGTTGTCATTAGACGTACAATTACTTGTATATAGTACTGATGCCCTTAAATTTAAATCCTCAATCTCTATTTTCTATCTATTAAAGATTATCCACGAGTGCATTGAGTTTTACTCCAAGGGCATTAATGCAGTTAAGGTTCATCACATAATCAATACACGCTGTGTACTGCATCGACTCTTGCCAGAGACGTAGTGAGGAACAAAATATATATATCGATGCGATTATCGAAGGATCAAGAAACCACTTGCTCTATGAAATTTCATCTGGTCCATAAAATGTAACCCTGTACCTAAGGCAAAGAAAGCGAATTTTTTTTCTCATACCGATTCATTACTCCTTTCCCCTACTCTAGCATTAAGCTATTTTATGTTCGTACAGATCTACCTTGCAAAACAGCATCGCGAAAGAAACTCCATCGATCGATGATAATTGTTAGCTTAAGCAAGGTCATCTTGGCCGTGAAAACGACCGGCTGTGCAGCGTCCCAGATTCCTCGTCTATTTGGAAGGTAGGGGCGGATGTTCGCTGCACCCCAACGAAGGATTCATCAAGGATCAGCGGTAGCTTGGCCAAAAGCGCCTGCTCGGCAAGGCCAGTGGAGCTTAGGGGGTGGTTTACCGACATCAATCTGGATCGATCTGTGCTCCGCCCTAAGAGATACGGTGGTTGGTATCAGGCTCTTCGAGACTTTATCTCGTTTCCAAAACTAACGTATTTGCTTCGGGAAACGTGCCACGAGTCGACTACTGCGATAGGGTGGAATTGTCGGTATACGAACTGAAAGACAGCACAGCCGAGGCTTATCAGAAGTATATGGAAATCTGGATAAACCGTTGGTACGCTTGTGTTGGCTCAAAAGAAGGGCCTATTTTGAAGGCGATAATGGAGATTTGTATGGAAGGTGGTTTTAGCGAATAATGCCGTCTAATAATTTTAGTCTGGAGAAAAGAAACATATTTCCGACATTCTATATGAAAGCCAAGCTGTCACAATTAAACATCAGTGTAATGAATACATAGTATGTACATTCCCAAAAAATGTGGAAATATTCCTGGATATTTCAAAAAATTAAAATCATAATGGAAATTACATTTCATATACATTTTTATTTAAAGTCGCTGAGGCATCTTTAAACACATATGAATATTTTTTCCATTACTAGAGTAAAATTTTACCAAATGCCAGTCCCCATATATTATAAAACAAACAATAACATTTTTCATGCTCGAAATATCCGTGCCATAATACGATGAATGAAAAATGACTCGGGTTACACAGCTCAGCGAGTTCGAGCCGCGCGCACGCGCCCGCAACATCACAAGACACGAGTGCCCGCATTGAATTCCTAATTCAATTTCGCACTGTCACAATTTCGCGGTAGAACTGGCGTACGGTTATTTCGGCTTTTAATTGAAAAAGAAAGAGGAGAGAGAGAGAGAGAGAGAGAGAGAGAGATAAGTACATTGCAAGCTCGTTGCACGCGAAGAATGAGAGAAAAAAGGAGTGAGGTGGGCGGGGGAGGGTGGAAGAACGATAAAAGGACGAAATACCAAGAGAGCCGAAGGGCTGTATGGAAAGAAGGATGGAGGAGAGTGAGAAAGGGGCAAGGGTTATATTGTCGTCGCGCATCATCGCCGCTGCGGTCAGAGGGATATTGAATTGCGCGGGGCGCACGGCAGTCCCGCATAAATATATTCTTCGGTCTGATGGGAAACGCTTTGGCTTTATTGTTCTGCGGAATGAGGGACTAATTGATGTAAATACTCG
Organism: Sycobia sp. Sy_11; assembly: GCA_018907035.1. Lineage (NCBI taxonomy): Eukaryota > Metazoa > Arthropoda > Insecta > Hymenoptera > Epichrysomallidae > Sycobia > Sycobia sp. Sy_11. The sequence continues at coordinate 397,901 of JACCIC010000270.1, read as the reverse complement.
GATTCTCTCTCTGTCTCTCTCTCTTCTCTCTCTTCTCTCTCTATACACATATATATATATATATATATATATATATATATATATATATATATACACATACATAAATGTGTCAGTGTGTGCGGCTGTACACGAGCGCGAATTCTGAAGAGGCACCCGGCACGCGTCGCGACTTCGATCCCCCGCGAGTATTGCAGGTTTGTCCCCCGCTTTTCTCTCCTCTCTCTCTCTCTTCTCTCACACACACACACTCCTTTCGTGGAATATCGCGGTTAATCTTCGTTCTCGCGGAGTCCCTTTTAGCTCGGCTGCGCCACCGAGCACCGTTGAATAATGCATCGGAGTGAGCTTTGATTTTCTTTTCGTATGAATTTGTATGACGTCAAGCGCGCGATTTAGCATTCCCCTTATATATTATATATGCTTGGCAATGCACTGCGGCATCGAACCGCTAAGACGAGAGTTCACTTTAAATTCTCCCTTCTCTCTCTCTCTCTCTCTCTCTCTCTCTCTTCTGTTCTCCTATGAGCGGCTATATCGCTTTGATTGGGACTCAAGCGGGTGTTTTCAGTCGTATATGAGGCTGTCCGCAAATGTCCGAGCGGTGACGACGATTGAAAGGAGATTGGCCAGGCACGTTTACAAAAGGATGAAGAAAAAAATGCGTCGTCGAAAAGTAAATTCTAAAGAAATGAAATGGCGAGCTCGAGCTGCGGACAGGAAAGCGATAGCGGAAACGAATAATATGCAAATTTTCATTTCTTTCGCTGACGCTGTTGTTTTGTCCAAAAATCAGACCGATTGTCTTGCGTTGAACAAAGAGAAAGGTAGAGAAAGAAAGAAAGAAAGAGACAGAGAGAGAGAGAGAGAGAGAGAGAGAGAGAGAGAGAGAGAGAGAGACAGAGGGAAACGTTTCTATTTCAGGGTCTGATGCGCTCATGCTTATAAATCGCGTGAATCTGAAACGTTTCCCTTTTTCACCGCCGACCTCTTTAGCATAATATCGCCTTGGCCATATAAAATCGACCGTATGGTTTCTTTCCCGATGCATATACTTACATATATATATATATATATATATATATATATATATATATATATATACGCAACGACCGACACTTAAAAATACACAATCGAAGCACCGCCTGTTCTTATTCCCCTCCCTATACACTCTCTCTCTCCTCTCCTCTCTCTCTCTCTCTTTTTCATAACTTTCTGGTATACGAAATTTTTAGGCGCAACACGCGGTCGCTTTCAATTCTCCGACGAGCCGCCTTATCCCGTAAAGCGCGTCAGTTTGCATTCCACTTCGGGGCTTCGGAGAAATCTACAACGGAAAAAGGGACGGGCTGCAGTGACCGGGAATACTCATATATATATATATATATATATATATATATATATATATGGCTTTATATATACGCGAACGCTAAGCTTTGCCGCGCGCGCGAAAGCGCGGGGGAGCTGAAGTGATTCCTATTGTATAAGAGGCACGCGGTCGAACGCGTCCATTATAAAACGAGCGCAAAATATGGAAGCGTTGGAGCTATGTATATATATATATATATACGTTTTATGCGTTCGAAATGATTTATTATTTTCGTATTACTTGCTCGGTAGAATGGAGAAAATTCTATATTTGTGAACGTAAAGTTACAAATCCAGACATATGAAGAGTGATATGGTCAAAAGTTTAACCTGGGGCTTTTGCTCGTAACCTAAGTAAATTCTATTCGATTTATAAAGATCTATATCTTCAATTACACTATTTACAGATTATCGGAGCTGCGGTCTGTTATTTTTAAATTTATTGAATTAAATAATTATAACTCCTTTATACAAAAACAAAATGTAAATATTAAAACAAAATTTTCCTTATTTTTAAAGTAGCGACCTTTGAATAAAAACATTGTGTCCATTAATTTTTAAGCGCAATTTACAGGTTAATTTCCAAATCATCTCGTAATATTAAATGAGCTTTTTTTTTCAAATTATTTCAATTTAATGCAAAAAATTCGGATAAGTTTTCAAAGTTCATTCAACGTAAATTCCTGCAAAGTTGTTTTTATAATAAAAACTTTCCAATATACATCAAACTTTTCAAAAAGTTTGCTTCATCTACATAAATCAATATTAAATTAGCAATGATATTGTGCCATTACAAAGAAGCTGCGATTTAGCGCAACTATATACTTTTATGATTATGTATTATAGTTCCTAGTTATGCAACTCTAGATAAGGCTTGATTTCTGTTAATATTTTATTACGCATTTCTCTATAGCACGCCCTATAATATCATAAGTTCCTGCACATTTGCTCGTATTGTATCGACTTCTTATAACCGACCTCATTCAGTGCCATCCAGTTGACCATTCATAATTTTCCGCATATTTCCACGATCGCTCCCAAGTCCAACGCCGTACGTTGCCGGCACTGTGCGAATCATCACCTCCGTCCCTCGCTCTTTTTCCTATATCACCCGGCGCAGTTACGTAAAATATAATCCCGAGAACCAGTAATATGCAAATATATAAGCAAAAGCAGCAAAAAGGCAGTGACATGACCAATTTCTCTTTCTATTTCTCTCTCTCTCTCTCTCTCTGTCTCTCCTGTGCACCCCCGCAACCGTTGGCGACGCGCGCGCGCGCGCAGGTATTATAACCGCGCGGACCAGGTATACGAACGAGAGCCATTCCGCACGGATTTACGATCGGTTTGGCACGCTCGAGGTGAGCTGTCGCCTTCCCCCACCGCCCAGCGCCCCCGTCCTTCTGGCGAATCGATTCCGCGGCCGGAACGAGCGCACGCGCGTGCGATAGAGATATACCGGGGCAACGTATGTACGACGACCGCGGCGACAGTGGCCAGGGAAGGAGGGAGGGAGAGAGAAAGAGTGTGAGAGACAGACAGAGAGAGAGAGAAATTAGATAAAACCGTACGCTCCTCACGAAATATCGGCCGGACCGACTGTTCTTTTTCCACTTGGAAATTTACCGCCTCTGCGTGATTAATAGCGCCGCTGCGCGATACACGAACGAGAGACAGAGAGTTCGTTAGCATTTGTTCTATATCGTCTCCTCTGCCTGTCTCTCTCTCTCTCCCTCTCTCTCTCTCTCTCTCTTTCGAGAACAGGGGAGAAAGAGAGAGAGAGAGAGAGAGAGAGAGGGGGTGGGGCAAAACAAAAGCCGATCGCGCGGGCGCGCGCTTTTTGGGTCCTCGAGTAGTTTGGCTTGTTTTTTGTAGTCAACGCCTAGTCCGACGAATTACACTGTGTTTTTGCGCCTATCGTAGACGTGACGCTATTTTTTCTCACCTCCGCCTCACCCTTCCTCTCTATAAGCAAGGCGAAACGTATACGCACTTTTTTACGATTTCCCGCACTCCTTTCTTCTCACTCTCTCCCTAACTCCCTTTCCCTCTCTCCCCCTCTCTCTTTCTCTATCTCTCTCTCTCTCTCACTCTCGTTTACGCGTATGAATCATCGGGCATTGTAACGGATTTTGGCCTTTTACACGCTTTAATAATCCTGCTATTCGAACACGAAAGGCCCTCTTCTCCTCCCCTTCACCCTTTGTTGAATATGTGCGAAATCCGCGTACACGTCATACGTACATAATACATATACGTAGGTTTGTATATGTATGCATGTGCGTATGGATGCCTGTATTTGTAAGCTATACCCGCGGCTACCTATAAACGCATCGTATTATATAGAATCCGGATACATCGAGGCTATCAAGAGCGGGCATAAAACGCGAATAGTTTTGCCTGAAATCCTATATCGAAGACCCGCTTCCCCCCTTGCGCCCCGTTTCTCTCTCTCTCTCTCTCTCTCTCTCTCCTCTCTCTCTCTGTCTCTCGACTAGAGTACCAATGATATCCGCGGGGGCGCGCGTAAAGTCTTTATTATCATTATACTGCAGTGCGTCCGCGAGCGCGGAATAAAAATGTTAATAAAAAATCAGAGTACCCGACTAAAATGATTTTATTGAGGAGAGGGTGGCGAGATATCGATCCCCATATCCCATAGGGAGGGTATTTGCAATATAAGGAAATTGGAAAACGGTCTTAGAACGAGTATTCCCCCGGCGTCGGGATAAAAATTAAAAAGTTTCACGTTCTAAAGAACGAATACATATATATATATATATATATATATATATATATATATATATATATATATATATATATGGTGCATAGATTGGAAAAAAACGAGGGGAGATTTTTTTCATCGTTCCATTTAAGACGAGAAATAAATAATAAGAAAAAAACATACAGGAAAATTTATCGCCCAGCTTATTCCGTTTTCCCTAGACTTAGTTAGGATCCGTAATAACTATTTGCATAGTCTTCCCCGCAGTCGGCACGAAGAAAAGTTCCCTATACTACGCCGAGGGGGGAGAACTCGGTCGACTATAGCGCCCCTACACAATAACTTATTGATTCGACTTCTGCCTCCCCCCCCCCTCCAATCCCGTCCTTTCTCTTAGGGCGTCGTAATAAAGCCGGAAACAACGGATGAATGTAATAAAGAAGAAAGGAAGGAAGGCAAGAAAGAAAGAAAGAAAGAAAGAACGAAATTTTAATGCTCGTGGTGCCGCGCGCGCGCGAAGGTGTCACGTAAAAACGCACGCGTAGTCAAAAAGCTTAATAAACGCGCGTGATCCTTTTCGTTTTCGAGGCGCGTGCGGCACGCGTCGCGAGTCAAATCTCTGGGGACAATGCGCGCATGTGTGGGCTCCTGCGGCGCGTTTCTACACGCCGTAATACCTGATATTTCTCACGGTTTAGCTGATACTGGCAATGAGCGAAGGGCGAACAGTAGAAGCGCGACGGTGGACGCATCATTCACGCAATATCGCCCGACCTCGATCTAATCGGCACCGGGCGTATTTATCGCGCGATTAAGAAATCGCCGAGACTTTTTGCTTTCTAGTCATATATCTATACTGTACGAGGGCCGCGCGAGCTTCGATAACAAATAGCCTCGATAACATCCGCACAAATTCGGATATACGGTCCGCACACATCCGTCTACAATACGTCGCTAAATATTATGTCTCTCTCTCTCTCTCTCTCTCTCTCTCTCTCTCTCTTCTTCCTCGCTCTCTTCTTCTCATAATTCTCCGTCTCCCTTCTTCCATATCGTACGACGTCCCATCGGGCTGCGAGCGCTCGCCGCCAGGCCAATAACTCATTTCCGTACGGCTCTCTTTCTGTCTCTCTCTCTCTCTCTCTCTCTCTCTCTCTCTTTCTCTCTCTCTCTCTCGCGTATATGCTAATAATGGCGGTCGCGCGAGACGGAAATTTGCTATTCTCAGGCGCGCGGTTCTGCGCGCGCCACGATCTTTCCGGCACGCCGACGCGTATTAGCTTTCGAGCTCCCGTTCGCGCGGCCGCACAAAACTATATATATATATATATATATATATATATATATATATATATATATATAAATACTTACATGGGCATATATGGGATTACGACTGCAGCTTGGCACCGCTATTCTATAATATGAAGTCGTTTAGGTGCGCACGACGAGAGTGAGAGAGAGAGAGAGAGAGAGAGAGAGAGAGAGAGAGAGAGAGGTTATTTCGGTGGGGACTCTATTTCGATCGTGCAAGGGGAAGATGGAGAAGGGGAGGAGGGCAGTTGGAGAGCCACTCCGTGGCTGACGATCGATTGATTTTTTTCTTCCTTTCTTTCCTGGATATAAATTCCTGGCTCCTTTTTTTCCTCGTGCGCCGAGTGATAGAAAAAAAACGCTGAGTTTGGGTCAGTGATAATCAGCCCCGGTTGATTGGAAATTTACTGAAACTGTCATCACTGAATTCGTGAATATTACACGTCCTCTGAACACATTTGTATAGAATGGAGGGACTTCACAAAAGACGATTCCATCAAAATAAGCTAATGAAAATGCTTATGTTTGTTTTATGCAAACTTCATAACTATTACAATGCACGCGTATATTGAGAAAAATTTATATCAGAAATGTAAAATGTGATGAAATGAGTAAAAAATGTCAAACGTATTGTTGAAATAAAGAAATAATAATTTTCAAAGTTTATCATGATAGATCATATAATATAAGAAAAACTCTTAGGATTGAATGAGACAGTGAACATTAGCAAATGACCTAATTCTCAATATATAGCTTTCAGCTGTTTCAAAAGAATTTTCTTTTAGCTAAATTATACTTACGATTACTTTTTACAATTTTCATAAATATTAAATGAGAAATATCTACATAGATGATAAAATAGCAGAAATGAGTTATTTTTACAACATTTAATATCATTAATTTACTCAAATTGAATCAGTACATCCTGTTTAATAAATATGTTTAAGAAAAAATAAATAATTTTCACAAGCAAATAATTTTTCATTCATGAAAAATCCGGCCCACTACTGAGAAAACAGTAAAATTTTCATTACTAAGTGACCAATGAATTCCCAATGCTTGAAGCCACAAGTTGCACCCACGCCCGTAAACAGTTAAATATGTTCATTTTCCTATTAATTTACATTAAAATTATTTAAGTATTGGGTAGATTTTAATTTTTACCGATGAAAATTGAAAGAGAAACGACGCCCGACATATCTATATAATTTTCATTTCATAAGCAACGCATTGATCGAATAGCCACGGGATCTTTTCATGTTTTCAACACGGACCGTAACACCGCTGGCTGAATTAGTAATCGCCATACAGGCACATAGAGTTCGATAAGTAAAGCAAAACGTCGCAGATAATAATGACGTACAAATATAATAAAATTGGATATCAATAATTTTGGACGATTAATGATGGCTAATACGAAGTCATATAAATTGATTCGATACGCCGGGACAATTCTATCCGAAGATCTTGATAGAACGGAAAATTTATCGTTGACCAGACGATACAATAAGTGATATGTTTAAGAATCAACTTCTACATCGAAAATATTATAAAACTTCTCGTCTCCGATACACAACTGTGTTGTTATGGTCGTTCGACAAGGCCAATAGAAAACAATTTCGAACGAAACGAATACTTCGGGGGTGGGGGGGGGGCGATATCGATCGAAACAAAAAAGACATCGTCCCGCAAACAAATGCTGCCTTCTCGCGCAAAGTTTGCATTATGAAAGCGCGGAAAGCAACAAACGCTCGTCGCAGTCCGATGCGAACAAATGCGTCCGCTCGACGCGTCTCGCGGCTACGGAACCCGCCGACGCCCAACTTCGCCGGGTCTCGCCGCTGCCGCACATAAACATTTCCGACTAATTAAACCTGACGATCAATTACTCTCCCCTCTCCACCGGCGCCCCATCCCCCCGGCTCTAACCCGCGCCGGAACGTGGGCGGGAGCGAGAGAGGTCGGAGAACGGGGAAAAAGAGTTCGCGAAGCGAACTAACGACCGAAGCCATCATTAATAACGCAGTCGGCCAACAACAACCGGCGGCAAGTAATTATCGGACGGTCGCTCTTTCTCGCTCACTCACTGCCTCGCTATCTCGACCCCACACCAACTTCGACCCGCGAGCGAGAGAACGGCAGTGGTGGCGGCATATATTGGTAGCCGCGGCGGCGGCGGCGGCGGCGGCGGCGTCGGCTCGTCATCGCTTCGCCATAAATAAGAGACGGTCGACAAGCAGCTCTCGGCGGAATGCACATATTACTGCCTATATACTATATACTCCCGGGCCGGGAAGAAGAGACACGGGCGCACGCGCGACGCAGCGACTCCGTCAAAAGGTGGTCGGTTGGCTCTTGCCTCCGGGGGATGGATGGCGGGTGAGCGGTGGATGGGGGGGGGAGGCGGGGTGGGGAGGCTGACACCCCATCCCCCCGATCTCCGCCTCCGCCTCATCGCGGTTTGCCCCGCCGCTCTCTACCCTGCCGCATCGGTCCCTCGAGTGCTGACCGAACACCGCAGAAGCCGAAGCCGATTGATGGGGATGGGGAGGGGAGGGCGGAAGGTACGAAGTTAGGGAGCAGCTCGGCTTCGGGGTCGCTCGCTCCCTCCACTGACCGAACCATCGGTCGTACGCCAAGGGTAAAGTATTCGGGATCCCTGTGTGTGACTGGGCGTTCGCTTCCAGGAGACGGGACGTGCGCAAAGTATATAAGTCAACGACGACTCCGATCGACTGTAAGCCGTTGCTCTTATCGGTTTATTTGTTTCCCTCCCGTTCCGTTTCTGCGAGAAACTCCCGCGTGCTATATATATATATATATAGTTGATAAAGTAATTTGTCGCTGTACGTAACGCCGCTCCGCGAATTGCAGTTTCTCGGCGGCCCGTCAGAAAAGGTAGTATCGATTTAATAGAAAATTTAGAATCTCAGCAGGTGATCCGAAAAGGTAGTGTTTAAGTGCTTACAGTCAGAAGAGATAGTATAACCTCGGTGACCTGTTAGAGAAGGTGCTGTCTCAGTGGTACGCTAGAAAAATTAGTATCTCGTCGACAAGTATTGTTATTTTTAATTTCAGTTGTTAGACCAAGCGGAATGCTCGTGCGATTTTAATCAAGTCCGATTTGTTTGGTTCTCGCGGACGACTTGAATGAAAACAGAAGAATTAGTCAACTAGATATTACCTTTTCCAACTGCCTGCTAAGATATGACGCGTTCGAGCCGATCCAATTCACGATGAAGAAGATACGCGAATTATAGTACAATGCACACCCTATAAAAGAGCAGGCAATAAAGTAAGTATCGAGCGGATTACAATTAACAACCCGGGGATTACGTCAATTTGTAAGCCTCTCATTATCAGCGGCGTAATTTCCGCACTGATACCCGTATCAAAAAAGAAAGAATGAAAAAAAAGTAAATAAAACGAAAGAACGCAAAAAAAATAATCCACAACAGGATATTATCCGATATTCTCCTGCTCTCTCGGGGCCCGTAAAAACAAGAGAAAAGAAAAAAAGGAGACGTGAGCCAGAGATAAACGGGGCAATGAAAGCAGCGCGCTCGGGACGGCGTGGTGGCGCATCGATAAGAAACGCGGGGGTTACCGCGCACGATGCCTACGTCAAAAGCGGCACGCCGCGCGACCCAAGAAAGCCTAGCTCGCTTTCGATTTCTGCGCGTTCTTATACGTTTTCGGATGGGTGCCGCGGTGTAATATCTATACATATATATATAGTGAGAAAGAGGAGGTCCGGGCCCGGCTCAGACGATGCCTGCCACGGTCCTGGAAATACAGCGGCGTCGCGAGCATCGCGGCGGGGTAGGCGCGGGGAGCTGCACGAGGCAATTAGAAAGTCATTCGTTATACCCCATTGGTCTTGAGCGTGCGAAAAAGATTTCGCGCGGGTCTTGGCGGCTTGGTGGCACGGTCTTGGACGGGAGAGGGAGGAGAGAGGCACCGAGATAGACGTGGATGGATGTTTCTTTATTTTCAAGTCGCTTTCCATCAGTGGAACGTTGGCTTGGATTTTTGATTTTTTTTTTTTGGTTATTTACCTTCGACGAGACTTAATTTGATTGGAGAAACTAAGTATTAATTGGTACAGCTGGCACAACCATTGTGGTTTTTTTCAATCTGCAACTTTTACGCATTGATTGGTTCATAATGAAATTTGATAAAATTACTATAATAGTTACTATAATAGTGCGGTCGGAAAGATTCTTTCGCAAAATTCTTTTATAATAGAGAAATTCCATTCCTTTAACTAAAATTTGATGACTATTTAAATTCATTTCAAACAAAATAATTCATGCGACTCTTAAAAATCTTTTCATCTCCATATCTAATCTGTTGACTGTCCAATTCAATATCAATTTAAAGACTTTAAATTCTAAATATTGAATTGCATTGCATTATATCAGGTGCATTGTGAAAACATACATTTTAAAAATCTAATATATATATAATACATTGCATAATAATAAAAGAGAGAGAGAGAAGAGAGAGAGAGAGAGAGAGAGAGAGAGAGAGAGAGAGAGAGAGAGAGAGGGAGATGAGATCATGCAATGATTACAGTATAACGAAATAGATACATTAAAATTAATTTATCTAATCTTACGCAGCCGAATCGCTTGTTAGGCCAAGTTAATCGCGCTTGCTTACATAAAGAAAGCAAAAGAAAATATTCCCCCTCGCGCCCATTAAATGAATTCGCAATTTTCCCAACTATAATTGAAACGTCGACTCCTCGAAAATTGTTCCACCCCCCATGGGTGATTTATCGTCGTGTGGAAACTCGTACAAAGCGAAAACTTTAAAGTAAATCTTCTCTCCCCCCCCCTTCCCGCCACCGCTATGCGAGGGATTGCGAGAGCGTTCCGTAGTGGCGCTGGCGGGACGGGGGGGGGGGCGGAAACACAGAAGCCCCCTCTCAACGCTCCTCGTGTGCGCGGCCGCTTTTCTTCGTCCACCTCCCATCCTCCACCTCCCGCCTTCAAGAAAGCCGGCCGACCCGCTGCATCGGCGGCGGATGGGGGAGGGGGGAAAAACGGACTGCGCGCGCGAGATATACACATTTTGCAGAAAATGATTTACAGCGTAGGGTACGTAGGCGCGCCCGGCTCCGAGTCAATGCACGCGTCGCCGAGGCGCCCGAGGGAAAAAAAAAGGCCCCGCGGCCGAACGGGACGGGGCCCTGCGCGCGGGAAAGTGGGCGAGAACGAGGGACGGCCGTGGCGAGCAAAAACGACACGGCGGTGGCGCGGGTAAGGGAGCGGGTGGCGCCGAGCGCGCGCGCGCGCGCTGACATCGTGGGCGAGACAGAGGGGCAGAGGTCGCCGGGGCCGTCGGAGCCCGTGCCTGGCGGGAAATTCGGGAGGGGGGTACGGCGAATGCCCACGCTGCGGTCTGCGCGGTTAGTTTGAGTAACCTGGCGCAGGTATGTCGGGACGAATTCTACGGGGACACATTTAGACACCGTTTTTCTATCGTCCGAACTCAAAAATATAATTTTCCTCGTAGAAGCCGTATGTAATATGCAGAAACACAGATACACATGTTGTGTAAAATGGTCTGCGAAATATCAGATTTTTTAAGTGGAAGCTACTTAGTAGCAGCTATTTATACAGAAGCGACGATAGATAAATTATCTATAGGAATATAGATTTATACAAAAAGTTTTTTTCAATTAGATATTATTGAATTGTTTTAGAAATCAGTTAAATTATTATTTCGAGCGAAGCCGAGATGGGGGACGCTAGTGTATATAAGTGTGTATATATATATTAATCGATCTCTATTTCTCTTTTAATGTGTGTCTAAAAATTTTTCGGATCCATTGTTACAGATCTATCGTATAATTTAGAATAACGTCAGCAATCGCGTCGGCACACGTTTAAATTCATAGCCACGGGATGAATGAAACCACTGTCATGGTTGTCTGCTCGATCGTCAGGAGGAGGTCGGGAGAATGATTAACGAAGGAAGCACGCCTTTCACAGCCCGGGAAATGAAGCCCTCTCTCTCTCTCTCTCTCTCTCTCTCTCTCTCTCTCGCTCAGTTTCTCTCTGAAAAACTCCACCCGAAAATTCTCTCCTGGCTCTCCACGCGACGAGCTGCTGCTACTGCTCGGTCCAATGTCTGTGGCCTCCTTCTACCCCCGCCCACCGACACAAGCCCTTAACTCTCTTTGAGGCGTGTTACGACCATTAACGCGGCGCCCGTTAAATAAAAGACGGCTGGGGTCCGGTTTCTCCTCCCCTCCCCCTATCGCTCTCCCTCGCACTGCCGCAAAGCGCTTTCTTCTTCTTAAACATACCGTAGAATGAGAGAATGAGAGAGAGAGATAGGGAGAGAGATAGCGAGAGAGAGAGAGAGAGAGAGAGAGAGACTGTGACTGAGGGTGATCCTGGAGCACAGCCGCGAAATCGGCTTCGTAAATCACGGTGTTCTCCTTCTCTCCTTCTTGCGTTGCTGCCGCCGCGCCGTCGCTGTTCCTGTCTCCAGCGTACATACTTGTATGTGTGTGTGTGTGTGTGTGTGTGTGTGTGTGTGTGTGTGTGTGCGCGTGCGTAGCGCGTCATTTCCGTCGGCTCGAAGTATAACGGGCAATTAACGCCAATCCTATAATTCTTCATGGTCGCGGCGCGAGAAGAGCAGCAGCGTCGAGACTACGCGGGCGCTGGGCTTGCGCGCGTGCAGCGCTCATTGAAACGACGGGTGGAGAAGGAGGAGGAGAAGGAGGAGGAAGGAGGAGGAGGAAGAGGGATCGCTGAGACAGATAGCAGGGAAGACAGGGTAGAACGAGAGAATCGCTCGATCCTCCGTAGGATCGCTTTTTCTTTCTACGCAATCACGTGCGTACAGAAGATGGGATAAGTGCACGGCCAAAAAATTCGGAGGTATATCGAATCGCGTAGTAGTGTAGATCTTCGGTAGCTTCATACGAGTCGATTGCAATTTCTCACCTTAGTATAATGATATTCCGCGTGGGAAGAGAAGATTTTTTGATACTTAGAGAACAGAAAGACATTTGGAGAGCTTGAGATTGACGAGGCTTTGGAAAATTTACAGGGCACGACGATGGAATTATTAATGTCCGAATTCTCGTTCAAATTGTTTGAAATTCATCCGAATGCTGACTGTTCAATAGTTGCTTTTAAAATTAACGTAAGATTGTGAAAGCTGATAGTCACCAGTTTAGATAGTCACCATTTTTCGTGTTAGAAGAGCCTAAAAGTCGTGTCAAAGTTGCAATTTTGAGGTTTGAGTTGGGTAAAAAGATTTATATTGAGAAGGTATAGGAAGTAAATTTACCTTATCATAAGTTCGCGCGCATAATATGGGATTATCTTGCTCTAACATTTCAATAATTAGTGCAGTATTCTGATATACGCGAAATAATTTCTTTGTATGTTTCGTATGAATAATAGAGAATAATAATGAGGTAACAAGAGCTGCCACAAGTATTACAATAATTCGTTGTCAGCTATAGTATTGGATGCTTTGTAAACATCTATCATTAAATCAATAAAAGTATCATATACGACGTAAGTTGCTGTATCTAAAATGTTTTTGAATCATAAATAATGAAACTGCACTAGTCGTTTCATATAGCTCAAAATTTATACCAAATAAAGTGATTTTAGGAAGAGTTTTGTTTCCTTATTTCAATATGGAGATGTACATTATATATCCTATGTCAGAGGGAAAAAACTTGTAGGAATCAAAATATTATTATATTTAAATGCCGAGGATTGCGGCTTGAACGCTGAAGGAGCGATCTGATCTGACGAAAGATTCTAAATGTAGGGTATACAGGCATTATTGAAATATCCAGACTTCTATGCGCAACACTTAATGAATTATCTGCGTCGTTGGAAATCGACTCATCTAAAGTAGGAAAAGGTCTTAAGCTTCGAGCGTACTCTACTAAGAAGGACATTGGATCTCATGTGAATCGAAGCCAATACATATTGTAATACGTGCAAAGAATGGATCGTTTTGAGCACTTCATCTAGACAGAATTGTAAAAGAATGGGGAAAAAAAAATTTATCTTGTTAATTCAGTTCTTCAACAAACAAACTACCTGGTAAAAATAAGGAATTACTTTTCAATTCAACTCTTATACTTATATATTATATTATATCACGATAGAGGGTGTTAACAATCTAGAAAGACGAGCCACAATGAGCGGAAGTGTTAATATTTGTGACGATGTCGTGTCAAATTCATGAAATTTTCTTCCTTCAGACGTGGAGCGAACAACTTATCCTCACTACAACACGGTCTAATTCGATTACCGAAACAATGACGAGCGCGCAATTATACGTGCGCAATGTACTACGTCAATGTACATCCGTGGCTATTGACTTTAGACGTTTCCATGATCATTATTACTTACAATGCATTATAAAACAACGCCGGCTGTCGAAGCGCGGAGCCGCGCGATAATGGCGAGCCCACGAAGACAAAGCCGAGAGAAGGAGGGAGGCGGCGCGAATTCGTACACAACAGCTGTCGGGACCTCCGGATGGAGGAGGACTGCGAGGCGCGGACGAGGGAAAATATGGCACGCTTTGCGCAAGCCATACATCGCTGAACTTTTAGCCTATCCCCGGATCGCGCGCGCATTTGTTACAAAGAGCCGTGCGTTGCTTTTCTTGGGGCACCTCGTCCCCTCGCCCCTTCTCTCTCTCTCTCTCTCTCTCTCTCTCTCTCTCTCTCTCTCTCTCTCTCATTCCCTTTCTGTCTCTCGTTCTCTCTACGCTCGGCGGCGTTAATCATAGGCAGAGAAACTTGCGCGCCAGTTCTCGGTTTAATAAAAAAACAAAACGATGCAACGAAAAAAAAAAACAGATAAGAATACGAAACACTCGCGTGAGAGTATATTTTAATAATCACCTTCTGTATTTCGAGGCCGGGCTACGTTTATCATTTGCAGTTTCTTCTCTCCGCGAATGTTCCGGATCTTGTGGAATGGGAATGCATTGAAGAAAGCGGAAGAGCGAGAGAGAGAGAGAGAGAGAGAGAGAGAGAGAGGGAGAGAAAGAACGATTCGAAATCAAACGTTAGTATAGAAGTAGACGTAGGAAAATCCATCGCCGCAAAGCATGCGAATATATAGGGCGATGCATGCGACGAATCGCATAGGGCGAGGAAGTACGAAAGTATAGAGAGGAAAGATGAACGGCCGATAATGATAGCGGGCGAATTGATTCTCAACTACTGCAGCCGCCGTGACCGCTGCTGCTGCTGCTGCTGCTGCTGCTGTTCTACGTCGATGAAGCGCGTGGTGGAAGACTGCGCTCCGTTACAGAGACGTGCATTATACTCTGCCAAGTGATTTCGCGAGAATTATTATAAGCTCGCGGAGCTGATTAATGCTCTGAAGTCCCCTCTAATACCTTTTTTTATCTCATTTCAAAGTGACACGTATACCTCAACCCAGGATAATGAAAGTTTTTTTCTGCCCCTCCTCCCCTCTCTCTCTCTCCCTCTCTCCTTGCGCCGAATCTCATTAACGCGTACTGTCTAATTGGCCTTCATTGTGCGAATGATATATATATATATATATATATATATATATATATATATAACCTCTCTGTTATAGCCTATATATAATTTCCATAGTGCGGTTCCATGTTCGCAAAAATTAAAAGTAGACAAAGCACGATCTTTTCGCTAGAAAAGAGAACGGAGACCAAGCTATTCCTCGGCCACAGACGCGTTTTCGGCTGACCTAGCATGCCTAGTAGTGCAAAAATAAATTATACTAGCCTAATAGAAGGGATTAAAATATACAAAAACTTGCGCGTGGTATGGGGGCAGAAACGTATAGACACCAGTTGAGTGGAGTGACCGGGAACCGTTTCGCCCGAGCGGCAACATCAGACCGTCGCTAAATCGTTCGCTTCACTCGCTCAATTCGTAATCTATTATTTACAAGGTCTTTTTTCACTCCGCATACGAATGCAGACAAATCACGCGGCATTACGTTTGCAGTAAAAATCTTCTTCTAATCACTAAAAAACGGTGTGTGTCTATATATATTCACCCACGTATTAAGCTACATTCAATTACGTTATAACGTGTTATATTTATTATTAATCCGGGACCAATGAAGTATAACGCAGAAAATTTCGAGATTTTGTTACGCTTTGATACTGCGAGCTTCTAGCTTAATTTTAATTAGAAGCACGATAAAATTGTCCATCTTTTCCGTTTTGGTCAATGCCTGTTATAAAAAAACCGTCTGAACAGGAATGGCTTGAATATTTTCAGTACTATCTTCTTCTCGACAGGTAAACATGTTTATAATATTTAGACAAAGAAAAGAGAAATTATTAAATAATTTTTTCGTCTATCTTAGATTTTAATAAATCAGCCAATAATAGTAAATCCGCTCGAAATGTCTTCAATGAATCAATGTCGACGAAGTAAATTTATACACAGTAGCGTAATAAACGGAAAATTTTCTCATCTCGTAATATAAAGTTCGAACACCTATGATAAACTAACTTATAAAATATTTGACATATAGGAAATTCCGACGTGCTGCATTAATTTAACGACTGAATTTGGATCCAGCTCAAAACATCTCAATTATTAGGTTGAAAATTTTTCTTTAACCCTCCAATTTGTGCACGTCCCTTTGCAAGAGGACACAAATTAATACACACGTGCAATAACAAGGAATCTGCATCACAATCACGGAATAATCGAATAATTCTATGCCTCTATCGAATGTTCGATTACAATCGTGTTAATAAAACGCCCATAAAATATACGCGCGAATGACGAAAAGAAAAATATGTATAGAGAAAGCCGCGAGGATCGACATCGACGACGACGAACAATGAAAGCGGCGGACTTTCGCGGCCGCATGGACACGCCGACGAAAATGAAAGCGGCGGACTTTCGCGGCCGCATGGACGCGCCGACGAACGGATATGCAAATTCATATTTTATCCGAAAGCCATATTTGTACATAATTTTCGTCGCAAAATTCACACCCCCCCCCTCCGATCTGTCTACCTTTTGGACCCTCGGTCTCCGTGGCTGACGCGACGGGGGAGCCGCACCGGCAAAAATATACATGTATATATGCATTCCTAATTGACTTTCCGCTCGATGAATTTAATTAACGGCGTAAGTACACACGGCGTCACCTCTGGCCCCGCCCGAGTCCGCAACCCTCCCCCCATTGTTTTAATCGAAGCCGCGCACTTCTGCGATCGCGTTCCGGTCGATATATTTTCATCGGTACTCTCTCTCTCTCTCTCCTCTCTCTCTCTCTCTACGTCAACGGCCGAGAATCGACGCAAACATCGTCGAGCTTCGCAAATACCTCACATACGTGGTTCTTTTCGATTACGCTCATTCCTCTGCCCTGCCTCCTCACCCCCTTCCGGTCGGGACACTTTTTCGTCGTTCTACCTTATCGCTTATTAATCGTCGCGTGTACATTAGCCTGCCGTCGACGAGCCGATAAAAGCGCGCGCGCGCGCACTCGACGAGGCACGAGGCGATCCGGGCGGCGGTGCTGCGTCGCGAGACGAGAGGGAAACGAGGCGAAGAAGCCGGAGACGCCAAGATTCCGTAAGTCGATAAGCTCTCCTGCCCGTCCCACCCACCTCCTCGCCGCCGTCCTCTCTCGCAGTCGGTCCGCAGCCTCTCTCTCTCTCTCTCTCTCTCCCTCTCTCTCTCCCCCTCCCTTTTTCGCCTCGAGCACAGCGGAGGGTTTAATATTCAAAATGCAAGGCCCTACCGTTAATTTCCCTCTTTCTCGCAGTGTGTCTCTTTCGCCCGCTCGGGCCGCGCCGCGGCGCGCACGCCGGCATGTGGACTTTATTGCGACCGCGAGTGTTAATTATGCAAATGAATAATTAGCATTTCGATTATTTCGAGAGAGAGAGAGAGAGAGAGAGAGAGAGAGAGAGAGGAGGGAGGAGGAGAGAGAGAGAGAAGGAGAAAGAAGCCGCCACCGCCGCCGCGCATGAGAGAGACCTGCCGGTCCCTGTCGAGCACTGCTTGCAATATATAAATTCATCCTCTTCCAACTCTCTTTCTTTCTTTTCCTCAGCTTCCCTCTCTCTCTCTCTCTCTCTCTCTCTCTCTCTCATTTCGCTTCTTGTCTTTGTTAGACCTTTTTCGGTCCGCCGTGTATTAATGGAGCTGGACCGTCGAGTATTCGTATAAGTGCTGCATTTTTTATGCGACCGCGCAGAGAAGGGTTGGAATTGCGGTGTCGGGGGAAGGGCACGTGGTAGGATGGGAGGAGGGGGGAGGGGACGCCGAGGGACGACGAGAAAATGGCATTCAGAGACCTAATTAGTACTGAGAGAATAATCCGAACTACTCGGTTAAAAGCGTTAAATATTTTTTAACAGATAACGAAACTTTAATTTTCCAAATGAAACGAGGTTTAATCTTCCCCGTCCCCTTCGCTCCCGCTCTGCCGCTCGGTAGTCAGATAAATGGCAATGAAAATAAACACTGGCAGTCGGATTAGCGCTGTTCGCTTCTTTTTTGTTCTTCCCCTCAGGTTAATTAAAAAATTAAAAATCTTATTTATACGTATATTTTTTTCAACGGTATACAGTTTCATTCATATTTACCACGATGCACGATAAGAAGATGGGTTTTTTTTCGCAAGTCTTACGAGATATAGAAACTGTGACAAAATAATTATTATTATTATCGAGCAGAAGAATATGTTAGGCGATAAAACGCGCTGAGTGTGAAGAGAGCCGTGCCAAGTCCCGCGTTGACCTCGCCGAGTATAATAAGCTGACTCCGGCATGGCATCGTTTACCGACTCTTCTATATATATACAGTACTTGGATTGTTTCGTTTCTCTATATTATATATACATGTATATATATGGATATGTGTCTTATCAGTATCATGCTCGCGGAGCTCCAAAGAAGAGATAGTTAGAGGAAGAGTGCATTATCAGTAAGATTTCTGATATGCGAATTGCTCAGGCATTTGTTATTCGGACGTAAATTTTATGAAAGAGATTCTCGCGATCTCTTTGACATACGTGTTTATATACACACACACGCACACACACACACACACACACACACACACACACACACACACACACACACACACATATATATATATATATATATTTTATGCGATACGACGTATCGGATAATCTTCCGTTACAAAATAGCGCGAATGAACTCTTTCTGCTCTCCTCTCCCGCATGCTCTTCTTGCGTCCTCTTGTCGGTCGGAGCGAAAGTTACTCCTTTTCTGCGTAGTATCTTCACAAAGACCCCTTAATTAAAAATAACTCGCCACCCCCCTCTCTCTGTCTCGCTCGCTCGCTATCTTTTTAAGGTTTTCAAGGAGGCTACTGCTTCGTTCGTTTTTTAAAGGACAGAGAGAGAGAGAGAGAGAGAGAGAGAGAGAGAGAGAGAGAGAGCGAGAAACGGAGCGGGAGAGATAAATAGATGGATGTATAGTGTAGAGAGAGGTGGGGAGGTCAGTCGACGAACCTCGTAAAGCTCGGCCTTATCTCATTACGGGCTGTACGAAAGTCAAATTAAGATAACTCTTTCTTTCTTCCTCTCTCTTTCTCTTTCTCTCTACTAGTGGACGACCCGCAGGCTGTCTGCCTTCGTTATTGATTTACGTTAAAAGAAAGTACTGTACACTTCAACACCGTAACACACCGTGCACTTTTTTCCAGCCAAGTTATCTAGTTGAAATCTCTGTCCCTCTCTCTCTCTCTCTCTCTCTCTCTCTCTCTCTCTCTCTCTCGAAATGATTACTAAATATTTTATTTAATATTAACATTTTCTGTTCCTCCAATAAATTGAAAAATATTTCTTATTTTAATACTCTATTATTACTGTTTCTTTAACATTCTTGTGGTTTCTCTATATTAGCAAACAAACTTTTGTCAAGACTGTCAATCCCGGACTGTCGATGAAAACGCGCGCGTCGTTACCGAGTCGATAATTACTTCATACCCGTACGATAGGCCTTCCCAATCATCCAACTTCCGTCGCGACGTTGAATAAACGCAAGATCTATAACGAGAGCAAATAATATTCACTGCCTTATTCGACATTATAATGCGCGCCGATGAGCAGGCATATAACTCACAGGGCAGGAGAAAGGATGCTTCATTCGTGCTATATGTATATGTATATCCATAAGGTACACCGAGCGAGCGCTGCTCGGAATTCAAATCGCTCGCCGGCTCGCAGCCACCCCCTCCCGTTCGCACCGCTCTGTTTCTCTTGCCTCTTGCTCCGTTGCGCCGCCCGCCCACGCGCGCCCGGCATTCGTAATCTTAATTTTCGACGCCCTCTCGCGAACATCGCTGTGTATAGAAAATGCGCGTCCGTATCTGTATGGGGCGTGTTTGTGTATGTGTGTATGAGGGAGAGCGAGGGTGGAAGCAGAGTGGCATTTCGAGGCACGAGCGCATTGTACGAAGTCAAAGTCAATAAAGTCGCTCCGTATATATAATATGCGAATACACCTTTATCCGAGCATGACGTCTTTATTAATCCTTCGCCTTCTCCGTCTTCGTTTCTCTCTCTCTCTCCCTCTCTCTCTCTCTCTTGCGACCGCCCGAGCTCAGTTAATTCGAGAAATGAGACGAGGAGGCGAAAACAATGTTGTTGCGTATACTAAGCAGATGGGAGGGCAGAGATTGATCGTGTATATATATATATATATATATATATATATATATATATACATATACATATGCGGGAGTTCATAAGATCTGCGAGCATACAGCGCCCAAGGCGGGCGTTACGTCGCGTTCGTGCGCGCAACGGCCGATGATCTCTTTGTGCGCTTCTCGCTCGCGTATATAAATATATAATGAACGACAGGGAAGGGAGTGCGAGAGTGAGGGGGGAGGCAGGGGCGGAGGTATCGAGGAGGGAATATTTATGCTTTCCCATTTATTTCATTCGAGCGTACAGATTAAATACATGGGCGATCGTGCCTATTATTGTTGGATCATGCTTGCGCAACGCTGCTCCGAAGAAATATATATATAAGCACATATATGCGCGCGCGGCCTCGTTTATTACGTTAAATTAGAAAAATCATGTATGATATATATATATATATATATATATATATATATATATATATATATATATATATAGATGTATGTATGTATGCATCTGTAAAAATATGTACATATAGCTATACAGAGCTATGGAATATTTCGAGGGTGGCCCGCGCGTTATTATTGCTTTAAATTGGATAATAGTTGTATAATTTTTATTGGTTAATCGCGCGCGCCACCGCGCTCTATACTGTTTTGTGAGCAGATTCGGGCCACATTGACTCTTCCTGTTATTAAATTATCTAAAAATTACGACGCGCGAACGCCCGTCAGGCGGAGAACTTGAGCGCCGCGATAATTGCTCTACGTCCGACGCTCGATTCTCGATCTTAGAGTCCGTTCCGATTCTGTGCTATTTTTTATCGGCATGGCTCGTATAGATAAACGCGCGCTTTTGGATATATATAAAGTTTACGGGTCAACGAGAGCTTTCGACACAATCGTCATTACACCGTAATTAATGAAGCGCGCTCGATGTAATTCAAAGAAAATTATGATATATACAAAAATTCTATCCTACATAACGTATGATAAGAAGACGCCTGTACCGCATCGTTATCGAGCAAGTATTGAATATACAATTCCTTTAATAACCCGGAAAAATATAAACGAATCGAGCAGCGAATCTCAATCGAGACGGTTGAAAAATTATACAAGAGACCTGCGTAAAAACAGCGATTATATCATTAAGTCTGCGATGAAATACGGCCTACGTAAATGATGGTTCTTTCTTTTCTTTACAGGGAGAAAAAAAGAAACGCGCCGTATCGTCAAACATAACGTATAATACATTATTTCAAAATACACACGCGCGAACGCGTGAGAAGAGTGAAAAAAAAGTTGAGTTACACTTTGAGATTGTTGTATTGTTTTTTTTTTTTTTTTTTTTTTTTTTTTTTTTTGGAGCCTCGAAAAGAAGTTAACAAGACCGCTTAATGAATCAATTAACTCTCCGCGAAATAAACGATTTTCGCAGAGCAGTAAATTATTGAAATGCGCGCGCGTGCGCGCCCGTCCTGTGTACTTGCAGCGGCATTATATCGCGACTGAATGCTTTCTTTCATGCGAGAGTCCCTCGCATACACACCTACGTACGTATGTATGAATGCGCGTATATATACGTAACGAATTCCCAACTCCTCTGCTTTTTTTTATTTCGTTCGGTTTTTTATAAGACCCTCTGTCGCGGTGACTCAGGCGCGTTGTCGCTCCTCTTCTCTCTTAACCACTCCACCCTGTCCACTTTCTTCTTTACGATGATGTCTTTCTCTCCTCCCCACGGGGGTTTTTTTTCTCTCTTCGTTTTTTAATTTAACGATAATGAGCCTTGGCCTGCGCGGCGCGCGCGCGCGTCCGTAATTTGCACGCGTGGAGCCATATGTACGTATATATATATATATTATAAATGTGCCGCAGTCTCCGCTCAATCAGGCAAAAATATTTTTCGATTATTACGGTCGAGGAGGAGAGGGGGCCAGAGGTCTTACCTCCTCTCCTCCCACGCGATAATAATTCACCGCGACAGACGTCAATCGGGGAAGTATAATAATAATGAAGCCAAGAAAGGAGGAGGAGGAGAGAGAGAGAGAGAGAGAGAGAGAGAGAGGGAGAAAGACCGACAAAGAGCGAGATAGAGAGGCTGTGAATATTACTTTTCGCCCCGACGTCGGGAGTGCGAATAATACGCGAGTGCGAAACATTTGTTTTTGCCCTGCTTCTCTCGATTTACCTCACCCCCTCTCACCACCCGCTCATGCTCCCTACCGCCACCTCTCCTGTCGCTCGGTGAGCGAGACCGGCGACGGGAGGGGGAGGCAGTATTCAATTAGAGACGGTGTACGCCACACCGGGCCGCTCGCGCTCATGGATGGCGGGAGGAGGGGGGGGGGAGCTTCCGTTTTCGGTTATATTATACTTAATTACAGGGTGACAACGATTCGCTCGGGCTGCAGAGGCGGCAAATGACAGTGCGGCAGCGGCATCAACGGCACCTCGGAAATTACCTCGGGGCTGAGCCTTAGATCCCTCATAAGCACTCTCGGACCGCCTTCTTCTTTCCCACGGACCTGTCTCTCTCTCTCTCTCTCTCTCTCTCTCTCTCTCTCTATCTCTCATTTCCCCCTCCCCTCTCTTTTTTTCAGACTATCTATTACTATTCTCAAAATCGAAATTAAGCCGAATAGCAGCGATAAAATATTGGATTTTTATGGCTATATATAATAATGCCGAGCCGAAACTAAGCTGTCGCGCGCACCTTCTTTCGTCTTACATTAGAGATCCTTTTCACGCTCGTCCATATATATATATATATGTATTTGATTTGTAGCCGGAAGCCGTGTAGCGTTAACGCACCGCCATTCCAGTTTCGCACCTGCTCCCGAGCTGCTGCGAAGCAAATTTAGCCGGGGGTTCCGGCACAAAAAATAAAGGGACAATCGCCTGCGTCGAGTGTGTATCATAGTGCATTCTCGCTCTCGCTCTCTCAGTCTCTATCCTCTCTCTCTCTCTCTCTCTCTCTCTCTCTCTCTCTCTCTCTCTCTCTCTATCTTCTCTCTATGTCTTTCTCACTGTATTTTTCTATCTCTTTCTCTCCCTGTCATTCCGTCGGCCCCCTCACCGTTTGGCCCACGGTAAAATTGATCAGCTGCAAATACTGGGCGTTCCATCATTTCTCGAGTTTTAATTAAAGCTCTCGAGAAAATAGCTTTTAAAATTCTATTACAATCAAAAAGTAAAAACAAAAAAATAACACGAAAAAATAATAAAAAAGAAAAAAAAAAGAAGCCAGAGGGAAAAACGCACATTCGGGCGCGATCGGCACAGCAAATTTTCCCACATCAATCACGAATGACCCCCGGGAAACTTTGACAAATTCCAGACGGGAGTTAATCCCCCTCTGGCGCGCTTTTAATACACCTTCCGCCCTTTCTTCTTTATTTTTCTCTCCCATCCCGCGCGATTCCCGTTGCAATCGACGCGCAATATTCACTGTAACAATGTATTGCGCTGAAACAGAGAGAAATCGCGCCTTATATATCGAAAAAAAAAGCCAGCCATCCTAGGTGATATATATATATATATATATATATACCGTTACGCCGGCGCGCTGTATGTTGCGCTTAATTGATTTCCTTTCTGTCTGTATATGCGTGTATATATAGGCAAAGAATTACGTCGGCCCGCTCGCCCGAGTCCGCCGCGAATTCCCAGTCGATTCCGATCCCCGGCGTCAGAAAGGGAGGGAATTTGCAAAATTTACGCGCGCTTCCCCTCGAATGGACGAATGGAAATTTAGCGAAATAGGCCTTTCTGCCTGTTTTCATCGCCTGTCTCCCCCCCTCTCTCTCACTCTCCTTCTCTCTAACACTCCCTTTAAAAGAGCTTGAAATGAGTTTGTATCAAATCAAGCTTAAAATAGCTGTACTCTTTTCAATTGTTTAAATGAGTTCGTGTCTTATATAATTTAATAAGACTTGTAAAAAGGTATATTCTTTAAATTGGAATCAGTGAAAATCCGTACAATTTTTACAAAATCGATTTATATAAAACTTATATATATATTCACAAGTCGACAAAATTCGACAAATTTCCACATAGACCCATAGATCGGACTTAGTATACCTGAAGGAAATGGATGCTGAATTTGTATCTGCACTCACGATTTCCTCATTCACCCTACTATTCCGAGATATTTTAATCTAGTGCGACAAACTCGTCTTTTTTTTGCTATGTTTGAGCTTTGCTCACATCGAGAATGTTAATTCTATTGCAAATCTGGGTACTGCATTAAGAAGCTACAATTTCCGACTTTAAAAAGCTCTTTTTGGAGTTTTTCAAGCCGAAACATCGTTTATTGAATTTTTCATACATATTTACCCCTATTTTATCTTTTTGAATGCTACACATTCAAATTGCCATCTGTAGATATAATACGACGTAAGATATGTACATGACGTAATATATATCTATACTAGACTAACCGTAGAAAATAAAGTAACAATTTATTGTTGAACGTCGTGGATATTTTTTCTCATATCTT
Source organism: Sycobia sp. Sy_11 (assembly GCA_018907035.1). Lineage (NCBI taxonomy): Eukaryota > Metazoa > Arthropoda > Insecta > Hymenoptera > Epichrysomallidae > Sycobia > Sycobia sp. Sy_11. The sequence continues at coordinate 373,346 of JACCIC010000270.1, read as the reverse complement.
TCAATATAGATCTGAAACATAAATTTTAGAAATCTCAAATAACGATGTGTCGCGTTGCAAAAATCCATTTAATCAAAGTGAGTAGTTGTTTTTAAAGTAGAATGTTGAATCTTTTTAGTATCATTCCTAGATTTGTAATAAAAGATAAATTCTTGCTGTGTGCAATGCCCAAACATAACCAAAAACCGTTTCGATTGCAGTTTGAGGTTCGAATATTTTAGGAGCCTAGGGTAATGGACTAATTCTGAGTTTAGATTTGGAGTCAGCGTATCAAATTCCTTTGGATACACCGCCTCTGGTGTGTGAATGTGAAAATGTGTTGGTCTGTGATTATTATTATTATTATTATTATTATTGTTGTTGTTGTTGTTGTTGTTGTTGTTGTTGTTGTTGTTGTTGTTGTTGTTGTTGTTGTTGGTGTAATTATTATTATAGTAAGTAAAGATCATTTTTGTTTCATAGATACTCACATGAAACTAGACTTTTACTTCAAGTCTACTGGTTTCCGATTGCTTTATAAACATTTGATCAAAATCATTATATTAAATTGAAAATATGAAAACTTGAGAATACTAAATCGACTATAAGTCAATTGACTATTCACTGATTTATCAGAAAACTTTTCATTGTTATTTTATTAGTCAATCGAGTCATCGCCGCTATCACCGATTCAAATTTATAGAGTATATACATCGATAATATTTCGATCGATCGCTAACATTTTCCAACATAAATATCTTCCTTATTGAATTTCTGCTTATTATAAAAAGAAACTGTATTACCGTACAGCATCGCGATTCTTCCTCCAATAAATATCATGAAAAGATAGCTTTGGCTATTTACATAGTGAATGAATTCGGATGGATTCCGTATAATATTTCTATTCGAACTGCTTACGCCAAAACAACAAAAATAACAACCTACTGCGGCTTATCGCGAAAGATAGAGATACTTGCTCCTTTCATAAACATGTGTATATATATACATATATAGAAATATATATATATATATATATATATATATATATATATATATATATATATATATTATTTCTGGTGTATATGCACGAGCGAAGCTTGCACAAACCACGATAAGTTTTCCCTTGTATAACGCCGCGTTAATATCACGCCTCGTGGATATCTCGACTTATAGGGGTATGGGTGACGAAGGGAGGCGCGCTGGGCGAGGCCGCGCGAGTCGCGAAATTAGCGAGTTTTCGAGACGGAACGAAGTAAGGCGACGCGGTTCTCCCCGCCTCTCTTCGCGCCGCGGTAGCTCGTTTAATCGAGCGCGGGACGCACGAGGGAAACGTATCTGTGGCAGAAGAAAGAGAGAGAGAGAGAGAGAGAGAGAGAGAGAGAAAGAGAGGGAACCATTTCCTCGCACTCTCGAAACTATACAGGGCACACTCGTAGGCGTTTTCGCTGGATGGGCCGGGAGAGAGGGAGTGGGTGACGCCGAAATTTCGCGAGAGAGTCCTCCTGTCTTTGTCGCTCGCATTAATTTTCGCGTTTTAGTTTTCTGCCTCTCCCTTTCTCTGCCTCATTCGCATTTATATCTGTATTTCGGAGGGGCGGCTTCCTCGGAATGCGGGAAGAGGGTGCGAGCGCGCGTGGAACGCTTAAATTTTCGAAGTTCGACGCGAAACAGGAGGGGAACGAAAAAGACAGAGAGAGAGAGAGAGAGAGAGAGAGAGAGAAGAGTTCGAGTTAGATTACTCGAAAGATTTTATGGCAGCCGAAGGAAATTTTTTTGGCCTTTTTTCCTTTAACGCTCTAGGGGAATTATTGAGAGTACGGCTGACAACCTGGTTGAGTTGTGGATCGAGAGGGAGAGAGAGAGAGAGAGAGAGAGAGAGAGAGAGGAAGAGAGAGAGAATGAATTTCATCGACCTGCGGTTGTTTACATTTTTTAACTTCATCCACGTAGAGAATTTAGAATAGATAAGCGGCGAACGTACGACAGAAGTTGATATTTATGCGCGCAACCAGTTCTACACGATCCAACTAGATCTTTGCCATTGTTATGCTAAACGAATTATTCATAAGTTGGCCTATATAACTATATATACGTGAATATATAACTGTACCGAAGGTCCAGCATGATAATAAATGAATTTTAATTAACGCATTATTATCGAGCTAAATAAAATCGAAGCGATTGATGATATTGTTTGAATATGTTGCAATTATTCAAATACACATCTCTTACTAGCTACTGTATACACGATAATCTTGCATTGAAAAATAATTGTAACGAAGCACTCTTCACCCGTCAGTCCTGATTCGCCAAAGTCGTTGTTGGAAGCCGACGGAGAAGTTTTTTCCCCAATTCCATCCTCCCGCCAAAATATACCTCGAACTTAAAGCCAATTTTAAAAGAGCCCGTGGCATTTTTCTCGCTCGAACGCGTCGCGCGCATCGGGCGCAACTCAGCGCAGCGATGATCTTTTATTTAGCTCCGGCATTATGAAACTTTTGCCGAAGCTCCAACTGTGGAGGAAAAAATTTTTACCCTCCTTCCTCCTCTCTCTCTCTCTCGTCTTACTTTCAGGATTCTAGCGTCAAAAATCACAGACGAACACATACGTACATATATATAATTATTTATCTAATTTTTTGGAAATGCGAAGAATTGTGCATTCAGCAATAAAGTTTGAAGATAAATATTACGTTATTCGTGAAATTTGCACACGTAAAGGAACTTTCTTAATTGGCTGCGTAAGATAATATTTATATAGTTGCGAATTAAGTAGTCTATTAAATAGTCTAGACCTATCGCGGCGAGTCAGCATCGCAAAGAGACAAAAAAAGCATTATAGTTTGACAAAATTTACAAAAAAAAAAAAAAAAGATAGAAAAAATTAATTTTATCCTCAATGCAGACGCACGCGCTCTTCTCCATTCTTCCGCGATGAACGCGAAATTCCCAAAGTTCGCGCGCGCGGGCACGCGTAATGTATAGCGTTATATTATTACGTTACAGAAAGTTTTGAAAGCTTCTCGGCGGCGGCGGCTACTCCGAAAGTCGCAGTTGGCTTAAAACGTTTCCCTCCCCCCTCCCTCATAGCTCCGCCACCTCTCCGCCCATCCCGGCGACCTCTTTCTGGCCTCCTTCCCGCGAGCGAGCCCGGCGCACGTTAAATTATTCGACCGCTAAAACGTCCGTTGTAATGCAAATCAAGCTTATATACTCGGGCGCGACGAGCGGCGATAAAACAGAAAAATTTACACGAGCCCCCCCCCCCTCCGCGACGTTAACAACTGCTCGGCAGTACTACCGTGCCTGCTTGCTCCCGTGTATGCGTGTATATATATATATATATATATATATATATATATATATATATATATATACTGAGTCGATGTAATATTTAAACTTTTCCTCACGCGCACCCTCCGCTTTATAACCGGGTGGAACAAGAGAGTGAAGCGCAAGAGTGAAAGGGAAAAAATTAGGTAACGAGATGCATGCACGCTAGAGAGAAAGCATGAATACAGGAAATAATTGTGATCTTTCGACGTTTTCAGGGCGCGCCAAAAGCGAAGGTCAGGTAGTCAATGGTGCGTGGGGGTGGCGGGGGGGGGCGAGGGTCTGAAAAAGCAGCAGATGAGATAAACGAGCACGGGGCTACGGCGGTGTAAGCGTGCTCGATACCGGGAGTTACGGGATTAATCGTCGTTCGTCCCGAGCGACGTTGAAAAGAAAAACAAGGATACAGGCTACGTAATAAATATATATCTATATATAGAATACGAACAGAAGACTGTCCGGATTTTCACCTGGGCCCCTTCCACGTGTACGTAATATACGGCATACATAGCGCCACGGCGCTCCCCTTCGCGGTACCAGTACTGCCTTTCCCCCTCCCTCCCCCTTTTCTGTTTGAATCGATTGAATGTACAGAGAGAGAGAGAGAGAGAGAGAGAGAGAGAGAGAGAGAGAGAGAGAGAAGCAGTGAGAAAGAGAGATGTCGCGCGGAGTCGAAAAAGTCCATGGACCCTTATATATAGTCACGTGTATATATGTACATATATATATATATATATATATATATATATATATATATATATATATATATATATATATATGATACAAGGGGAAGTCGAACGGAAACGCCAACCTGGTCTTTATGTTATTCTCCCCCCCCATCCCTCCCCCCGTACGAACGGGAGAACGATCAAACCGCGTGCGCCTCTGTAAAGGGAGAGTTCTTTCTGCGTTGCGTTATTTTTCTCTCTCCCTCTTTTGGAGCAAATCGACGGGCCCGTCGCACGCTCGTTCACGACTAACTTTCGGAGACGCCTCTCATTCTCGCCCGCGTGGCCGCGCCAAAAATCACTTCTCGCGGCGGGCGGCTTTGATTTATCGCGACTACCCGCACGCGTATACGCACGCATAAAGGATAAATATCGATAGAACCGTACTGTAAGCTAAATACCTTGGCGCCCACTCCCCTATCCTCTCCCTTCTCGACTCGTTCATATACCTATACCCTCTTTTACAACGGGCGCGCGCACCGATGCACATCGAAAGTTTATGGCTATGTCGAATGATCGACAGCTCGCGGGCAACGCGGCGGACTCGCTTATAACGTACAAATACATACATATATATATATATATATATATATATATATATATATGCGCCCGTATATATATATATACACGTACACACACACACACACACACACACACATAAGCACGCGCACACGGGTGCGTACGACAAAGCGAGCGCGGCGAGCGGCAAGCCCGCGTAAAAGCCGCTTTTACGGCCAATTTGAGGATCTGGGATAATAGACCGCGCGAGAGAGACAAGGGGGAAGAGAGAGAGAGAGAGAGAGAGAGAGAGAGAGACAGAGAGAGCGTGTGAGGAGGGGGAGAGAGGTAGAGGAACACAGGGCGGGAATGAAAAGCCGGATAGGGAAAACCGGCTCTATTGTGCGTGCTCGGCGCGAGCGGGCGCTTGACTTTCGACGAATTGCGTTCGACTTGCGCGCAGCGACTTTGAATGACCGACATCCGTGAGATGTATGTACCCTATATATATTAAATAGAAAGATTCGACGTTTAGTACATTGCAATGTTTTCTCTCTCTCTCTCTCTCTCTCTCTCTCTCTCTCTCTCTCTCTCGCTTTCGTACATATACACATACATACATATATATACATCACCTATCATAAGTGAATATATTCGCTCTCTGACGTTTCTCGTGTAAATACGTAACGACGCTGTGCGTCTCTGCTTTTTAACGATATGCTTTGAAGCGATTCGACTCCGCTAATGTTGTTCGCCCTTCCCCTCGCCGTTCTCGAGCGACGAGAAAGATGGCCACCGCACGCGGGGCTGGTTCTGCGTGCGTTACAGCGATAAACAAGTTTTTAAGGCTATACGAGCGATATCTATATATATATATATATATATATATATATATATATATATATGTGTGTGTGTGTGTGTGTGTGTGTGTATGTGTATATTTTTTCCTTCCTTTCATTTCATTCTTATTTACAACGAGCGTTTCGTCTAAAAGATAAATTTGGAGCAAGCATGTACACCGGCATTATGCGTGACTCGCGAGTTTGATTAAGCACTTTATTTTTAAATCCTAAAAGTAATAAATTATCGCGAGAAATCGGAAATCACCGGTTTCTTTCCTTATTTTTTCTTTTTTTTCCTTTTTATTATTTACATCACAGTCCTACGCGAATAGTTTCGCGCGTGTAATTCTATACGATGGAATTTCAAAACCGCGCAAGGTATTCCGTGTATATATGTATGGTCGTAAATTCCGTAGACGTTATTTTTTTGCGGCAAGGTGTAGTACGCGATTTCAACTATATACATAAAACTATATATATAACTTTATATATATATATATATATATATATATATATATATATATATATATATCAAACTCGACGACAGATAATTATATTTTCAGCCTTTGGATTTTAATTAAGGCTCTCTCGGAATATCTATCTCGCTAGCAATCGCGCTTTGCAGAGATTAGACGAATTTTATATACACATATATAGTGGCTTATAGTAGAAATGCTTTATCTGATAAATGGACGTTTTATCACGTGTGGCTTGTATAGAATGAAGTTTTTCTACGTCAATCGTTCCAAATTTCGTACGGGCCACGCGCGCGACTTTCACTTCTTTTTTAAACGCGCGCGCGCACGCATCCAGGCAGAATTATAAAAGATAAAAATGAAAACGATCGGTTTATTTCGGTTGATACTTGTACATAGATAAGGGATAAAATAGTGATTCGCGTTAGTACATATACATAAACGAGAACATATCTTATCTTTGGAGAAAAATTGTTCGCAGTAACAATTTTCTATTCATATATAGTATATATATATATATGAAATGCAATTATCAACCCTATGGTTTTTCTAGTTTTACAGTAAAGCTGATAATACCGCTTTCTGCGCCGTATGCGCCTCCCCTACGCGCATTCGACCCTGAACTTATTCGCGATAAGGGCCGACGGATACGATACGAAAACTTGCGAACAAAAGAGGAACAAAGAGAAAAAGGAATGAAGAAAAACGAACTCACCTTCGAAAGTTATCGCAGTTCAACCTGCCGACGACGACGGCCTATCACCGGCAGCAGCGGCCCCACGCCACAGGGAGCCAATGGAGGAGCAGCGGCCAGTCGGGCCAACGAACCGCCGCGCGCACCGGGTACACCACTATCATGTATATCTATAGACGCGTATGTAGGTGTAGTACGTGGCTCGCGTGCTCGGGCCGATAAAACGACCGGCGGCAGCTCTCTCGCACTCCCCGTCTTCCCGTCGGCGCGACGGCGGCGCGCCGAACAAACGTCGTCTTTTCACGCGAATCTCGGGGCCTCGGCTACCCGGCCCCTACCCCCCTACACTCCTTGATGTGATAATAGCACTCGCGTCGACCCCCCGCGTTCTACGCCGCGCGCTCGGGCCCGATGGCGCTGCGATGCCACATAATAATAATAATAACAACAACAACAACAAAAACGGCTCGGTCTTACTCTGCGGCGGCACACCTGCGTAAGCCGTCTGGATGACAAGGATGACGACGGTGGCGGTGACGACGACGATGAGGTAGACGCGGAAAAACAATATATCTATATATATATTGAATTATACATGTACATCATATACACACTCGGGTGGCACTGAATTAATCCTCCTCCTACTGGGCGATCGTCGCCACGCGCCTCAAGCCCGCGTAAGTGTACACGCATACGGACAGAATATCGGGCTACGTGTGCGCACAACCGTGAGCGAGGCGATCGCGTGCGTATCACATACTCGGCGCAGGGCTCGAGGCACGCGATAGCGGCGACGCGGGAATTGCAACAACAACGGAAAAAAACAAGAACAACAGCAACAGCAACAGCAACAACGAGAACGACGACGACGACGACGACGACGACGACGACGGAACTCGGCCGCTTTGCGTAACAATCCGAAACATACGCGCGGTCGCGTCCTCGTCTCGCGGCGCCGCGGCACTGACTGGCGATCGCGGCCGCCGGCTGGCGCGCGCGGGCTATATAATCGCGCGATATCTGACAAGCCGCGAGCGCGCGCACCCGGCGCGAGACTCGCGATTACGGGCGGACACGCGCGCGAACGGGATAGTTCGCTCTCTCTCTCTCCGGCCCGCGCGGGCGGGCAGGCCGGGCCAGCGCGCAGGCTCGTACCGCGGCCGTCGCGTACACACGGCCAAGGAGGCGGCATCTAGCGGTCGCAGATTCGCATCATTCGCGAATCCTGCTGATAGTGCACGGTATAGGGATATTCGCGGAGGGATGGCGGCTGGTGTTTTCTCGGGCCACGGGGTGCGATGGTTACGGCGAGCGGTGTTAGGGTGTGTTTGGCACAGGGTCGGTGGGGGACGCTCGTGAAGAGACGTATTACTCGGTACATTAGATGCCGATGTCCCGGAGACGAAGAATAGAGGTAGAAATTTCCCGTCGTAACGGATGTGATCTGATTAACCATTACTTGCGAGATGGTAGCGGCGCGAAAAGTGTGTCGGCAGGTTTTGGAAAATTCGCCTCCCGCGTGGACAGTCGACAGGCTTCGATTAGCCTTTATATGAATATCCGTCTAGTGTTTACCATTAATGTTATATCAGCCTTTTCAAAAATTTTTAAAACAAACTTTACATTTAAGTCTTATACGTTCATCCATATGCTAGTGTATTTTGTTTTTGCCCGGGGTGCCGCTACGATTTTCAAACGTGGAAGTAGGGAAGGGTCGATCAATGTCGGACGAACAAGTTATTGGGACAATGGTCATATATATTTCACTTTCTATGGTTTTATGCGATATTAGCACGAATTATCTAATATGATTTCAGACTGATTCATTGGTATATACCGATTAATTCAAACATATCTTGATTGTGCATATAAATGAAACCTCATACTGCCTTAATCCGATGCGATACATGAATCGCTATATTTTTTCAACTTAAAGTTGGGTAAATTTTGCTTGGCTTGAACATCTCGAACATCCGAAAACTAAGCGGTTATACATTTAACAGAATATTTGATACTTTGTAATTCTTAACAGGTCAATATTTTTAAGGAGAAACTTAAGCGGAAAATTTTTGCAGCTTAATATCCAACTTCATTCTAATAGCTAACTTCATGTAAAAGTATGAAACTTCGCATTTATACTGTTACTGACAAGTCCATAAAATTACGTTCTTTTTCTCTAAATTACTTCATAGCTTGCGAAGATTGCATGTCTGAACGATAAAAAAAAACTACCCCATGTCACAGTACGGATCGATAGAGGAAGTAAGAAACAAAGTAAGCAGAAAAAAACATATAAGCGGTGGTTATAGCTAAATTACGTTTAAGTACTCTTTCCAAAGTTAATCACCAAAAAGCACATGGGAAAAAGTCATTGTGCACTGATTCACCGAGATTTTATGATTTACAAAAGAATTGCCAAATTAAAGCGTCTATATTTTGCGCGAGTCTCGATGAAAATCGATTCCTTCCTAAGACCACGAAACTCCGTCCAGAGATAACCGAAGGATCCCGTCCCGTATACACAGCACATACATACCCGACCGAGCAAATCGTCATTATTGCCGAGCCGTAATTCGTGGACACCGCGTCGATCGCGTACGTTATACCCCCCCCCCCCATGCCCCACCGAACGAGACTCGGCGAAAATCAAAGTTTAGCGGCCAGTCTCGGCGCAATCTTGCAGAAAAAGCGAGAGAGAGAGAAAAACCAACCCCTAGTCTCGCGAGATTCTCCGCGCCCCCTGGCCAAGCCCTCTCCTCCCCTCGAGACGGCGCCGTCCATTTTTGGGATTACGAGCAGCGCGCAACGAGCGCGGCGAGAGGGGGCGGGGAGGGGGACGCGTCGATTTCCAAAAGGCGCGCGGTCACGCGGTAGCGGGAAGGCGAGCAAGGGGGTTCGCAGGGAGGCAGCCGGGGTGGCTAGCCCTGCGAAATATGTTGTAGATTCGTCGGCGGCGCGGGGCGAGCGGGTGGCGGCGCGGGGAACGGCGAAGGGGGCAGGGGTTAGCAGGCTCGCGCCGATGAATGCGGTCGGCCGTAGACTAGGGATTTTATTGATTTCAACCAACCCTCGCCGCGAGGCTTCCGTGGCCGCGGTGTGCGCGCGCGAGTGAGAGAGTGAGAGAGAGGGAAACAGCCAATACACGCGTATACCTGTCGGCTAGGTAGAACGAGAGAACGCGCGCGAGAGAGAGAGAGAGAGAGAGAGAGAGAGAGAGAGAGAGAGAAGGAATGAGGGGATGAGAAAGAAGACGAAAGAGGCACGCGCGGTAGTACGAACATATAGCTTCTAGTTCGACCAGAGGGGGAGAGAGGGAGCGGTTAATTATCGCTCCTTGATATATATATATATATATATATAGCGTATGTGTGCGCAACCCCTTAGCCGGGCCTATACCCCCATTCGTCTTTCTCTCCTTCGCCCGAGGCTCGGGGGTTTTTTCACCCCTGACATCGTGGTGCAGAATACTTTTCATCGGTTTTCTATACTCGCAGACCAACGGAGCGGCTCTGCCATTATTGTTCGTCGAATTTTTGCGCGACTCGATGAGCGAGAAAAATTTATTGCCAATGCCGAATTGTCGTGAGTTTGAAGAGTTATTTACCGTAAGATATAATATTAAAATTTTTTTTGTATACCGTTATAATATACTCGAAACTCTATTGGTTCTGCTAATTTTGAGCAAAAGAAGGTTTCTTTCGTCAAATATATCGCATTACAAAAAGCGAAAACAAGAATTTGTAGATGTATTATCTATTTGGTGAAATTATATTAAATGATTAATTCCGCTTTTCATCCCTCGATTTTATTTAATGAATACGTATTCTTGCGAAATTGCGCTGCAAATGTAGGATAACGTCATAAAGTTGACAGTAACGAAGTTAAGATAATGATTGTTTTGCATTGCAGTAATCTCTTGGCTGTCAATAAAATATAAATCCGCTGGATAAAAGCATCGACAAGTGCATACGGATTTTAAATAGAAGATTTAATAAAATGCTCTTTCATAACAAGTTGAAATTTATTTAACTATATTTATAGAATAAAATTTAAAATTCATTTAACTAGATTTCGGATATCGTAAGCTCTAAATATCAACTTCACGTCAGGACCTCGAATGTCACAATAACAGCGGACATACATTTTTCATCCATTTCTAGATAATCCAAATTTTATACAGAACGCTGAACATTCCACTTTGTTTTAAGTTGAAGTACCAGTCATTAATACGTCACGTTGAGGCCCATGACGGCTCGATCGCTAGAGCGAAGTACTAGTAACTTGGTGATCCGAGTTCCAATCCCGGTCTCAGCCGATTGACACAAGCACGGCTGTAATAATTTACACGTGCCTTGTTTACAAACACATTGTACATCTCGGACGCTGATTAACACCGGTATTTGGAATCATAAATCGAGCGACGTTAAAAACTCACGTTGATTCGAATATGATGGGCTTATAGATAAATAAAAAGAATTAAAAACTACATGACTAAAGAGATTCAATTGTTTATCTACATTTATCTTTCATCGCCAACATTTCTATTTCCATCGCAGTTATGATATCTTCCCAAAAGTTATACAATAAACATGTCTAATTCAGCAATGCATGAAACAAATAGCTTTTTTCGACAACTAGAAAGTTGCCCACTGATGGATACAATGAGTATAGGTGTATAAACGTATATACTATATATATCAATTAAAATCGGATACGATTTTGTGCATACACCTGTCAGGTCCGACATCGCTCGTGAAAAGTAAACAAAGCGAAAATTAAACGTCGCCTCCAAAGTCCGAGATGCGCGCTTCGATCGTTCGTCCAGAACATCGAGCTCCAAGCCATTTTCTTCCACCCGATCGACCAATCGATGGCACTTTTTGAGCGACTATAAAGCGATTACGCGTACCTTTATATATATATATATATATATATATATATATATATATATATATATATACCCCGGCGATAGCAGCTAGCAGTGCAGTGCTGCGCGACAGTAAAGCATTAAAAAAGTAAACTTAACGCGATCTTCGATTCTTTATCGAGGCACTACTTCAAAGGGAAATCTTGAAAATAAGCTCCGTGAACAACGCCAAAAAAGGAAAGTGTGCGTAAAGGAGAGAGAAAGAAAGAGAGAGAGAGAGAGAGAGAAAGTACGGGGGTGTATTTAACGATTCGCGCGCGTTTCCTTTTACGACGTGTCGGCCCGCGCAGCCACTCCCGATGCGTTTCAGAATTAACCCGATTGCTCGATGAGTGTCCCGGGTTCCATGCCGAAGGTCGCGCCAGACTAGAGGTGTGAGCTGTACACGGAACACAGGGTGGATCCATTGTTTCTACAACCTGTCTTCTCTCTCTCTCTCTCTCTCTCTCTCTCTCTCTCTCTCTTTTTTCATCGTCTATACATCTTTAACATTTCTTTGACTGTAACATCAACGATAACTTCGTTTAATCGGGCGGCCCGCGCGCGTGCGCGGAACTCGCGATTCCGTCTCTGCCCCCCCTCTCTCCACCTCTTTCTCTCGACTTCCACGGGCGGGAATTCTCGCTCAAAGAGAATTCTTAACGATCAAAGTTGAACATCGCATTTTTCTGCGCTTCCTATCTCTCCGACCTCCTTCCTCTTTCGTCCTCTATAGAGACCGCTCGCAGTGCAAACTCTTTGCCAGTCCCCTTATGTTTTTTTTTTTTTCATTGCCAGAATTCGCGCTCTTTCTTCCCGAATGATTATATACTGGACGATCGTATTGTTCAAGCAACGCGTGTAAACGAATATAGCGACAATTTTCTTCCATGCTCTAATTTGGCCTTGTAATTATTCAAGGATCCAAATTAAAAAGATAATTGGATGGTGGGAGATCTCTGGTTGTCCAGTTGAATATTCGAAGCGTCGAAGCGAAGAAGCTCAACTTTAAGAATCGTCGAGAAAGTTTGTTGGCAGCGGCTGTTCCTTCAAGCCAAATGGATAACCAGCACTTCTACTCGGGGATTTTAAGGAGATTGCGAGAAAGAATCTGATAGCGGATCTAAAAGAAAAATGCAGATATATATATATATATATATATATATATATATATATATATATATATGAGAGAGAGAATTAGAGAGAGAGAGAGAGAGCGAGAGAAAGAAATGGTGATTCCACTTGGACCATGCAGTTACTTTCTGCAGTCCACACTGAACTGTCAGAAAATTGTTGAATTGCCATTCATCTTTCTAGCTATTCAGCTGACCTTACCTATAAAATTAATTTATTTATTAGAGTTGAAGAACTATGCCTTCAAATATTTTGTGTCTCGAGGAGATGAAATAGAAATCATTAGAAGAGCTGTATGAAATAAGGGAAAACGTAGTTAAAGATTGTTTTCAGCAATAAAGGAAACGTTATTCATTGGTTTGCAAATGTTTACTAAAACTATACTAGTCAGGTTTGTCAATGATTAATAGCATCTTCTAAGGATATTAGTTACATTAAAAATGAATTTAAAGAAATTGGTTAGAATATAAAATATGTTATCGTTTACCACATACCAGTAACAAGTTCCTATAGGCACAAATTATGAAAATGGCCAGTTTTTCAAATGTAAAAGGTCAAAACTAACACAGAATTACAAATATGAAATACCGTAACGGCAGAAAACTCAACTAGAAAATGGTAGAAAGAAACGTAATAGCATTTTTTCTGACATTGATTTTCAATAGAATTTACAAGCAAATAATAATAACTTTAACCATTATTGTTTCTACTATATTTTACTAGCTTAAGTCCCCAGACGATTTGAGCACCTGCTTTATAAACTTATTTTGAATACAAATACTTAAATCTTAAAAGTTGAATACAAAGAAATTTCTTTGAAGATCGAGACCAAGATCCAACTCCAGGCTGTCATCAAGCAATCAGAGAAAATTCTACCACCTCTATGTTGACTATTATTCCTTAAAACTTACTCCTACTGAGTTTTCTATTTGTTCAATACTTAAGATCTAACATCTTGTGCAACCATCTTTTGTATTTCATACACCAGCTATTTTCGTATATCATCTTTATATATACTTTCATTCGGGGTGCCGTAAACAGCAAAATATTTCATTTTCAGCAAATTCCACAGAAACCTTTGTCATATAGGATACGCAGGGGATGTTTTTCTGAGAATGCTGATGAATAAAAATATTTAAAAAAAAATTAAATTCCTTTTCGTTACTTACGTCCCCGTGAGTGTTTAACGAATATATTATATTTCAGTAGTCTATATGATAATTTAATCTAAAACTTATTCTTATTTCAATTTGGACTATCTTAATTATCTGTTTTGAAAATAAATGTATATAAATTTATTTTTATTTCTTTGTTTTTTTTTAATCAAGGATTCAACTTATAATATTATAATAAATAATAATGTTTTAATAAGATTTATGCCTATACTTATCAACTTTTACGAACACACATTTCCTAAAGCTAACGGAACAATTGTAAAATAATTTAACCCTCCGTACAATCTTAGACACTATACTCTACTAAATTATGTATTATATCCTGTTTCTCTGATATAATATTTATACTCTTCGAAAACTTAGATAACTCCCTCAACATTCTTTCCACGAACATTGCGCGCGGAGCTTCGTCGATTTTTCGTAAACAACAATACACTTCCCCTCGTATCTTTCAATCACCATTCTCTTACGTAATCAGAATGACTTGCAATCGCTTCGTCAGTCGTCGCTGAGACGGCCCTAGAAAAAGCAACCAACGACTTCTCTTCTTAGATTCTTCGCTCCCTTCTGTTTCAGGGAGACAATTGCTCGAGAATCCCGACGCAATTGCTCGTCTCTCCCCGGGAGCAGTGCGCTCAAGGCCAAGTCCGCAAGCCTCTCCTCTCCGCGAAATTAGCGAACGATTAAGGAAGTTACCGTCGCCCCACCCACGCCCTCCCAGCATCCCCGCGCAAGAAGCTCCATCCATGTAAAGGAACCAAACCAAACAGCCGTTTGTGCAGGCAGGGCGCTGCACGCGAGGCTTCGCGCTCGTAAAGGGAACGGAGGGGTGTTTGTGTGCGCGTGTGTGTGAAGAGGGAGGGGGGGGGAGAAGGCTTCGCAGACAGCGGGAGAGATCTAATTTATCCCCTCGGTTACATTAGCTGGATTTAATTTAAGCCGAGCTCCGCCGCCAACGTTTCCTCCGTGGTGCAGTTATTCTGTTCTCTCCTCCCTACCCCCTCCTCTCTCTCTCTGTCTCTCCCAACGTATGTCATTCTAGCAAATTGTGCCTTGCGCACACGCTTACGGGATTCTGTATATATGCGTGCCGAGCCAACATATATCGGCGTTAAGGAAAGAATAGCAACCGGAAAAGCGGACGAGATGCAAGTCTCGGTGAAGATCGCATTTTCTGGCGAACCATTGGCCTTTCATCCGTGGAATGTCAATTTATAGGAAGATAATATGCCGCGGTGCTTTTCTTTGACACATATATATGGCCTACAGTGAAAGCGTTTTGCACACGTTCCTGGAATGCGCCGTTGCGATGGTATCACCGGGATCTGAAGTCTGTATGTGAAATGGTTATTACCATTTCAAGTCGCAGGTTGGGAACTTATATTTCCAGAAATCCTCTTTCAATATAATGCATACCGCATCAGTACGATGTAAAAAATATAATTCCGAATTTTTATGTTGCCTACCGAATAAAATATACATATTGATTAGTAAATTGTGGAAAAGATGATATTCTCTAGTGAAAGTAAGTTTTTATATAAAATGTTGTACACAATATGTACACAAACAAATTAGCGAAGGAATATTATAATATTTCAGTAATATTGTATAAGATTCCAAAAAAACTCATCAATTACAATTTCTTTATTCGATTATATGATTTTTCAAATGTAAGCAGATAATAATATCATTTTTCAATACAACGCTAAAGACTCTTATTAGCCCTAAGTTAAACCTGCTTGGTTCTCGTGATTAAAATGACAATTGACTTAATCTTACAAGGCGAAGAAGCCCCAAGTTATGGATTACGGCCTTGGTACAAATTGAGCGAAGTAACTCCGATTACTTCTAGAATGAGCCCTGTAAAGTTTTAGGATTCAATTTTCCTGCATTCTCGAGATATGGTAACTTTTAATGCATATCTTTAGTATCTAATTGAATAAGAGATCGTATAAGTATCGTACAAGTTTTATAAGAGACCGTACAAGTTGTACATTATTTCGTTGTCATTTGCACAAATTTACACATTGTAAATAGCCATTATAAGCTGTCATTTGTCGTATATACTTTTATCATCATTTTAATATGAAGAACTCGTCATGTTTAATTCAACATTGCTCTGAGTGAGCAAACTTGTAGGATCTGGTTTACTCGTTTTAGAGCTAGTAATTTCATTTGCTTCGACAAGTTGAAATTTTTGATGATAATGATTTGCAGGCATTATGTCTTTGGAACTTAATTTATCAACAGTAGGAAAACGACATAAAACTTTCAGTTCATCATATGACATTGATCTTCATGTGAATTGTACCCATAGAATAGTGAAAGATGTTCTTTCGCATGCGAATCGCGGATTTAACAATAGAGTTAAGTTTTCATTAAAAAAATCCCATGAGGAAGATTCTTATAGATTCAATTGCTAATGGCAAAGAAGAAGAATTAACATTTTTGCGGGTAAATATTGGGCTCTAAAATGATGCAAAAAATATTATTAAATGATCGGACCTGCAATGCTCAAGTCTCACCCAAATGCACTCCACATATGGGACGTAGTGATTTCAAATGACTAAATAAACAACAAGATAATTTTACACGACGGCATAAATATTATGGTAGAATTAGTATCTGGTGAGAAGTGAATGATCGAGGAAATCGAAACGCGTCCTTATCTACTAGACCAGTTCTGTTATATGAGTTGTTTTGTATACATCCATCAACGACACGAAAGACTGGTGCAAATTTTGTCGAATGGACTTGTGCTGAAAGGTCAATTTGCTGAAAACAAATATTTACCGAAATAAATTTCCTTTTTCGTGTGTGTGTGTGTGTGTGTGTGTGTGTGTGTGTGTGTGTGTGTGTGTGTGTGTGTGTGTGTGTGTGTGTGTGTGTGTGTGTGTGTGTGTGTGTGTGTGTGTGTGTGTGTGTGTAGATTGTATTACATATATGTAGATTATATATGAATTTATATATATATATATATATATATATATATATATATATATATATCGCGGAATCTTGCATTTATCACAGACAAATATTAACGACGAGGGCTTTGAGTGGCAAGAACAAGATTTCGTCGAGTCATCTCGGTGACGCAACGAGCGTTCGCGCTTCGAACGAGCAATAGGCCGTACGTGTTTAGTATTTCAGCGCGTTGCGCGGCTCTCCTAATTGAAAATCTTTGTACGCGACGCGCTTTTATAACGTAGGCGCGTGCGCCCCGGTCTATTCGTATGCTGGGCGGAGCGACATCGCATTGGCACCCGCGTCCTGGAGGAAATTCTAGTTTTCTCCGTGATGCAGCATCCTGAGAGCTAATGTCAGTTTACTTTTGCGAAACAGTGGCGGTGACTTAATTTGAGCCGTCACTGCCGCGCCGGTCCACCTTTCACACTTCCCTAAGCCACGTGCCAATGGTAAGATAGGCGCACTCTGTGCGATCGATGCGTAGCGAACGATCCATTCGTCGCTAATATATTTTATAGTTTGCTTATTAATTACTAAAGTCTTATTTGTATCATTTACATCTCATCCATATACTACGCATCCATGTCCTTTCACGTTCCTGTATTTAAACATTGCAAACATATATCTTCAAGGAATTCACAATAACATTACTGTTCGACTTTTAATTAACATTAAATCTGTATATAACTATTTTTCTAGTCAATTCGGTATATGACCTGTACATGTTTCGTCAGTTTTATAAAATTTACAATTGCCCATTTATAGTTTAAAGTGTACGTAATTATTTTTCGTATGAATTCTATATATTTACATGTCTAACTTACTACAAAAATAGTTACGCGCATAGTTTTTAAGCCACCTAAGCTTGGAAACTAATGAATACAGGAAGATAGAATTAAATATTGTATTTTTTTCGAATTTTCCTTGCGCAATTTCTTTTCGGCATATTTACTTTTTAAAATAATATAATTTTATTTTTTTATTATTTTCAGTACATATAATTTAATCTCTAATTTTTATAAAAATATTTTTTGACAAATTTTTATATTAACATTTAAAAAAAAATTAAAGTCTAGTAACCAGTAGCATATTGCTAGGTTTATTTATTTGATTATACAGTTAATATTCGGTTCTCGAATTGGAACGGAAGCATACTGAATGCTTCCGCCAGCTTATCGATCTTTTCGATCGGGTTTTGAAATTTATTTCCATTAGTATATACTTCCTTTAATTTGATTCTGTTTTTACCATTTTAAATATTTTATTTGTTTAAAATCAACTTTTTTAATTCTATTTTTTCCCAGCACTATCTTCATTCGATTTCAAAATAAGTAAATAAATATAAGCATACTGATTCAATAAAAATTAAACCATTAAAATATCGAAAATAACAAAAAAAAAAGTAAAATAAATCATATTGTTTGGTATTGACTGGTACTTCGATAGTAGCAAACCAAATGTCAAAGCATTTTATGACTTTTCAATTACGTATTCTTGCATTATATCGGCTATAAAATTCATTCGCGATTATTCCGTAAGTATACACATTATGCGCACGAGCTTGGATAGAAAAAAATCATCCCAATTGCGCAATAATCATTAAGAATTTATTCGCATAGTTCTGAAATTATGCGTACATAAGTCGCCAGCGTTTTCAGCCAATTAACTGTATATCTATATATATACACGAATACTTTCCTCCAGACTTTTCTGTTCTGAACTTCTCTGTGGGTAAATTATATATATATATATATATATATATACGCTCGGCTGTCAGCTCGCGCCGATTTACTGCCTTTAATGCCACGTTGGCGTGTGTACATACCCTCATATACATATATACCATTTTTCCCTCGCCGATAAATACATAATTACAATTTGCCAGCGATGCTTGAAAAAATGCCCGTTGGCGAAAAAACAAACAGCGCGACGGGCATTAAACGTGGCAATAAGTACGGGATGCAACGAGCGGTATATACGAGATCTATAAATATATCTATGCGCTGTGGAGAACGAGACCGGACCGTGCAGAAGGTGAGAAAGCTAACGCCCGAGTACTGCTGTAATATACAGCGGTAAGGAAGGAGCTGCTGTATATATATACACACAATATATATATATATATATATATATATATATATATATATATATATATATATATATATATATATATAGAATTGGTAAATACAGTGCGGGGCACGCGCGAACTGTGACAGGCACGCAGAGAGTCACGGAGGGAGAGCGAGGCAGCGGAAAAGAGAGAGAGAGAGAGAGAGAGAGATAGAAACGGAGTAGTATATAGGAGAGGAGGGCCAAGCTGAATAGTAAACGGTAACGCGCGGACTCGCGGCGCTAGAGTCCTACAGTATACTGTGGAGACGCCGGGTCACTTTATTGTAATTGCGCTGTCGCCCCCCTCTGGCTCTCGGTCGCG
The DNA here is from genome assembly GCA_018907035.1 of Sycobia sp. Sy_11. Classification (NCBI taxonomy): domain Eukaryota; kingdom Metazoa; phylum Arthropoda; class Insecta; order Hymenoptera; family Epichrysomallidae; genus Sycobia; species Sycobia sp. Sy_11. The sequence goes on along the minus strand of JACCIC010000270.1, from coordinate 354,180 downwards.
TTCTAATAATACAGGGCGAGCGCGCGCTGCCGTTTCGCAGGCCCCAAGCGCCGGACAGCTTCATTAAAGCCGCCGCGTAGGCCTAAAAAAGACCGGTTGGTCCAAGGGCTGAGTTGGGTGGGAGGACGAGGGGAGGAAAGGCGCGCGACACAATAATGAAAAGCATTAAATAAGCGAGGGAAAGGCGAGTGTATTATATATATATATATATATATATATATATATATATATATATATACGTGTATACAGAGGCTGGAAAAACTTCTATTCTCCGCTATACGACATTCCGGCAATTTTAATGCGAAATATTCTCCCCCTTTGTGTTCGATGCTTTATACTCCTGTGCCTCGGTGTCGTCGAATTTAATTAGCCGAAGTGAGCCTCTTTTGGAGAGGGGCTGGAGGGTATGAGAGGAGAAACTAAAGGAGGGCGTAGGAAACCAATTATGTATCGTTTAATCGATCTGCGAAAGTGCGAATAGCGAAATCATCGCAACTTTATATATGCAAATGTATGTGTGTGTGTGTGTGTGTGTGTGTGTGTGCATACGCGCATGTGTATACGAACTAACAGGAGACAGGACGCGATAAGCATCCGAAGCTTCACGTGATCGATTTAAATTAAATAATTTGTGCGACGACAGCCTGACTGATACTTCGACTTTTCGCCGGACGATAGGAGTCCGGCGGCGTTCTAACCAAAATGTTGCGTTATAATTTTGAATGGAGAGCTTAGCTGCTTATTACGTACAGGAAAGCTATTATAATTGGTATATTAACTATTCGTACCAAGGTGCGGTGAACATTTTTCTTCTTATTCATTACAATCATATATTTTCTACTCTCGTGTTTATATCAGACAATATATATATATATATATATATACGTTTAGAAGGCTTGATTACGTGTTCGGGCTCGGCCATAATTGAATACGCTAACGTACAAATTTAAGTCAAATTAAATGACAAGGTGGCCTTTGTATTAATTGATTAAGTGTGTTGAGCGAGATCTGAAGATTTCAATCCAACAAGCTTATTTGTCAGTGAAACTAGTCTTGTAAGTCTTCTAAAATCGAGTTAATCGGATATTACATTTTTTGTTTTTGAGAAGTTGTCAGAGATTCTGTTCTGATAGTAGCGGTCAGATTTACAAAGATTAGAAAATATCATTTTTACCGCCGAAACGAGGCGAAATTCAATTAAATCTTAATCCAATAATGAATCGCGGAAAAAAATAATCAATTGCCGTTATACAATTTGCGCGTCAAGTTCACTCGACTTTTACCATAAAATCGATTTTATGGTATTATCACTCAGGTTCTCTCCAATGTATTTCGCTTCCTCCTCCACCCAGCCCCAGATTCGTCGACAGGTGAAAGGTTGCACCTTACTCGCGCCTACTTTTCGCAACGAATCCACGCAGTCGGGCGTTCTTCCACACGTTTCGACTTATATATATATATATATATATATATATATATATATATATATATATATATATATATATACACACCACACCTATGCAGCGACTCGCCTCTCTGTCTCTATCTCTCTTCTTTTCCCTAGGGTATTCCTGAGCTATGTATATATATATATATATATATATATATATATATATATATATATATATATATATATATAGAATAGCTCGGGCGCGGACACGTCGGCCGCAGCGGCTCCCCGAGCGCGAGCGGTGGCGCACGTAGTGATTACCGGAGGGACATAGGCGCTCTCGACGCGCGGCGCGGCCGTCGGAGCCGGCCGAGCGCGGATCCATACTATATACGGAATTCCGTATAATCATGGGCCAGGAGAGCCCAGCCACGCGCCGTCGCTCTCGTACGTCCCGGCGGAGCGACGCGGGGCTCTCGGAAAAGTGGACGCGGGGCTTTTTCTCTCTCCCGTTCACTCTCTCGCTCTCTCCCTGACCCCGTCGCTCTCTTTTCGCGCGTCGCGCGCGTCTGCGAGTTTTATACCGCCAGCCGAGCGCATCGCACGGGAACTTTCGGTGAAAACGTCAGCTCGACGACGGTCTCGACGGTGTGGTGTTGGTCGGCTGTCGCCGATCGATCGATCGATCGTTCTTTCCTGTTTTTTCTCGAGCGGCGACGGTTCGAGTACTCGAGATTTCGGATTTTCGAAGGAAGAATAATATTAAAAAAAAGTTGTAGGCCTGTACGATCGACTTTGAGCGTACAGGGCATTGAGAGTAGATCAATTGAGAATATCCGAGCTGGATCTAGAAAATCATGCTTGCACGAGTTCATCTTAATCTTATTTTATAGATGAAGACAATTCGATCTTGGGACGACCGACCATATGAACTGATATTTCCATTAGGAGATCCGAGCTTTAAGCTTACACGATTTCGTACTTTCCTCATTGTATTCGCTTAAATCCGAATGTTTGTTAAATATATGATGTTGATTATAAAAGTTGGCTTAATTGACATTCGCAACTATTACTCACTGTTCTTAATGTATTCTTATTTCTATTTGTTTTGATATAATTTATTTTATGAATTTCTATGTTTCACATTAAATCTTTGTAGAATTCTCTGTTTAAATTAACGAAAGATTTATTAAACAAAGTATATTTAAGGTATCATTGTAATTAAAGCCTATATATAGACTATAAGACGTGGAGTCATTAGTTTAATAAATAAAAATATTTCTCTATCTATCTAATCTCAGACTTATGGGAATATTCTATCAATACAGTTACATTTAGCGGAAAAAATTTTTCTAGTTATTTCGAATACACAGAATGAAAATATCGAAATCTCTACCACTATGAGAATAAAAACAAAATTTCAATTACAATCGAAATTTCGAAATTGTAGATGTGTTTGTTTTTTGTTTCTCATGGATAGAACTCGCTGATATTTTGTCACGGCTTATGATAATAATTTTAAGAAAGAAAAAAACAGAAATTCAATGAAAATTGATTCTGGCACGTATACCGCCTTAGAGATGAATGGTTGCTACGAACGGAATTTCATGCTGAAAGCCATTTAATTACGTAGAACTCGAGCGCACAGTAAAATAAATCACCGACTTTTTATCGATCCAGAACACGACGCACCGCTATACTTATATCCCCAACGGGCTCAACTCGATCGCTTTTAATTCGACCCATCGAGTCTGTATAGTACCGTGAAAATTGCCTCGACTGTAATGTATACGCGGCAAATTGTAAAAAGTGAAAAGCAAAAAAAAAGGAAAAACATTCCTCTCCGACGCGTTCGAATTATCCCCCCTCCACCCCTCCCCCCATTTTTCAGCGCGCACGCGTACGCGCCCGTCGCTCTCGACGTACTTCCTTCAGCGCCCCACCCTCCCTCCCCCCCCCTTATAATCCGCGAGGCGAATCAACGACCGCGCGGATCTTAAATCGCGCGCGCGCGCGTTAACATTAAAATCATCCCGGACAGATTTAAAGAGACGGTCTCGATGCATCGGCGCTCGAGGCCGCGGCCGCTGCGCCGCGCCGCGCCGTGATCTGTAACGCGCGTGTCACGGCGCCCGAGCGAGCCGATAAAGCTCGCGCACGGGGCGGAAAGGGCCTCGCGCGCGCGCGCGCTCGGCTTTGCGGTTTTTCTCGTATTATTTGCGGATCATCGTGGCGCCCCTCCCCCCTCCCAGCCCCCCCCCTTCCTCGTCGTCCGGCGGACGTTGCAGCTGGGCCGGAGGCCGCGAGAATGCGGGCTCGTAAGCGCGGCCGCCCGGCGAGCGGACTCCCCGCGACGTGTCGGCGAGGTGACGGGCTCGCGTAGAAATCTTCGCGACTCCCCTTTCTTATTACTTGTAGGCGCATCGGACCGCGGTCGTATCAGTTATTGTTACTTCGTGTTTATTCACGATGTACATAAACGCGCTCAACGCATTAAATCGAGTCGATATGCGGCAATCTTATACGAATCCTGATTAAATCATCGCGCTTGTCGAAATGACGAAATCTAACTGCGTATGTGGATCTGAGGCTGGTAAAGCACAAACATTAAATTAAAATAGATTTAATTAAAAATGATAGCGGTCTTAAAATTTAATCATCACTACCATATTAAAAACTTTCCGTATAATGGTCTCATCCGATTCTGATCGGGATTCCACGCACGATTCCCCGTTGAAATACGAAACACTTATCAGCATGAGCGTTCCTGTTCGCAGATTCGTATTTCCCGTACGAAAATTTTTGGCGCAATCGCATTTTCACACGGGGAACGATTATTAACAGCTGTGTATGAGCCGCGGAAGGATCAAGAACGTGGGACGGCGTTCGTTGCTCACCCTTATTGTTTAGCTCGGGAAAATGTGGGCGAACGAAGCTAGGCGATCTTTTCTTAATCATATATCGCTGGAATTTTCCCTCTGTATTTTAATCTGGAACGTTTTATGCTTTCGGATCTCGCGAGATACAATTATTATTGAGAACGGCTTGAGTGCTCGGATTTTCGTTACGTCTTATCACGAGCGTCAAAAGTTGGAGCCGATAAATGTGTGCTGTATATTCCGAGTGATTATACGTAACTTTTTTTTTGAACTCTAACTTTCACAAGAGTAATAAAAGAAAATGAAGTACTTGTTTTTGAATAAATTTGGATTCAATGTATATAAGAAAAATTCTAAATAAATCTTAGAAGTTTATAGTGTTTACATTGAATAAAGAGTACAGTACACTCGATTGGGAATAAATTTATTCTACGAAATCTTACGATTCAGTATTTCTACCTCAGAATTCATATAATTTCAAAATTCAATATTAACATAAATTTCAACATTATCATTATTTCCGTTCTTCTAACTTACTTTCGCGAAAATAAGTCAAAATTCCTAGAATACAAGTTAAAATAATCATGGTAATAGGAATATTAGAGCTACAAATTTTCTTTGTTTTTCACTGGTTATAAAAATAACCAATAATATTAACGATAAAAACGTTTAAAACAACGATAATAATATTTAGTTTGTATAATTTATTTATTAAAGGCATGTTTATCGCCCGAAGTCTCTTTTACAATTGAGGATTTTTCGAGCCACGCGCTCCTATTTATATGCTACATTTAAGAGTAACGCTGGGCTGCTGCACCTCCAATAGTCCCGAATTTCAGAGAATTCCTTTATGCGGGTTTAGAAAACGCAATGAAAAAACAAGGCAAATTTATTTTACGTAGATTATTCGATTCGCTTTCCATTTGAATATAAATCATTTGAAAATGGAATCGCGTAAACGTTTTGACCGAACTTCAAGCATTTTGATTAATTTATCCGTACTCGATTTGCTTTGTAAAATCCAAAGACAGAGCGTCTGAGAGATATTATATACCTAGCGATTCGCCAATGTAACCAAAATTTTCCTCCGCTAGAAATCTTATTTATTATAAACATATTGTTTTTAATGACGCGTAAATTAAGCTCACCCGAAACTTATTTCTACAATTCTACATATGACCTTGAGTAGAAAAATTCTTAAATTTTACGATCAAATATTTAAAAATTTCCATTATATTTTATTTATAAACTATATAATGTAATATGCGATATTCTTTTAAATGAAAAAGCGATATAAGAAGCGCCTGTAGATAAACACAAGTTCTTAATATTCGTAAAATAGTGCTGATTTAATTAAAAAAAGTTTTACCTAAACGCTCTAGTGAGAAAAATTACTATATCGTATTATGAAAAATTACGAAGAACCATAATGATTTTTATTATATTTATCATAGCAAGTAATAAAACGTTTACTATTTTTTCCTCGCAGATATGTTCATGTTCATAAAATATAGTAATTTTAACTAAATTATCTTTTGCGTGTACAATGATATTTCTGTATTAATCTGAAATTCTTGTATATATATTCGTATGAAACGTTAATGCCATTTTAATTTCTCGATTATGTAATCAATGGTTGCGCATACCCTGTCAATAAATAGCGGAGCAAATTTAATCCATTTTTCTAATGGGGCTTTTATATGCAATATCGTCGCGGGGCACAGCACCGCGTCGCGACGCGAAAATCCTGAAATAAATGAATTGGATGAAACCTCTATATGGACGCACTTATGCTTCGTTTATGCGATACGTCCTCTTAAATACAAAATATAAAAATCCACAGGTAGACGCGGAATTTCTCGTTCTCTTTACGAGGGAAGGGAAGAGGGGTTTGCACCAACCCCGTTCCCTCCCCATAAAAATTCGAAATAAAACAAGCATTAGAAAATTTACGATGCCTGCTTTATCGCGCAATATCGCGCGTGCACGAGCTCCTGAGAACGGTAAACAAAAAAAAAAAAAAAAAAAAAAAAAATACAAGGAAGAGAAGATACGTTCGAATTTCACGGCGTCCAAATAGTTCGCGCGAGCGAAAATAAAGACGCGCAAGGGGTCGGGGCGAGGGGAGCGGTAGTACAAAAACGTAAATGACGGCGAACTCAAGCTACATTGAGGCCTTACGCCTCAATTTGCATGCGGGGAAAGGAAAAAGAGCGCATAACCGCGCGGGTGACGGGGAGGAGGAGGAGGAGGGGGAGGGGAGTACGTAGAAGGAAGGAGTTCGCGACGTCTGTGTGCGCGTGTATGGGCGAGAACGAAAGCCGATAACGTCGGGGGACGACGGCGAGTCCCGCTCTTTCCAGGAGCCCATACAGTCCGGTAACGAAGCGAAGACACACGCGCGCTGCGGCCCAAGACGGGCTTCGCCCGGCGGAGGGCATAATCGGGTCGTAGACTGCTGACTCTCTCTCCCCCTCCCCCACGCCAACCCTTCTGCCTAGTGCAGTATAAGCTGCCTCCCCCACCCCTGCACGGACTTCTCCTAAAATTTTCCCCCTACTGCAATATACCTATATGGCTGTGCAATTTATTCCACCTCCCACGACTCTTCCCCCCCCCCCTCTGCCCGCCGGCTCCGTCTGTAATCCCCTGTATATGCACGAGAGTTCCGCTGGATATCGGAAAGTGAATCTTGAGGACGTCATTTTCGTGAGGGCGCGGTGCGGCGCGACGGCCAGCCGGCCGGCAACTCGCTCGAGGCTGCTGCGACCGCCGCGCCGTCCGTCTGGACAATGGCCGCGACTTATACTTTGCGCGCGACCGACGGTTTCCAATTTAAAGGGCGAATCGATCGATAATGCTGGTATATATATATATGTGTGCATAAGCAAATATTTGCGGCTTTTATAATATTGGGCGCGACGAGGTCGATCGATCACCTACTATGCAGCACTTTGTTGGCAGAATCTATATAAGGGAGCTTCGCTCAAAAAATCGGTGATTGCGCGCGAATGTTAGATCATATCATTGGTCGATGTCAATTGTTGCTGTTCGTTATATTATTGATTAATTACTCCAGAAAGTCTACTATTGTCTTACGGAAAATAAAATTCTTGCCACTTTATTTGTTCAACTTTAAATCGAGAATGTCTAATATATAAAAATTTTGCATTAGGGGAAGGAAGAAGCAAGGCGAATACTGGATGTCGAGTATGTGTATCTTCACCTTTGAAGTATTTATATATTATTTTTTCTGAGAAAATCATTAAAGAATGGTCATTTCTATCCACACATGGATCCTCTCTTAAGCGTGCAATTTTTACGCCAGTCGATCTTGAAAAATCGATTCAGCATAATGAAAACAGAAATTAAGATCGATTTACCTCGACAATCTATAGAATCAGCCAGAATTTTATTGTAGAATCTCTACACTTAGATACCCGGACTACGTTCTCTCTCTGCATACGTCCAATTTATTTCCTGCTACGAACTTGTAGGTACATAAAATGTCCCGTTTGAATGTTAAAGTAATTCCTTAATAAGTGTATAATATTAGAATTAAGGACTAAAAATTGTAAGTTTTGACTTTTTCAATTCATGAAAACGAGCTATAAATACAAATTTCGATTTGTCAATAACAAGAATTGTCCTCCTGCTAAACGCATTACCTTCAAAGTTCACACGAGGGCCTCATATGAAGCATTATGTATTCCTCTGCTAGAGCTCATAGAAAACTTTACGAGAGCATAATCACCTGCGAGCGTTCCCTGCATGTTAGTGCTGGTGATTTCTGGAGCCTGTTACGAATCAACTTGCGCTCTAAATTTCAAAACTTATCTTTCAAGATTAAATTTCGTAAGTTCCTTCTTCAACAGTGCCTATAATTTTTACTAATTGTTATTCCACATCACTCGTTGCTTTACAAATTATGCAACTGTTTTCTTTATTATTATTAAATTTATATTATTAATCACTATATTATAATTATAATTTTTATTAAATTAATATAAAGCAATAGGTGTGCTATCTCATTATTATTGTAATAGTTTGCAATATACCTATTCTTATTGCCGTCACCAGACAGGACCACGAGTCCTCGGATAATAAAGAAAATCCATTCGTTCTTCATTCATTCTCTCATTCCATCTAATTTTACAGCGAAGCTCGCCTCTCCCAGCCATAAAAGCCGCAGATTCTCGATTCCCGCGGGTTCGGAAGTAAATGTATGCGGCGCGCGAGCGTGTGCTTTTAATGAGCATCGAATAAGTCAACGCTCGCCGTTATTTACAATGTCCTGCACACACACACACACACATATATATATATATATATATATATATATATATATATACATATACACACGTGTATATATGTATGTGAAGCAAATTCCGCGTCGCAAAACGACCGAACCCTGTATATACACAGGTTGTTGTATTTGCGGGAACACGGCTCCACGCGGCAATCGGCTAAACGCTCATGTATACGCGTGCATCCCGTGCAGCTTAACATGCGTAAAACAACACACCGCTCGCGCGCATATACACGCACGCGTGCTTTGCCGTATCGTGCGGATGTTTCCTTCTTTTTTCCTCCCCGCCCACCTCCCCGCTCCCTACCCCCTCAGCCCCCCGCTTTCCGTCGAAGTTCCGGTGAAGGAGGGATTGGGATTGGGGATGGGGGAGGTGGAGGAAGGGATAAAAAGAGAGACGGGATCCCCGGAGTGTGTACATTATACAAAAGCCCGGTATAATTGACGATGCCGATGACCGGTAAATTACGTGAACGAGATAAGGATCAGTACAATTAGCATTTTAGATCGCGTACACAGTGGATTCTCGTGCCGGGATTTTCTTCCTCGTTCTTTTCTCTCTCTCGTTCTCTCGCCTCCCCGCCCGGCGCGACCGCGGTCGCTGCGTTTATATACACCCGCCGGCCGTATTACATGTGGCGACGGACCGTGGCTGACGTCAAGCGGGTGCATGGTGGCTTGACGCGTGTGTCGCGAATATCATAGGGAAAAATCGAGAGCCGACGGCGAGACCATCGATATCCAGCGGTTGCCACGGCTGTTTCCGGTTTATTCATCGCTCAACCGCGAGTTTTTCAAGTTTCCTCAATTTACAGTCAAGTGCAAATAACGGCGATTCAACTATTCGTTTGCTTAATTTTTTATCAGTTAAAATATTTTTTTGGTATATATTTATAATAAAATATAATAAATCTTATTAAGGTTTTCATCCTGTAAGAATGTATTTCCACATAATTCGTTTTAATAGAAAACATTATGTTTCGAAACGTGCATTACAAATAAATGGTACTATTATTGTCTATTAGTAATATACAATAAATAGAACTATAAACTGTACGAAAATAGGACGACGAACAAAAGAACCATAGAAATGTTTCTAAAGTTTATTCAATAAAAAATGGACTATAATAATATACCATTAAATTAACTAACGAGAAATATAATATCTACAAGTGTATTAAATTTAAATTTGGAAGTTCGAATATATTCATGGAAACGTGAGTAGACTCATAACTCCGCATTGAGTTACATAAAAGTATTCTCGTTAGAATTTTTCAATTTTATTATTTTCTATTGATGTCAAACAGAATAATGTTATGTAGTATATCGATTGAAATTGATTCCTATACCGTACTCTTCTCTCTCACTACATTCAATGATATTTATTCATTTACCTACAATATAATTATACATTAAATAGAAAATTGTTTAAAATAAAATTCTTTTTCGACTGTCATATTTAGATCTTGATACATACATTTTTAGATAGTTAAATATAAAATATTGTATAAAAGTTAATAGATAAAATATAATCCAAGGTATTCTTACAAATTAGTCTAGTTATTGTTACTATTTTTAGAGAAAAGTATTATTATAGAAAAAATTGTTATAAAATACTTTCATTGATTATTCAATACTACTTTAAAAAAAAAAAACATAGAAAGAAAGTTCGCAAAACGTGCAAGAGCCCGGACTCAATATAAGTAATGAGAAAGCAAAACAGCCGGTGTTCGCTTTTAATCGCGAGGAGAGAAATTAGCGGCGCTCGCGCTCTCTATACTTACCTCCTCCCTCCCCGGACCCCACGGCATTTATCATCGGTCGTGAATCATTATCGCGTCGGCGGGCCGCTGACAAGCCCTAATTAGATTTCGACAGCGAAGACGTAGAGGTGTGGCGGACGGAGCGGCCGTGGGGGGGGGGGAGCAACAAGAAGGTCCCAGAGGGGTCGCACGCACCGCGGTTCCTGGGAAAAGTGCCACGCGCCTCGTCGTCGCTCCTCTCACACGAAAGCTGGAGAGCTCCTCTTCAAAGGCCCAGCGGTGACACTTGCAATTTGCAAATATAATCACTCCGAGCCGCCGTGGCTCACGGCGCGCGTTCGCGGAATTCGGCGGGAGGGGGCGGGGAGGGCGGCTAATTTGCCCGGCGGGACTGCTCCCCCCCCCCACACCCACCGCGATAGGTCTCTTTTTAATTACCGTAGCGCCGCGTGAATTTAAACGCGTTTAAGAGCACCCGGGTGCGCGCGCGTCAGCGGCAGCGGCAGAGACTCGGCTGATGGCGCAGGAGCATTTTCGTGTATATATATATATATATATATACGTATATACTCGAGGGTTCGTTTTCCACGGTGCTGCCCGCGATCTCATTTCTCTTTTAACACTTCGTTTCTTTTTTCCTCGAAACGACCTTTCCTCCCAGCCGAATGCGGAGAGAGGGGGGATGGAAGAGAAAGAGCCTCTTCGGCTGGAAGTTCTTCGCTTTTCTTCTCCTCCCCCCGGGCGCGGCGCAGCGCTCCCTTAAACTTTCATTTGAATTCGGAATTTGCATCTGAAAAACATGGCTCAGAATGGTTTGGCTAACAGAGGAGGGAAAGGTATTGCTGATTCATTATTTTCAGCTGCGCCCTTTATTAGCCGCTCGGGGAAGTTAACGAGACTGTAAATGGCACTTTTAGCAAATATTATTTAGTTCTATTTCAGAAATAATAGAGCATTTAGATAAGTGTACGAAGTACGTTATATGATTTCTAAAAGTTATTCAAATGGCATAAATTTTATTAGCAGACATTGGTCCTGCTAATAGAAAACTCATTCTGATAAAGTAATTGGTCAAATTGGATAGTAGAACTAGAAAACCGTATTGTCTTCAGCTATAGGTAACTATTATTGCAACAGAACTCAATCTTCTCGTTGTCACAATAATAAGCCATACTGGTAACTTTTATACTTAACGACGAGGTTCAGTGGTTTACAACATTGAAACCTATTTAACAAAACATAAGAAATAATAACTAAATATCAAAACTATCAAAATATCATTCTCATATTAGCTCAAGCGTTGATTGAATAGTATCAGTTATTGGTGTGATCAAAACATAACAAGATATTTCATTGTCTGACAATAATATTTATATATTCATATAAAGTCCCCTTGTAATATGCACATATACAAGCGCTTTTTCTAATCTACAAAGTACTTATGAATTAAAAAATATTCACGGCGACCTTTTCGTTGAATACGGTGGCTATTGTGGCGTGTTTAGCCCCAATCATTGATCATGCAACATCTATGTGCACGCAGCGTCGTTTAAGTAATTATCATCATAGCTTTCAGTGGTTTCAAATTTATTATAATTAATTTCTGCTGATTCGCTAAATTAATAGCAATTGCGAGTAAAAATAATTAAGCGATATAATCGAGCATTAGATCTCGGTGGTATTCGTTGAAATCTACTGTATTAATGATGGCTTTTCAATATCCGAACATTCGTTTGGTACTGTTCGACGTGAGCTTGAAAGAATGGGTCTTTACTAGTGTGTAGAAAAACGCTGAAATGTTTCTTATCTAAAAAAAGTAACGATGAGACGAGAGTTTCTTTCTTGCTATAGAAAGATTTGCTTACTTAATAGGATAGGACAGCTATTCAAATCCTTGCTAAACAGACTGATATAGGCAGTTGAAGATGGGTAGTGCGTATTTATATGAATAGGCAATCTGGCATAAGACCGATAACAGATGTAGTAAGAAACTTTTATATGTATAAAATGAGCTGGTACTTCCATGCGATCAGATCGCTAGATTTTCTGCTAATCCTTATGCGTACAGAATGATTTAAATTCCGTGAAATAAAAATAACCTTAGATGTAAATATATAGTTAGATATATAGTTAGAAATAACCTTAAGGATTGATTCTTACGTCCTCCGTATTATACATGATTTCTTCGAGATTGCATATCAAATTGTAAGTGAAACTAGACGTCAATGTGTGGCTTCAGGGGTTGCACAAAGTTCCAATCTAGGCCTTCACTTTTGATATAATACAATACCAATGCTTGCTCAGACTAATCATGTCATTGAATGTGTGACTCGTAGCCTATAAGGCAAGTATCAGTTGATTCTGTAAAAATTGAACCAAGTTATCGAACACATGTCTGAATGAATGAGAAATCGCAGTTTATGATTGGAGTTGCATAAAACTGAGTTACTCATATTGCCACTGAATCGACAACGAATAGACACAGTTGTTCTATTCATTATACAAACTGGTCATCAACGTCAGTGGACCCGGATAAAATATACGCGAAGTTTTAAGGAGAATAATGAATTATACTGTACGTAAACCCACCATTTACCATCTGATATAACTTGTTCAAGCCATATTGGGTCGTTTCTTACTTTGTCAAGTAAATTTTAAGCAATGTCATGTTGAAATTGTTGTTTAAGGTCGCATTTCATCAGTTTCGGTATCAATTTTAATGTCACTCATTTCATCTGTAAAATAACTGTGAAAATTATGTGAAATTATTCGTATGATATGTTTACATCATCAACATTCTCTCTGGTAGTCATTCGTTGATGGCTAATAATCATTTTTTAGTTTCTAACATGTGAGCCAATAATTACTGTAAATTCTACACAGGTCAGAAGGTGGAGTCAATATGTCGAGTGGTGATTATACGAGTACTTGTAACCATAAGCGCAGATTGTCAAACAAAATTGATGGTTCTAATTTAAACATTACTCTGCACCTATTCTATCGAAATCGCATTTTTGTTTCCACTGTGGATTTCATGAAATACGCATCAGTGCCTCTATTCTTGATTCAATTTAAAATATTGGCTTAAATTTTACTTATGTTACTTTTTGCAAGAACTTGATTGTTTTTGCTTTATTTCATTTTTATGTCCTAAAAGAACTATGTTATGAAAGTCGAAATATGGAAAATCTACATTTATTGCAATACCCAATTGGTCGAAGATATTATATCTAATATATGATATTGTATTCACTGAGCTAATTTTTCTATTAAAAGAAGAGCAAGAATATCCCTGAATAATTTTTCTAGGCCACATTATTTGAGAAAATCATTCCAACAAAATTTGTAAGATTTGACCAAAGAGATTGAGTAATGACCATCAATTTGATCCCTTTGCCTTTTTGAAGATTATCTAAAGTTAACTCTCATTTTGTAAACGACAACCCTAATATTACATTAGCTAATAATAATACTCGCATTAGGGATGCACTATTTAATCTAATCGCTTTTACTTCTCCTAAGGTTATAGATCGGCATTCTTCATTGGAAAATTGTCCTATAATAATTTTATAATAATCATCAAGATTAATAAATGTATTAATGTTTTCTTAAATATTTCTTAATAATGCCTGCCACGAAAAGCAAATGTAATCTGAAATATTATCGTAAGAATGAAAACAAATATTAATATTCTGAAACTTTCTCATGACCTTTGGAGAAACGTCACTATTTACAGAAAGGAGAAAGTTATTGTGCAGAAAACCTCTAAAAATGAGGTTGAGGTTAAATTCAAACAATGATTTTTTTACCGAATTCTATGATTAAATATGGACCATTTGCTTGAATAATGCAATTTTGAAACGTTTTTCCGTTTATTATAATGATTTTTATTCTATCCCAATTCACGCAATTTATCCCATCTTAATGATTCCTTGATTTTTGACAATCGTTAAGAGAATCGGACAATCAGAAAGAGTATTGCTCCACGTCGAAATAAATATAAATTAAATTTCTTTATTTCTGAATACACGCATGAAATACATAATTATATATACTAGATTTAATTTTAGCTTCACTGCTATTTTCACGTAAAGAAAAGAAAAGAAATGAACGAATTAGTACTGAATAAGAAGATATATATATATATATATCTATATCCTACCATCGGAAAAGTTTAAAATAGCATATTCCTGAAATCGCGAACTTCGATGGGCAAAAAAACTTTTCCAGCGCGCGATACCAATATAATAGCATTATAAAGTCTCTTAACTCTTTCTTGGCTATTCGCCGCTCCATTTCTCCTGTCTATCTTTTCGCGAGCGATCCGTCTCCATCCTCCCCCCCTGCATTTTCTCCCTCCCCGTTCCAAACGTATCTCTTTCTGCCTCTCTCACATCGACAATGACTCTTCCTTCATCCCCCTCTTCTCCGCACAGCAGCAGGCGCATAGGAGGGGGGAGGAAAGAGAACTATACAGACAATGGCGCGAAGGATTTCACCCCGCTCCTCGATCACCCTCTCGCTCTTTTCGAATAAGTGGCGCTCGTCGATCCCCATGTGAGCGCTCGCACGCGCATTTACGTATTACGCGCGCACACACACACACACACACACACACACCCGGACATAGAATCCGGGTGAGGCTGAGGCGCGTGCCGATCCATTATCCGAATTGGCTTATTGAAATTTCCCTTCGCCTGACAGGGCAATGGATGGAGATTCATCAGTTCGGCCACACTTGCAGATGCGCCGCGCGCCCCGGCGTCGGGCCGGCGCCCAGGTTATTGCCGGGCGCGCGCGCGCGCCCGTCCCGCCGCGGAGAAGAGCGCGGTCGGGATCGCTTGGAAGTCCTTGCTACGGGCGTGGAGACGGGCGGGAAGAATTTCGTGTTCTATACGGCTCTTGACGGCAAGTACTGGAGTATCCACCGTGGCTCGCGTTCTATAGCCTGCCGGTCGCTGCCGCGATCGGTCAAAATATCAATGCCGTGCCCTCGCGGCCGTTTTTTGATTCGGTTACGTCGATTGGTAGGCTGGGCCAACGTGGCGTATGTTTTGACGGCGAACGAAGGAAAGTTATAGAGGAATACAATAGAGGATGGGAATGAATTTTTTTGTTCGTTTTTCACAATTTGTATAGATTTTGATGAAGGTTTTCGAAAATATAGCTAAGAATTGACGTTCTTTTAATATCGTATTCTTACACGTCAAAATATTTAATCCTTGTTTTTGTTCTCAGTTTTCTGTTCCAATAATGTATCATAAAACGTACAGACATTAAGATTATTGTTTTGGGGTTTTATTCGCTATTATTTTTTCTGATATAATATTCTATAATTAATTTAAAATTCATCCAAAATTAGAAGAAAGCTTGAAGTTTTATCGCTGAAAAAAATTTTCTCTCACCTAGTATAGATTAAAATTTTTTAAAATGAAGAATGTAATTATTCGGTCCAACAAAAGTTTGTTTAAATCAAACAAGGTCATATTAAATTTATAGTGAATATTTTCTTGATTTAGGAAAATATGTATTTACCCGTATTCAAGAAAATATTTACTTAATAAAAGAAAATGTCTTATTTAATTGAATATTTTTTGGATGAGAGCTATAGAACCTTGAAAACAAATTTGAAATAATACCTTCAAAGAAAGAATAATATATTAGCTATAGTTTCTAAAAATACGAATATAAACATTTGTTCTTCGAAATGAAAATTAGATTTAAAATAAACGATTTTTATTGCGAATTCAAAAAATATAATTTGATTTTCTAGACGTATAAGATTAAAAAATTATAATTGCTTTTTCCAGCTGCAAACAGTATTTAATATGTTTGATTTCTTTTATATTATTTAGACTAATCTTGCGACTAAGCAATCTGTTTAAAAATGCGTACGGTGGCTCGTTTGCTAGGGCAAAGGACTAGTAATTTAGTGATCCTAGTTCAAGTCCCAGTCTCAGCCGATTGGCACCAGCACTGCTGTGTCACAATGTGTACATGTGCTTTGTTTACAAACAGGCTTCGCAGAGCTACGTCTCTGATTAAAACCACTATTTGGAAGCATAAATACAGTGACGTTAAATAATATTTTTAAAAAATGATGAATCGAAGATTACGACTTGGCCTGTGTCAAATCTCTAATACGACGACAATAGTAACATTTCTAATGAACTAAACGCCCTTCAGAATTTTCTCGATATTCCACCTCTTTCAATACGTTACGGATTCGTTACTCGGCCGTCAACAAAATTCAAATTCAGCCAATCACCGTGCGTCCTTGGATATTTTAAATTAAACCGCGTACCTTAGCAACTGGGCGACCGGCAAATTTCGGCGGCACACGTACACAGCGGGCACTCGTTGTCGCTGCGATGACATTACACTCTCGTGCTCGACTTAGGTATATATATATATATATATATATATACACCTACGCGCGGCTCGCGACGCACGCTCCCGCAATCTCGAAATGAAACGCCACCGGGTCTGCGCGCGGTAAGGCGCCGCCACCGCCGCAGCCGCCGCGCGAGCCGAGCGAGCAAATACCGGAAAATGCTCCATTGAGACTCGCGGAGTTGGGGGGGGGGCGCGGAGGGAGGCACTTTACGCCCGCATACGTTACACGTGTATTTGCGCCATTATTACGAAACTGCACTGTGTTCACCGAGGGTCGAGGGTGGGGGAGAATAGTTTATTTTGGAGCGCGCTCGCGGTCGGAGCGAATATTTGATCCGACGTATCGTTCCAAAGAAAATTATGCTTTATAGAATATATATTTCGATCATCAAAGTAAAAGCAATTTACTGTATGATAGCGAAAGTCAACTATGATTACAAATTTGCAAAGTCCGGAGTTGCAATTATCGTTAAGTATAGAAATCCTGGTTTATAAACCAAATATTACACTCTGTAAACATGTTTTGAACTTTCTGACCAATGTCAATTGCGGATCTAAAATATAATTTTTGAAAATTTCTCTTTGTATAATTATAAACATAGTATAATTATTTGATTCTATTTTATTGAATTTTGCTAATAAAGTAAATCTGATAAACCTCGCTAAGAGGTTTCCATAGCTCAATAAAAAAAAAGTAAATGCGATTCGCGATGAAAGAAGCTAATATACAATGATTTCGAAAATTGCAAATTGTAAGATAGAAATAGAATATCATAGAAAAAAGGCGAGATACAGTCTTATTTTGCAAATTTCAGATTGAGGAAAGAACACATTGAAATATTTTTTAATGAACGCACTATAAAGAATTAATCTTAATGTGGCTATATTGGAATTTATAAGAGCTAGAAATCTTATATTTATTATTACGTTGAGCAAAAGGTATCTCGCTCGCGCAAACTTTAGCAAAGAAATTATTGGAGCCCAGAAATACGATTCCACTCGTACGACCCACACCCTTCTCGCTCAACTGATTTTTCTTATTAAATTCAAACCTCCCTTCACCCCTCCCCCACTCTCATCCACCAAAGCGTTGAAATATACTCGCGGTCCGCTTGAATTATCGCGGCTCCCTTCCTAAATAATGAACCCTGAAAATCATCAAACATGCAAATTAATCGCACGTGCGGGTTCCCCGTAATATATATATATATATATATATATATATATATATATATATATATATATATAGATAGATATATGAGAGAAGAGCCCCTCACGGCCGCGCGCAGCCCTAATACTAGCCGAATAAAGAGGAGAGAAAACAAGAAAGTAACAGCGGGTCGCGACGCGCTCGCGAGGCGCTCCGCACGGCGGGATGCTCGACGCGAACGGGAGAGGGAAAGGAGAAGGAGGATGAGATACTCGCGCGCGTCAAAAGATGCGCGACCTTTTAAGCGAATCGGCCTCCCGTGCATGACGATATTTATTTGCACGTCGCTGAGCGTCGACGAAACTTTGCCCCCCCCCCTACTCTCCCATTCGCTGCTTCGGGTTCTTCGGCATTTTTTATCCTACTCCTTCGTTTATTTTATTCCTCTCCCTATATATATATATATATATATATATATATATATATATATATATATATATATTTATACTCTTATATATGCCCTACCGCATTACCGGTAACTTTTATTGGCTCTCGCGCTTTTTCTTACTTATATTTAAATTTCGATATCGATCGGTAGCGCGAGCCCCGCCCCGCCGAACCGCAAATGCACTTCGAGAGAGGGAAATAATGTCGCAGCTATAAAGTGGTTGGCTCGAGTTTCCAACGCAAGTGAATCGAATATTTTCCGCCCGCGGGGCGTTCGCGAAAATTTCACAACGACGAGACGGGTGTAACACAATTACGGGATCCCGATGCGGGGTCGGCTCCGTTTTACGTAACCTCCTGTACATATTAGTTTTCCATTCTTTTCGACACTTCTCAGAACGATACGAACGGTCGATATCGCGAGGTAGACGTTGATAAAAAAAAATGCACGTTCACGCTCCCGTGTATAAATTCCTCCGATATAATTATCGCATATACCCTACGTGGCATTGACGAGGGGAGCGCAACAGTTTTTTATCTCTTTCTATATTTCTCCCCCACCCCCCCTCTCTCTCTCCCTCTCTCTCTCTCTCTCCAAACGAATTATGTCCGCCAGTCGCAGCGAAAGAGTATACTTCAAGATTTATCCGCTAATAAAAGCAGGGGCCTAATTTTACCCCGTCGTTCTGGGCTCTCTCGCTCGTTTAACGCACGCAGCGCCTCCCTTTATACACTCTTTACCAGCCCTCGAGTAATCCACGCGTAGGCTAGACGACATGCGCATGTACACGCTTTACGCAAGTGTACGAACCTCGATGCGAACGTACACACACATACACACGTGTGTGTGTGTGTGTGTTTACTACTATGCCTCTATATCTCACACCACCCCGCGCCACCGCCTATTTTTCCCGACGAGCTGAATTTGCACGGCCTCGTAAATAATGTTGCTCTGCATATTCGAATGTGTCACTGGCGGATCCTGGGCGGTCGTATTCGGTGCACCGACGTGTGTTAAATGCCGTGCTGCTCGGACATGAAGCTTATATATGTATAGGGGATGCACACTCCGAAAGATTTGGCCAGGATTACGGTGTAGTGGAAATGCGATATAACATTGCAGCGATATTGAGGAAATTGGTGGTTTGCAAAAGATCTTTTTTTTTTTGAATGGATTTTATGCGGAGAGACGTAGTCGATTATTATTTATATGTCTGCACTTATATGCATAATATATGTGTATTTTTACTTTACTTTTGAGGTCTATATTTTATCAAAAAGAAAATGAATATAAAAGTTTGTGTGTTATCGATTATTTATGTTAAGAATTCTTTTGCTTCATTTCTTTATTGAATCTTTTAACATGAAAACGCATGTTCTTTCATGGTGAAACAACTAAATTTTTACATTGCAGCAATGTATCATAAATTTACCAAAATTCTAATGAGAAATACTTACAATCTTTTCCTATAAATTGCTCTAATAAAATCAATATACCATTGGAGATACAGCAGCTTTTGCAATAAATTACATAAACAACGAATAGTAATAAGATGCTGTCAGTAATTCCTTAAAGAACAGAATAACCAAAAACGTCTCAGGATATTTCCACTCAGTACGAAACGTGCCGGAAAAGCGCTCCTAAGCGTCCGTCGCCCTCTTCCGCATTTTTCCATTTTACCCTCGACCCCCGTCCCCGGGAACACGACGGCGCATCGTCAAACGCGACGCTCGCGTTCACGTCCGCTCATATATGCCGTGTATAACGCAGCGCGCTCGGGGCGCGCACGCGACGCGCGGGAATCCCGAGAGCCCGACGAATGCGGGTGTATATTTCATATGCTCGCTCGCGCGCGCGAGCCCGCGCCCCCCGGGTGTCTCGCGAACCACCCGGGCGGCGGACTTTTCCCGCGCGCGACACGGGAGAGCTCGCTGCGCCGGGCGCATAATGTGCGCCGGCAGCGTCGGCGCAAGCATTCCAAGGCTCGTCCGGGAATTCGCGACTATACGGGCCGGTATGCGGCTCGTGTCCCCGCTCTACCCTACCCCCCCCCCAGCCTCTTAGCCCGCGTAAGGAGGAGCGTGTGTACCGCGCGACGACGTCATTATGCGAATACCCGGACGTGATTCGATGTCGGGAACTTTGGGAGGCTAGGCGAGTAAAGCTTTTAGTTTGCTGTCGGTGTAAGACGCCGAGGGAGCGGACAAAGATTCCTCGGCCGAGTAAAGCTTTCACTTTGCTTCTAGTTCAGTGACTTTCGCGACCAGTTATTTTCGTTTCGCTCAAATTTGGTATGGCACATCTCTGATTTGTCTTTACGTTGTTCAACTGTTGTCCAGCACATTGACATCTTTTACATCAACTAAATTTACCAAGCCCGTTCCATCGGAATCGGTTTCGACGAAAGGTAAGTTGAAACAGATAGTTTACTTAGTCTCATTCTCTAGTGAATATTTAGAGGCTTGTAGAAACTATATATATTCCTTTCGGGACAAAAGGGCTATTTGTCTTTCAATAAGATCCGCAAAGTGTTCTAGCAATGCTTATAGACACTATTGTCTGAGTTTTATTGTCCGAAAAAGAGCCAATTCGTAAACTGCACTTTCGACTTTACAAGAATAATGGAATGGCCATGCTCTGATCATTCCGTTAATTCGTTTTGGTTTGCCAACGTTGATATAGCCCAAAGCCTAAATAAAAAGTCGACAAATCTACACAGTGAGAATAGCCACTATAATAGTTTGCATTGTATGTTTGACTGTTTTTGACTAATGGGTTAAATCTAGCCTTGGTAGAGAATTATAATCCAAAATAGCACTATACCTCTTCATAATTCATAAACCAGACAGATTGATAAGACAGTTCACAGTCTATCTGTGTATGCCCTATTGTTCTTGATTTCTTGCTATCCCTTAAAAAAGATAAAGAGAAGTTATTTGTTTTATTATGATACGAATACGTGTATTGATAATTGATTTTATAATCCAGAATATGAACCAAGCCAGGGTGTCTAGGTCATCGGTAACATTTCTTGAAGCAAAGATTGAGGTAGGTGATCCATGGCGATATTGAAGAGAACTGATTTGACAGCCTTCTAATTCACTTCTGAATACGTATTATCCATCATCATGGTCGACAGCAGTAATTAAGCATATAAGAATGCATGTTTGGTCTATCTAGGAGATGAAAACGATATTGAACAGATAGTAAAATTCAACAGGATCGTTAGCATCCATTTATCTATTATACTTAATTCAGATTGTATTAAATACTTTAGAATCTGAAATTCGGAGACGAATTAAATCTTACAAGCAAGAATGAACATTTCGTGTATCCTACCATACTTATGTTTGAAAAAATATCTGTATATAAATTGTTGTTAATTTAAGAGTCATGCAAAATGTATTAATATGAACAAACAAATATTTTTATCTGGCTTATAGTCCTTACAAAATAATATGTCCATCTTTATATTATGACATTTAGACTGTGCTTTTTAATACTCACATCTGTAGAATCTGAAATATAAACTACCACTATAAAATAAAAATCAAAATAATAAAAAAAGAAAAATAAAAATAAATCAATATACTATTACTAGTAAAGAAGGACCAGACTGCCCCCACGATCATTTTTTACCGAGTCAATGTATTTGCTATGATCAACTTTACGAATCCTTGCCATTCATCTTTGATGATTCAAAAAATTCTAGTATCAAAATTATATATACCCTATCCTACTCCTGTTTATATTACGTATCCGACAAACATATTTATCCTAACATTTATTATCCAGAATTTCCGAAAAATATTTAACCCCTTTTAATCCAAACAATTATTTCTAACAATTCTACGTAAAATATAACCTTTACCACCCAATAATTGAAAATTAAAATAATACTGATAAAATCACACATCGATTGCTCAACGAATTTAAGCAATAATCATCGCGTTTCCTAATTGAATTGATAATCGCTCTGATGTTTCAATTTTGTTGATTCCTTAAATGTTGTTTAGCACTCAATAATGTGCCTAAGAAATTAAGCACAAGTATCAAACAACAATAATTTCAATACACCAAACAACTTCTGAATATGTTTTCCTAATTAGCATATATCCCACTGACCATACGAGAGAACTCTACGCAAATAGTGAACGTATAGTATTAGCTTAGAACACGGGGTGAAATCATAGCAATATTGCGCATGGTAGAAGATTCACAAATATTATCTAAAATCAATACATATAATAAATACAACAATTTCTGACATATGACATCAGTTTCTTAATAATTTAACACAAACATGATTGGACTTCTGGTTTATCAATACTTGAATATGTCCAATGCGTACCGCTAAATGTTTTCTATCTCCCCTCGTATGTAACGAAAGACATTTGTAACCAACCTCGAATGGATAGCTTCACAAGGAGGCTTGTCGTTGTAAATAGTGTACGCTAAGCAATGTTCACGATCCTGTAATGAAATCGCTCACAGCTCTCGATCAGCCATACAGCGTCGGTCGGGGTATAATATTTCCAATCGATCGGTCGTGCAATAAAGGCGAATAAAAGTAGAATCAATCCATCCAATAAAAATCTTCATAAATCACACGCGCGACGAAGAGGGCGCGTGTAATAAACGTCCGCATAGAGGTGCGTGTTTACGTAACCGTAACGAATTATTATTCGAGGCGATGAACCGGTCGGATGAACACAAAAGCTAGATAGAATGAGAGAGAGAGAGAGAGAGAGAGAGAGAGAGAGAGAGAGAGAGAGAGAACCAGAAGAACTACTAGGGTGCTACTCGAAAATTCAGACGGCATATACAACCCCTCGGCGCTCTTTGTTTCATTCGTACGCCATTGGCCGCTATGTGCATTAAAATTGCATATGGGTTGGTCGATTTAACATATATGTGAATTAAACCCGTGGATGTTTTCTATCCCACATCTTTACTTGGAAATTTTACTTTCATGAATACAATTCACGAATATTTTGATTAATAATAGCTTATCCTGATAAATGAGAAATATAAAAATTCTGGAAACTTTTAAAGACAATAAAATGAAAAAATAAGTACGATTTCATCTAACTCGATGCATATTAATCTATGAAGACTCGAAATTCTGATTGATATAGAACTTCGCCTCGTCTAAGCTCTCATAACTTTGAGATGGTTGAAAGTTAGTCCCTGTGGCCAGTCCGAAGCAGAAGCAAATCCATGTGAAATCAGTATATGAATAAAGCTCCTTTCAAAAATCTAAGTTACCCAGCATTACATCCGCAGCGTCGGGCAACATTTCACGTTCCATTAATCGCCGAGCCCAATGCTGGAAACGCATTAAAAATGACAAAATTACGTGAATTCGCAACGGAGCCCGCTAACGCCGCGGCCGCGCGGCGTAAATAAATTAAATTTTCCAGTGCATTACGCGATCGCCGAAACTCATCTGCAGCGGGACCGTTATTAACATGGTCGCGAGCCGCGCACGGCGCCGGCATTATTACATTTCACGGCTCGGTTACGGGCGAGCCGCTCTAATAAAGGCCTTCTCCCCTCGAGCAAGTGTAACCTTTGGCTCCTCTCTCGAGCCGGCCGCACGCGCACGGATTCCCCAGGGGCGGGGGAGGGGGCTCGGCCAAGCCAGCGGTCGGCACGTGCGTGCATCGGGAGATGGGTAGCGTTATATATATATTTATTTAGAAAGCGCGAGGAAAAACTAGAGAGGTCGAATTCGTGGTTGTCGGTTAAATCCGTCACCGAGCGCGAACTAGGGCGTATACTTCTACATACGGTAAGGGGCGATGCACCCTATAGTTGCAAGAGCTGATGTTTCGCGAAACAAGCTGTATTACATTTTAAATACCGAACTCCGTAAAACTCTGTGAAAAAAGAACGTCCCGATTTTCCATGGTCTCGTGGTGTATCATCGGATACTTGCTCGATATACGACGCTTAGAGGCACCGGCGAATAGAGAGAAGGTGACGGTTGGGTAGGGGGCCAGGTCGCGTTAAACGTATCCCCAGAGATGTGGCTGAGGCGAGCTTTTCCATGGTACGGCTTGTCCTTTTTTATTTCTCCCTCTATATCCGCTCTCTCCGCCCCCCCCCGCCCTCAGAGGATAAGGTATAACATGGGGATTTCGCAATTTATGAAAAAGCTCCACCGCACTACGCTCGGCTGGGACGCGCGACTTCCATTCTATTTCTGGTATGTTCCTCCGAGCACCGGCAGACGATCCTCTCAATATGCAAGAAGTGGCAAATAACAGTTGGCGCAGGATGGGGGTACTTTTGGAGGTTTTACGTTCGGGAGATTGTACGAGGCTCTTAAAATTTGATGCAAATGTTATTTTGTAAGTGCACGCAAAATAATCCAGTATAAGAGTCCTTAAAGAAGTCAACTAGATTTATTGCAAATATAAAACGCTGAATAAATTTCGCTAATGAAATAATTTGTTATTGCTAAAAATTATATATATGTGTATATATGTATATGTATATATATATATATATATATATATATATACATATATATAATAAAAAACAAAATCATTACTATTACACAAAATACGAAATGGTGACGTTTTGAATATAGCTTATTTTACTATGATTAAATTCAACTCAATTAATAAAACTATCGTATTGTCATATTGTCTTAACGATTAGATAAGGTTAAATAATGAAGGAAATTCACGTTAAAGCAAACTTATGAAAAGCTATAAAATAATTCAAATCATTTTATCAGCCTTAATACTTATGCTAAGATAGCAACTGGCAGATTAAACGAAATGCTTTTTAGCTCACACTAGTTGAGATTAATTAAAGTACGGTCTGAGAAATGAATTTGCTGAAGGAAATTTATTACTTACTTTTGAAGTTTATAACCTATATGCATATCGTTAGAAAGCTCGTTTAATGCCATAAATATAAACAGGTGTGCTACTAAAAGTCCAATATTAAATTTAACGCAGGATCTTTAATTAGAAAACTAATTAACATTTGGATATTTCACCCAAGGCCCTAGTCGCTCGACCATAAGTCCAATAACAGAGTATGGAAAGCGAGCATTTCGCAGCAGTATCTCTCTTTCCCTCCCCTCTCTCCCTCCCTCTCTCTCTCCCTCTCTCTCTCTCTTTCCCTTGCTCTCCGGCTTTCCATTGGCCGACGAGGAAAACGCGAGACAGCACATGCTGACCATCGGAGTACAGAGGGATGACAAACAGGAGCGAAATAGATTTTTTCTCATCGTATATATATATTGGGTGCTGAGCAAAGTTCTTTTTAACGTTGTTCAAACCTCTCATCCACCCCCTCCTTCTCCCTGACCGCTCTTCTCACTCGTTCGCCAGTAATATCTCCTCTACTCTTCGTCCTGTAACGAGAAATAGAGAGAAATAGAGAGAGAGAGACAGTGAGAGAGAGAGAGAGAGAGAGAGAGAGAGAGAGAGAGAGAGAAAGAGAATTTCGCCCGCTTACCAGACTGCACTTCCGTCTCTTCCTTCGTATACGTTTTGGCTCGCCCGCACGCGCACATCCTCCAGGTTGGTATACGCGGTATTACGCGCGCCATTTCTTCTTTCTCCCCCGTCCGCCCGTACGCGCGGCTATCTGTCTGTCTACTTCCGGCGCGTTGCTTGCGCCACTTACTCGGGGCGATCGCGGAGATTTTTATCGAAAATTATTCATAAATTTTTGGAAACGACGGCAATAAAGTGCTCTTAATGGATGGAAGTAGAATTTTCCGTTGAGGCTCCATCTGATTTCACTCTTCTTTATTTTTTGCTATACCACAATGGAAAAGTAACTTTTTCTTTTACAAAATGAGAAAATAGTATATTTTTATCTTAAAAATCCAATTGAATCGGGCACAATTTGAATTCTTGAAAAACGCGCTAAAACGAGCGATGACAGTATCGTCTATCGCTGACGTCACAATAATAAAAATTGCTCGCACACTTATATGATTACAGCACGCGTGTCTAAACATATTATTTTAAATAGTACGGTTAATAATGTGATCAGTGTAAAAGCCGAAAACTAATGAAAAGATAATGGCGATACTGACACCTCTAATACAGGTTAATACAATATTGTCAATACAGATAGCAGGACAGAGAATTTAGGCTGTAATATTCAACTCTCAGAGAAATCACTAGCTATGTATAATCGTTGATATATATAGAACATTTTTTTTATTATAATTCTTTTTTATTATAATTTTTTTTATTATAATTATTATACTGACTAAACAAGAGTAAATAACATGTCAGGATATAGTTTTCTTTACAATAGACTTAATTATTTTTACACATATTGTCAGAAAATAAGTTCGATAAACTTGATTTTGTACACTTTTTCTTATTTTTAAAATAATTTGAATTATAATACTTGTATATGTCTATATGCTATTTTTATTATATACAGAGCTATATAAAAATCTTGTACTATTCTGATAAATAATATTCTGTTTACGTTTAGCCAATAAGTAGTCATCGTCTGAGATTTGGAAGGAGCTTTAAAATATCCATACTTTTTAAAATTATTTGAACCAATATATAGCAAAAATCTGCGAGGCAAACATATTCATGATTATAAAACATTGTTTGTTGTAAAAACGATCGACTCCATTCAATTATGGAAATAAGATTCTATGCAGCTTTTCATTAAAGCGGATAAAATGATGCCTGATATTAATTTTGCTTCATAAAAAGAAAAATACACGACCACTGATGCAAACGGGCTACTTTACATAATGGATATACACTATCCACTCTTCTATATAATTCAATATATATTGTGGACGAGCACTCGCCCGCAGCTCCTTCGAGCTATTGGAAAAACGGAATCGACCTTGACTTTATGACTTCCTATCCTTACGAGTTTCAGTTTCCTAGACGCGGCCGCCCGAGCCAAGAAGGATGGGAGAGGTTCGGGGCTGCGCGGGGTTGGATAAATAAAACTAGTACACCGCATTCCACTTTCTCTCGGATTCTCTACGTGTGCTCGTTTAGACCGATCTCCCCCCCCTCCCGCCCCGCGGACGATCCCACCACCCCCCCCAACCCCACCGCCACCAAACGTATCATCTTCCTTTCGGAGTCGAAAGCCCGGAATTCCCGAGCGCGCGCGTGACTGGCGGCTGTCCAAAAACTGTTGCGAGCTTCTACACACCTACACTGCGCTCGCGGGTGAGGAGGTCGTCTTTCGGGGCTCTCTCGTCCCGACGGGGGCTGCGCGAGGACTGTCGCGCGCGCGTCCCGACCGGAAGTCCCGGCGCGGAGCAAGGAGCTTCGCTCCTCGACGAGGACTACTCCTAAATATCCGATGGGAGCAAAAGAGAGAGAGAGAGAGAGAGCTCTTTATACGATACTAGCGCGGTCGTCCCCCTCGCCGTATATATCGTTGCCCGGCGAAGAGTGCCTTATGCTTCCAGGTCGAAAGGATATTATGAGGCAGTCCCGGTTTCACGAGCACTCTCTCTCACTCACTCTCTCTCTCTCTCGCTCTCGCTCTGTCTCCCTGTAATATTGATGAGCTGCTTTGGGGAGCCTTGGTATATTAGGCTTCGAGGCTTACGTATATGGGAGTATTAAAATAACTTGTAGCCGAGTTGCTTCGTATAGACATTATATAGGTTGCGAACTTTAGATCCTTCCGCTCAATTTGTCAAAGTGTAACGACGTCCTGTATACATATATATACACTTGGAATTGAAGTTAATTCCAAATGTTCGTTTCAGACGTATACAAAATAGATGCAATCTAATTTTAAACAATTAATAGAATCTTTGAAATGAAGATTTCGCACGATCACTAAAATTATTTTGTTCATAAAATTTGTCATTTTTAATGGCATGATCGATTTTTTTCTGAATATTCAGGCTCGCAATAACCCCTAATATAATTATTAAAAGATACTTAAACTTTTAATAGAATTGGAAACGGTTATTGAAATTAGATGGATTTGAAATTACCATTTAGTTTTATTAAGACTTGAAATGTACAGTCGCATTGAAATGTACTGCGTTGCATTATTATACTTTGAAAATCTAGTAAAAAATAAAGTACAAACAATGTCTTGAATTAAAAAATTTTGTTTAAATAAAACTTCATGTATTTTATGTAGTATTATGTATATATGAAGAAAAAATTATGAGAACGAATTCTCACCATTAGTTGAAAAATGTGCTCAATATCATAAAAGATGAGTATAGTAGTGTTTTTTTAATTTATTGAGCTTACCGAAGCCTATAGGAAAGCTATTTACTGCTATATTATACCTTAAATATATTTTTATCTAGTGGTATCAATTACTTCGCCGGATTCGTGACGTTACTCTTAGATAATTATCTAATTTCTAATTTATGCTGATGTTTGGAAATTCATCTTATACTAGAATGTTAAGGTACTTGATTAAAAAATAATATTATTTCTAGTTCGAATGACAATTACCTGCATTTATAAAAAAACTCAAAATCTGACAAAATTTTTTTTTTTAAATTAATATGTAAATGGTTTATTTCTCGATTCGCTTGATTAGTTTCCTATTCTTCAGATTCAGATCTTATTAACTATTTTACGAATTTTTTCGTCGAAAGTTTGTCGAAAAATTTTTAATTTTTTCCGGTTTTCTTTCCAGTGACATACATTCTTAAAATATAATTCTGAAACTTTTCAGAACTATTTTCGATTCAATTGAAAAAGGATGACTCCTCTTTCCAAAATTACTATGAAGTGACGTTAAGTAGAGCCGTTGCATTTTTGAAAAATTCCGAAGGATGAATTCTCAAGTAAATCCTCGCCACGGAAAAACTCTCGGGAAAACAACTCTTTCGAGACGGCAATTTTTTCCAACCATAACGAACCTCTGTTTTAACATTTTAAATTATATATTTGCCATACGGCTACTGAACGCGCTGTATTATTTGGAAAAACACACCGCGCGCGCAACTACTCGGCCCATCTGCCCGCTTTTCGACAAATATGTATGGGTGTCCAGCGGGTCCAAATCCCCCCCAAAAATCGAAAGAAAAATATTATCCCAGCCTGCGCGCGCGGAATCGTATGCAAAGTACAAACCCATTCTGTATCCGCTCCTCGCGCGCCTCAAAGGGATCGAGGAGACAGGAGAGTGAGAGAGTGGGAGAGAGAAAGAGAGAGAGAGAGGGAGAGAGAGAGAGAGAGAAAGAGCGGCCCCTTCTGTACTCATAATTCGGCTCTTTGGATTGCATTGCAGGCCGTTCGGCTACCGCTGCTCCTGTTACTGTCGACATCGATGCCACGGCGGAGTGAATTCCCGCCGCTGCACGGGTGGTTTTGTTATTATATATATATATATATATATATATATATATATATATATATATATATATAATAGTTGAAAAGTCAGCAAACGGCGCAAACAGGGCGGATCTCGTTAGCCGCACCGGCAGCAGGAAGGCCTCGAGCAGAGATGGGTGACTGGTATAAGCCGCCCGCCTTGGCTTTTTTCACGCGCTCTCTTTTCGCCCTCAGACTTGCCGGGAGACTTTTGTCCGCTTGCTCTCGCCCTCTCTCACTTCTGTATTTACTTATTTCTCGCAGGGGTTTGCCTTCGACTTTTCGAAACTTTTCTTTCCTTTCATACGGCATCAGAAATGATATCCGTGTTTTTCAAGCTGACCAATTTATTTCTATCTCTATATACGTTTCGGAGTATTTGCAGTTTGAATTTAATGAAAGATGCTTTAAATTATTCTACTTTAAAATATATTTTTTTATTACGAGCTACGTAAACATATTCAGTGTACCCATAGATATTAAAGATTTATTTTTATTATAAAAGTTCAATGTGGTGATAGAATTTTTCATATTTTTTGACGTATAAACATAATTTTTTAAATTTATTGAATTTTCTATAGACATCACTAAGCTTAATAACGTAAATATCTTGTTAACAGAAATATACAAAACAATTGAGGATTAACTACCTTTTTAAGTGGTTTACTATTGGGATGTAAAATAGTTGATGCGACCTCTGATGGTCAGATTTGTGACTATCGGAATGCTAAACATTACCTTTAAAGATAGCACTTTTCATGCGACCTATTTCTGCTTAAAAACTAATTATTATGAATGTTACAAAGTTGTCAGAACGAAAAAGAGTTTTTACACAATACGTATTCTGCGGTGAGTGATTGTGAAAGTAAATCAGGGGATAAATTATCAATGAATTTTAACGCATTTCCCAAACCAAATGAACGCTTTGTAAAGGTGCAGAATATGGTTACGATACAGATTACGCCATACAAAAGAGCTGCGGCCTACACGCATAATAATAAAACAGCGGCGACGCCAGACGATAATGAGGCAGCTTTGTCGAAATTTCCAGCATAATCATACTTCTTAGTTATCGGAATCCACCCTGAGATTAGCCTTTCAAATAATTTTACCAAATAATTCATCCAAATTTTACAAAATATCATACGCTCCTTATCAACGCTATGTAGCTCTTGGCATTGTTTGCGCCGCGTTTGGCTTTCCAACTGACAGCACCGCCCACGTTTAACTTCTCAATATTTCCAATAATACAAACTCAATTTCAATGATCTCAATTACTTTCTATCATCTTTATATAAGATTATTAGCGAAAATTAAAAAAAAAAGTATGTAAAAGAAATAAAAAAAAATTTTATAAATTTTTGACGCGATCTTCTGAATAGATCGTTATGAGCTCGTATATATTACTGAAAAAATCTTTTTCATAATTTAATAATAAAACACTTCTTTAAAATTAGGAATTATTAAATAACAGAATATGTATAATGCATTTGACGTTCATTATGCATATTACAAGCAACAAATTTAAATAAGATGATTGCAAAAACATCAGATATCAAGAGATATATGTTCCAATTAACCCTTATTTTAAAATAATAAGAAAAATGAACCGGGAAAATAGAACCCGGGGCTGCATCGTATATAAATCCTTGAAACTCGAAGCCAAGCGCTACGTACACGTTGTATACATACATATATAGTATCCAACACACACACGGATAACTAGAGAAGCCGCGACTAGTCCGAAGTGGTTAACACTTTCCCCCCGGGGTCGTCCATCGTCCTATCCGCGCGGCTCTTTTTCACCGTCTGCTCCGCGTTTCGTCGACGCTTCTACGTCCAACCCTCGCTCTCACTCTCTTTCCCTATCTCTCTCTCTCTCTCTCTCTCTCTCTCTCTCTCTCTCTCTGTCCCTCTCCCTCCGCATCACAGCACTGATTCTTTTCGCGAGGCCGTGTAATAGCCATCTACACTCGGGGAAACAGGGTGGGAGGAAACGAGACGGAGAGACGAGAAACATACGAAAGGAGGAGCGAGGGAGACATCCAAGGTTTGAAAGAAAGAGGAAAAAGAAGCTGCCGCAGCCGGAGGAGCGAAGGATGCGAGACAGCTCCTCCGATCCTCTTTCCACTTTCCTTGTTTTCGCCTATCCCCGTCCCCCGCCCTCCGCAAACGAGGACTGATACGAGCGCGCGCGCCGCACCGACGGCGACGGCGCGAGTCGCGCAGCACTGGAGACACTCGAAACGCGACGGTCCGAGCCTGGAAAGAAGCTAAGGAAGTCGTTCTCTCTGTGTCTTCCTATAGTGATACATATGTATATATATATATGTATATATTCTAGATTTTCTTTTTCTACATCCCTCTGCCTCTATCTGTCCCCATCCCCCCTCTCTTTATTTCACTCTTCGGGTTGCTTTGGCTGCGGATTTCCTTGGCTCGTCTTTTCTTTCGTTTGAGTTATTGCTTGGAAATCGGGTAGCTCGCCGAGTAAATCTGCGTCTCGTTTAAGTGCTGTTTAATGAATGGTCCTCTGCTCGTTCTCTTCCTCTCTCTCTCTCTCACACACACACACACACACACACACACACACACACACACACACAATAGACAGTTTTCCTTTATTGTAAATTGAGTAATGGAGGTAATTTTGGTACCTTCGCACTTTTAAATGGAATATTTTAGACGGAAGCGGCGTGCAATGTTTGTCTTTTTGTACTTTATTCAATACTGCCGATGGTTATGTCCATTTATTCTAACTCTGAAATGTTTCGATAAACAACAACGATTTGATTAAATTTTTCATCAGACCGTTAAATTGATCGACTGCCCGTTAGATATTATATTTCTATCATGTAACTGTAGCTATGCTATGAACTTTTAAAACTGTTATTTAATTTTATAGACTTTTGTGAAAAAATCAATTGTAATATACGATATAAACGACCTCTGATAATTACGTATCCCTATATGAAATGAATGAGCAAGAACAGCGAATTACGGGCTTCCAGATTTTATTACTTAAATAATCATAAAATCAAGCAACTTTGTTTACTCTCAAAAATTTAATAAAACGTATCGAAGTTGCCCGAAGCGAATGTAGTTGGCAAAATGAAATAATGCGATCATAAATTTAAGTAGAAAGCGATCGGGACGAAATATCCCAGGGAAGTTTTTACCTCAATAGTACCGATGTGACAAGATAAATGTATATTTTTCTATTTGAAAATTTTTCAGGTTGCTCAAAGTAGTGCTACTTAAATTTCAGAAAAAAAAATGGAAATTCTAATATCTTTTCTTGATACAAACAAGAAGTAATACGAAAAGATAACTATTTCTTTGAAACTACACTAAAATTTTTAGTTTAAATAAAATTATAAAAAATTATATTTTTGTAAAAAGATAGCGTTCACAGAAAAATTTGGATAGCGCATGGACCAAGAAAATCGCAGTCCATAACGTTCTTTACTGAATGATAAAAATATTGATTTTATATTAAGCTTTTATGAAATGAAAAATGAAAAATGAACTTAATTCTGGAATGGAATCATATTCGGCGGATACAAATAAATATTTATATCTACTATACGGTAATCCTAATTATTTATGAACACATATATATATATATATATATATATATATATATATATATATATATATTCCAGATATTCAACGACTGAAAATGTCGAAGTTCGAAAATTCGCCCTTCCTTCTGTATTGTAAAGTTTAGACTTGAAATATGATGATACACGTGAAATGATACACATGACTTCCTTAACTGTCTTATTAGTGAAAAAACGTTAGAAATGATATCCTATTGTATCTATGGTATTTAAATTAATAAATATTTTTTTATTGGTCTTACAGTCCAATGAATTCAATCTAAAAATAAAATAAAAAATAAAAATAAAAATAAAATAAAAATTAAAAATAAAAATTAAATTAAAAATTAAATTAAAATTATAATGACAGTCAGACTGTCTTTGTTTACATTCACCCCTGTAGACTAATATGAAAATAAAATATTAGCTGAAAAAATTCTTTGTTAGTAAAGTGCAGTCTGACTGTCCCCAACACCCTTAACTAATTGAAGACTTGTCCACGGTTTCGAGCTCGCTACGGTTCCTCATCAGGGACTCATCTATGGTATTACTGATGATACGACGATTTAATGTCGTAACTTTAGGATTACTTAGTACTCAATTAGATTATTTGATGATGGACCCTTAGAAAAAAAAGTTGGATAATTGAAGAAATGTTTCATCTAAACCTAAATTGTTGGCGACCTTGAATAATATTTAACAAGTAATACAATATTTGTAGAAAGCTAGAAACACTAAATCTACAACGAGATCGCGAAACTTATACGACATGAACAAAAAAAAACATACGCAAAAAGAGAGAACTAAAATATCTATCCTTTTGGCATTCGCACGTTTTGTACTATCAATCTCCATACATAATATTTTATTCCGCAAATGTTCGATAATTATACCATTACCCATGATTCTTCATTCATATCGC